>CAMZMU010000019.1:1254671-1720370 GCA_947311845.1 Poa pratensis | reverse complement strand
CACTTTTGAAAACTTGTTCGAAGTCCTGAGACATCGCCGAAAAGACTCAAAATTCTCTGTATTGCAGTGATGTCTTCTTTTACTGGGTGGACATGATGATGTGTTTAGGTGGCTCTAGGACGAGCGGGATTTACTCATCCCATTCCAGTTACACTGCTATATTCGCTGGGTCGATTGAGATGGCTGGGCACTATAGATTTGGCGCTCGGGGGCTCCTACCAACGGGTCGATGTTGTTGTTTAATGATGATCCAAATTCATATAAAGTTAATTAAAGCTAACTTCGGACGGAGCGAAGTGAGGCCCGTCACCGGAAGGCTTGTGCACGTAGCACGATGAAGACTGTCGATAATCATCTGGCGGTCGTGAAGACACGGGAGTAGAGTCCCAGCCACGCGCACAGATAAACAATTGTACAACATGGTAAACATGAATACGGTGAAACGGGCAGCCGTCTAGTCCCATGGAGCTGGCTCCATCGACGGTGCAGCCCCGTTACCATGTTCTTTTTATTTTCCTTTAACCCTTATTAGAAATGGAGATTAGACCCATTTTCGATGTGCCGTGCACTAGTGTATTGAACTCAATATGCGTGCATGGAGGACCTGTCATCAATGGATGGATCTTTTATGCCAGCGTACACAGGATCGACGCCCTCTCGCATAGAGGCCAGGACAGAGAACACTCACCCACACGACCACACGGCCACACGCCCGCCCACTCAGGCTGGCAGCCGTTTGTTCGGCAGGCCACGGCCAAGTCCTTGTTCAGCCATTCGCCGTGCTCCGCCTCCCATCAGTCGTAGGCCGGTCTTGTTTTGGCCGATTAGGTTTGCACGATCTTCTTAACTGAATTTATCTTGACACGCATAAATTTTAGTTGGTGTGGCGTTTCAATTTGAACTTAGTATATATTTTTGGTTTATAAAGCCGAAATAATCATGTCTTCTCAAAATACAAACTACAAACATTGTTAATTTTCCGTAAAAAAATTAGGGCCCTGTTTGGAGTTTCGCACGTGGCCCCTAATTTCTGGAGACGGCCCTCGTACCAGTAGGCTGCACATCACAACCAGAAATCATGTGGAATCCATGCATATATCTGCTGCGGATTTATCAAGGATTCGTGCAACCGGTTGGCTTCTACGCTCAACTGTGTTGCTCCTACGTCACTCTCCCATATCCTCTCACTACATCACAGTCACTTTCTAAAGGAACAAAAAGTATCTAAAAGATAATTAAGGTTCCTTAAAAGATCATCTAAGACGTTTTAAAAAGTGTCTTATCGATCAAATGGGCACTAGTAGAAAACATGCCATTAGTCCCGGTTGGAAAGGGTCTCTAGTCCCGTTTTCCATTCATATCATATTTTGCGTCACAAAAATATCGATAAACTTGCTATCATTTATAAACATCTATAATTTTCAAGCCAAATGATCAAGTAATAACCATTCCGATGGCATAGTTTGTGATAAAGTTCTCATATTCGACAAATAGGTGTATCTTGGTATAGGAAAAACAATGGTTCTGAAGGGATATTTCAAATTATTTTTATAAATATCATTTTCCTTTTTCTAAGTGGCAAAAATGAATTTTTTCTGTGAACCAACTACAAAAAGATGGTGCAAAATGGCACCCATCTAATTCTCACAAAGATTAGTCCACATTTGATGGATAATCCCCAAGTATTAGGAATGTCTTGAGTTTTATCTAATTTCGCCTAGTTAAATGAGTTTATGAGGATTTTCCGAAAGTAATCCAAATTTGAACTACAAGTGTTTGATAGTTTGGTCTGAATTTTTTTAAAAATCATTTTAAGATACACAACTAGTGGTTATATCACAGAAATATCGATACTTTTAGAAAATTTAACCTCTTTCGATGAGAGTCATGGTGGCCATTTTTACCGCTTTTTGAAAAAAACCAAATAAAGTAAAAAAACCTCAAAAAATATATGGTGCAAAATGGCACCCATCTAATTTCACAAAGAGTAATCCACATTTTATGAATAATCCCCAAGTATTAGGAATTTTCTTGATTTCTACCTAATTTTGCCTAGTTAAATGTGTTTATGATGATTTTTCAAAAGTAATTTCGCCTAATTAAATGAGTTTTTGTGATGAAAAAGATGATATAGTTGTCATATTTGGATTCCTCCCATTTTTCTAATCGATTTAGACATTTTATTTGTTAAATTTCGATTTACGGATTTAAAAATATGAATTATTCCATATTAAATGAAAAATAGAAGAAAAAAAATTAAAACACGACGGCTTTAGTCCGGGTAGGTGTCGCCAACCGGGACTAAAGCTCTATCTTTAGTCCCGCTTGGAGATATCGACCGGGACTAAAGGGGTTCGCATCGGTCCTACCCTGCCGCAGCCCTTTAGTCCGGTTGGTATCACCAACCGGACTAAAGGTCCCGTTTGACCCGGGACTAAAGCCGTGCGGCGTCCTAGCCGTTAGAACTGGGACTAATGCTCACATTAGTCCCGGTTCCAAACATGGCCGGGACTAAAGATCTGAACGGAAGGCCTATTTTTTACTAGTGGGGTAGGGAACTATTGATTAAGGTTTTGATTTTGCCTAATAAATGGACTTTTGGAGGCACTTTAAAAAGTCTCTTAGATTATAATATGAAGCAGTTGACAACAAAAAATTGTTCTGGCCGGTGTTTTGTATGTGTACCAGGTGTACGCCACATAGGTGATCCATATATACGAATACATATATGCATGCGTAGGACTACCACCACGAGATTCACACGTTGAATTACTTATTTCAGCTTATGCATATGCTAATAAGCAGCGAATGGCCTTTTGGGCGGACGAAGGAGCTGGATTTTCTCAAGCGGATGAACAAATGGAAGGAAGGGATTCACATACGTTAGCAGAGACACGAGGATGTAGCGTGGGAGGCGCTAAATATCTGGACGTCTTACCCTATACCTGTACATAAATCATCTGTGATACTTATTTATTAGCTTATTATGCTGCATTTTTTCAAGAAAAAAATAATCGAACATCTGATTTTTTTTCTTTGAGATATTATTTCAGCAACACAGGTGCAAGATTTGTCAAATCCTAACGAGCACATTAGGTTGCCCTTGCATTGTCTGGAACAATTAAGGCCCATCATTTTTCGGGGTCACGCGAATAGACGCACAATACAGCTAGAACTCTGCTCCTGGATTGGAACTTTTCAATTCTAGCTATCCTAAGCAACTAAACCCATGGTAACCACAAGTACGGCCAATACGACCAATAACATCTGAATAATGCGCCTTAGACCTTTCTTCTGCTTCTTCCAGTTTGTAAGCTTCAACTTCTCATTGATTTCCTGATCCAACAATAAATATAATTAAACCAGGAAACAAAGTATGGTGTAAGAATCATCAAACAAATAAGAAGAAAAAGATGGGGATGCACTGCTTCATTAGTCGTCTGAAACCTTCTCATTTCATTCGCTTACGTTGTCTATACCATGAGCCCATGGCAATATCAATGTCATTGTTATCATACCTATTTTTCTTGCATGGCATTGTTTTCATACCTTGTTGGTCAACTAATTTATAGGGAAATAAAAACAGTATATATGAGGGTTTTGATGCATATGCAGGAGTAATATTATACCTGGATTGGAGCATGCAATGGCAGGTTGGGGGACAAGCCACGTGCACCTCTCACTATTCCATCCTTTAGGAAGCCACTCGACAAACTCGGCCTTTTTGTCGATAAAGTTGTACCTGAATATGCCGAAGTGGCCAGTCCGCATTGCATCCTTGTCTCTCTTTTCATAGACGAAATAGGCACACCCGCCGTGAAGTTGCTGTGAGGCGTCCATGGCGAAGCTATTGGGCCACCCTAGAAACAAGACGCGGTCGGCCAGGCTTCGGCCATCCTTCCTCACCCACCGTGGCTTCTCTGGCCCCTCCGCCACCTCCTGCAGCGCGAGCACGACAACCCTAAGCGCGCTTGCAATGCTACACCCTTCCAAGTAGTATTTCAGATCAAGTTGAACCGACAACCACAATAGCTCGCCACCGGTTTCCAACGCGTAGCTGCGTTGGTGGAGGAAGTAGTCATCGTGCCTGACCGGTAAGCAAGTCATGGGAACCACCACGTCATCCTGGACAACAACATGGTTTGTCTCGATGATGTGCCATTCGCTAGCCTTCATGGTGACCATGATCTTGCCGCTGTGATACATTATGCAGAAGTGGCCATACCCTGTTGGAAGATCCCTCTCGACAAGAGTCCATGTGGTGTCACCGGGGCGCAGGAGTGCCGCCCAGAACCTACCATCGTATAACTTGTAGCTGAAGAGAAGGATGGCGCCATCTCGATAGACAATGCCGTCCGGATATTGCTTCCACTTCCACCCGTAGCTCTGGTGTGGGAAGGGAGGAAGGGGGAGGGTGTGAGCACCCATGAGAGGGTCATGGAGGCTGGAGCAAGGGCCAGCCGTGAAGTTGCCGTCAGCACTGCCCACCCAGTTGCTCGGGTAGGTGGATTGTGGCACGCGGTAGCTGGTTTTGGAGAAGACGCATCTCATCTGGATGGACTCATTGGCGATCTCGTTGGGTGCGAGGAGCCATGGCAGGAACTGGTTCGTCCGGGACATCGGAAAGTCGGGTAATTTTGAGTCGCGCCATGTCTGGCAGACGGCGTGGAAACGAACGAAATCAGCGGCATCGTGCATGCGGCCGGAGATTTCACGGAGCAGGTCCGGCGGGAGGTCCGTCCAGCACATGGTGATCGAAGGACAGAGCATAGATGAAATCGAAGCTTAGGTCCCACAAATCGACGTACTCTTCTCTAGTATATATGGGATATACTTTAGGTACGTACGCTGGCTGACATGGAGTCGGAGTCGGACATTATCTATGCCAAACTGACCATACAAGCAAACAACAAGTGGCTCTTTTAGAAGCCTGGTTCCCATCGTAGTCCGTGATCGAAACTGTTACCTGCACTATGCCTCAATTTACTTGTGCCAAGGGCAGTGCTAAGGCAACGCACACCTCGAAAACAAGCAGCTCGGTCCAAAGAAAACATGCACGCGCCGTCGTCGACCCTGTCCGAGTGGCCGGACCTCCCGCCGGACGTGCTCCGCGAGATCTCCGGCCGCCTGCACAACGCCGCCGACTATGTCCACTTCCACGCCGTCTGCAAGCCATGGCGGGCCACAGCCGCAGGGAGGAGATGACGAAGCAGTCGTTTCTGCCGTGGATCCTCGCTCGACAGCCGCCTTTATCGATCTTCCTTAAGCTGCGGTGCATCTTCTCCAGGACAACCTACCGCGCGCTGCCGCCGTTCTCCCTGCGCCGGAGGGTCTGGGTGGCCAGCGCAGACGGCGACGCTGTCTGGTACTTTGCCGACAGCCCCAGCCCCAGCCTCCGCGACCCACTTACCGGAGGCGTCGGCCTATCATTGCCTCCGTTTTCACACGAGGACGGCGGGTGGGAGGGTTCTCCGACCGGCGTCGTCTACGGGGATGGCACCGTCCTGCTGTACACCATACATTTTCATGAAGACTCGACCAAGTTCAGGGCCGCACTCCTGTGTCCCGGCGACGCCGCGTGGACGGTCGTCGAGAGGACGTTTGAGTCCTCCGTCTCGGCCTTCCTCTACGTCATGTATCACCGCGGGAAGATCCTGATCACTGTCCATGAGCTAACCTTGATGGAGAGTGACGAGGTTGGGGTGGGCGACCTGCTGGCCGTGCCGAGGCCATGGACGCAGATGGACGAGCTGTGTGTGTCCGTTCACATCAACCCAGATGCACTCCGTGAGAAGGCCGGTGTTGCCGACCTGGTTCGGGCGCTCTCGGTGTCGGTGCATGCTCTGGAGGACGAGGTGCCGGATCGGGGGAAGAGGCGGTGGGTGAGGAAAGACGGTACGAGCCTCGCCGACTGCATCTTCTTCCTTGGGTGGCCCAATAGCTTCGCCGTGGACGCCTCGCTGCTGGCCGGCGATGCTGTGAGCGGTGGATGCGCCTACTTCGTCTATCACATGACGTACCACCCGCGCTACCTGTTCAGGTACAACCTCGTAGACCACACGGTCAAGTTTGTGGAACGGCTGCCTCAAGAGTGGAACAACGATAAATACATGTGGCTCTTCCCCCAGCCATCTATTGCTCCAATAATCGAGGTATGTATGTACGTATACACCTAGAAACAATATAATATACTATGTTCATAGTGAAATTCTAACTGTCTGCATCAACCAAAACTATGTTTATAGTGCCCATGCATGCATGAATCTATCATGAGTAGCAAGTGGGGTTCCTGCTATATATATGGTATCACTTTTTTCAAAAAATACCGTATGAGAAATCTATGATTGAACTGCGATTTTTGAGGGAGGTTTTTTGCTTTTAAAACCGCACAACGTAAAAGGTATACATGGCATCTGCTACAAGAAAAATAATCTGTATTGTTAAACATCAAAGTATCAAACATGGGTTAATTTCATTTTTGTTAGGCCGGTGAAAACCCTCTCACCGGCCAGAAAATAGTTGGTTCTCACTTTGTACTAGTTCCATTAGTAAATGAAGAACATGGTAAAATTTCTCCTGCTTGGATATGTAGTATACACTGTGCAATATGTGTAAAATATAATTATATATGTAAATATAGTATTCCTCTCATTGGACATGAACTTCATTTGTTGGCTCAGGAAATCATGGATGGGAACGAGGGTCGAAAATGGTGGAAGAAGAAGAAGCCACATATGGCTCCAACTCGAAGGAGTAGTATTTACATCGATAGAAGTCAACCACAATATTACAACCCTTATTTCAGGGTTTTTGTGCGAAACCTACCTCCCAAGGTGGATAGCTTTCAGCTACGCCAGTTCTTCAGCAAGCATGGAAAAGTGTCCGATGCTAAAGTAATATGTAAGATGAAGAACAAGATGTCAGAGAAAATTGGGATGCTAACCATTGCAACGGTGGAGGAACAGGAAGATGCTCTCGCTGCTCTTAATGGACTGGTCAGTGCATGCATATACGTTCTTAATAAAAGAAATTTGTTAATCAATCCATCCATCACATGTGCACCTAATCAACAAATTCTGCAAGTTCGTGTTTGGTTGATTTCCTTAATGCGTAATTATTGACGAATGTATTTTTCTTATGCATGCAGGTTTTTAACGGATGCACCCTCGAGGTGAAGATGGTGAAGAGGTGGAAGGGCAGCGTGCGTCTTCTGCGGGATATAATCCGCATACTCGTGACAATCTTATATGTATTGGATTGTTGCTACTATTTCTGATAAGCTATTTAATTAAATAAATTGAATTAATGGAATCGCAATATGGTGAGTGACATTCTGAGTGGTAGTCCCATACGTAAAGCATGCACACTCGATATTTTTGTTCTAAATATTCAACTTGCAAACAAGAAATCATGGAGATTTGTTACTACATGTGTTAATCATCCTCGGTTTACATGTAGAAGAAGTCATATGGAACTTTAAGGTATAGAGAAAAAATGTTGTATCTATGACTGATAGGATCGAGGTACATGTAGTTGTGTCGCTCGTTTTGGAGATGGTCGCCGCCGTTGTGCAGCCACTTTATTGACCAAGCTAACCTTGAGGCTGTATCCATTCCAAACAAGACCAGAGAGAGTAGCGACGGCATCTTCCTGATGGACTTGAGTTGTAGCCATGGTAACAAAGCCTTTGCCTTGGGAGGTCTGAGTCTTCTTGTAACATATTACTTCAGCACTTGACACTTCGCCATGTTTGCTAAAATAATATCGCAGCTGAGAGCTATTCACTGAGGGAGGCAGGTTGCATACTAATATCTTAAAACAAGGCTGTAGAGGCATGCTGATGGAATAGATATTGCTTGTTGGAGTCACTTGAGCCACTTTTTGTACACGCTTCCATCTCGGAGCCTCGAGCAGCCTCTTACGGATTTCCTGGTACGTACAGAAATATCAGTGTTCATTGGTTACCAGTTGAGATCGTTTAAGATTTTTGAGCATACATGAAGTTAACAAACAAAATTCCAAGCATTTGGAACGATACCAAAATGAATAAACAAAACAACACAATGTAATTAAGATAATGGGCCCACGCTGAGTATAAGTCATTGGCCCTGGATCAGTTTAATAGTACTGTTTTAAGTGGCGTACATAATTACCTGAATTGGAGCCATGGTGGGCTGGAGGATGAACCATGGACACTTGTCGTCTTCCCATGTTCGAGGTAGGCACTCGAAGATCCCTGCCTTGGCATTGACAAGGTTGTACCGAATCACGCAGTAGCAAAACCCATAGTAGTCGTGGCAGACAAAATAGGCGCTCCCGCCGTCGTTATGTTGCCGTGATGCATCTACGACGAAACTGTTTGGTCTCCCTAGGAAGAACACACAGTCGGCGAGGCTCCGCCTGTGCTTCCTCACCCACCGCATTTTCTCTGGTACCGACGCCTCTTGTAGCACGTGGACCGACACAGATAGCGAATCAAGGAGGTTGCGCCGTACCGGATAATCTGTATGGAAATTAACCGACACCAAGAGTACCTCGCCTTGGGACACTACGACGTAGCAATGATCCAACTCATTGCGCTGGCCCTGCTTTGACGGCCTCGGGACAAGCACGTTACTGGTGTCGTCGTTGTTCCCCAAGGTAACGACGTGCCACATGGTACTAGACTCCTCGGTGACAAGGATCTTGCCGCCGTGATACCCGACGTAGAGGTCACCATAGTCGGAAGATTCAAGGGTCCTCTCCACCACCATCCATGTGGTGTCCCCGGGACGCAGGACCGCCGCCTTGAACTCGGCCTTCTCCCCGTTTTCTAGATGGTAACTGTTGTACAGAAGGATGCTGCCATCGCGGTATACAATGCCGTTGGGATATTTCACCAACCAAGGAATCTGGCACGGGAAAGAATCTGAGAGGACTGTGTGGTCACCGCCTCCGACGACGAGAGGGCCGTGGAGCACAGGGTTTGGGAGAGCTGTGAAGCAGCGGAGGGCGCCGTCGTCGGCGCCGCAGACCCAGTTCGTCCATCTGTGGGATGATGGCGGCGGGGCAAGGTAGCTTTTCTTGGAGAAGATGCATCTCAGGTATAGGGGGTCGGCCGTTTTCTTGCTCCGTGCAAGAAGCCATGGCATGAAGATCTGGGTCGTCGCTGGGTCGTGTGAGCTGCGCCATGCCTTGCAGACGGCATGGAAGCGTACGAAGTCGGTGACCTGGCGCAGATGGCTGGAGATTTCGCGGAGCAGGTCCGGCGGGAGATCTGGCCAACGTGACCACTGGGGACGGGATGGTGGCCGCCCGTACATGGCGGTCGGATGGATGGGTTCAAACTTTCCCTGATGGCAATAGGCCTATATCGCTAGGAGGACAGAAGGAAACTATATGTTGGATAGATTGGGGATTCTTCAGGATCGGCGTTGCCAGTTACGCCTTATGATTCCCTTGTGGAAAAAATATGTTTGATAGATTGTTTTGAGTTATCGGCCCTTTCTTCTTGTCAATTTTACCCTCACCGATCTCCCAATCTCAACTTTCTGCTCCAAGCATACATGGGCACATTTGCACGTTTTTTTTCTGAACAAATGTGTAAATATGCTCATGGCTTGCTAATGCCTATCTAGCTTTATCCATGTACTGAAATACTCGTGGGATCATCTAGGCGAGGCTTACAATCGATATTACTAGTACCTAGCTTTGCCTGAAAGAAAAAATCCGATATTAGTATGTTTTCGATTAACGCCTAGAAAATGTTCCATGCGGTCCTATTGGCTGGGCACCACTATCACCGTGAGAACGCAACAGAGTACAGCATCCAAGTGGTGCTTTTCGGTGCCAACATGGTAAAGATAATCCAATTTGCATTGTTTTTTTTGGTGCTGCATGATAAATTTTGAGATATATGTAAAACGTGCGCATATGCAACTTAGAGTTGGCAACCAGTATAGCTACATTATATATGTAACTACGTCTTTTCGGTGGAAGATGAACATCGCCCCGGTAGCGTAGCCGCCCCTACTAGCATAAGCTTCACAATTGCATCCATCCGAAGGCACTGCATGGAGCGCATCTAGAGTATCTTCCTGTTGCGTATCCAGTGTCGACATGGTTATGCAGCCGATGCCATGCGAGTGGTTGGTCATATGATCGTAGAGTGCCTTAGCTATCCTCGTGATAGGAAGATTACATGCCATCACTTTCCCGTGCTTGGCTACTTGCTTAATTAGAATTTCTGCTGAGAGGTATCCTCTTGAGAGGAAGATTACGCGCGTTACTTGGAAAAGAAGGATAGTAATGTCTCTTGATATGAATTACGTGTGTTGGACATGAAAGTATAGCGGTAAAAGTCACCATCCCCTCTTTCTTCAGTTCTCGAGCTTTCACTAGTTCCTGATGCAATGTAACTAATTCAAATTTAGCACACTATGTCCAAATTTACTTACGAGCTAGATATGACAACCCAGTCTCGAGACATCAACAACAAAGCTGTTGGCCAGGCTATGATGGTCTTTCTAAACCGTGTTTTATTCTTCGGTGCCGATGCCTCCTCCTTTAGCGTGTGCCTTTCTGAAATCGAGAGAACGTATCCTAGGCACTCGCCTTTCCCGCTAATTATTGTTACAACAGTAATGGACATGGAAAGATGCATATAGCAATTCGCACTGGGACACCACGACGTAACTGTAAGCAGTATTTCGGCTCGCATCCCGACAAAAATGTCGTCGGGATGAGCACATCTCCGGCGCCATCACATATGTACTGTGAGACGACTCGCCGTAGGGTAGCTTCCACGGTGAACGCAAACTCACGGCATTCAAGTTCTTTAAAGTGCTAACATGCAAAAATAAAACTCATTTACATTTTTCCACTTCAGTTGATGTGGGTACGTTGTACTATATACTAATCAACTTTGAGATATATGTTAGAAGGAGCCCATGTGCAATTAAAAACCACTGTAGATGGAATCAAGATGAAGCTATATATGTATCTATATTTTTTGGGTGAACGACATGCGTCGAAATGGTATAATAGCCACCCTTAGTTGACAATAATAACTTCAAGATTGCATCCATCCAAAGACAATGTGTTGATCGCATCTTCCCGATTGGCATGCAATGTCGACATGGTTACGAGGCCGATACCCTGTGAGCATTTGGTCTTTTCGCAGTAGAGTACCTTGGCAATAGACACTTTGACGTGGTGGCTCAAGACGAGCTGCAGCTGAGAGCTTTCTACCGCAAGAGGCAGATTTACGCACCGTCAGTCTGAAACAAGGCTAGTAATGTCTCCAATGTGAATGGTACATGTTGAACTTGAAAATAGAGTGGTATGCCGCAGCCCCTGTTGCTTCAGTTCTTTAGCCTTCATTAGTTCCTGATGCAACAAAATAAATATCAACTTATTAGCATTGATGTTAGTTTTAGATAGTCATACATAGAATAAATAGTAATAAAATAGGGTCCGTATAAATATTCTACTAGTATATTTTTTTTCAAGAATACCAGTAGTTATAAATATTCTACTATCTCACAAGAAACAAATTTGAGTTGGTTTATAGTTGTTTACCTGAATTGGAGCGATAGCAGGCTGCGGTACATGCCAGGTGCACCTCTCGCTGTTCCATCCATGAGGCAAGCGCTCGACGAACTCGACCTTATTAGAGATGAGGTTGAATCTGAAAACGCCAACCTGCTCACCTGGCACGGCTTCACCGACGTAATAGACGAAATAGGCGCATCCGCCATGTTGGCTGCCCAGCCTGGAGGCTTCCATAGTGAAACTGTTGGGTGTTCCGAGGAACAGCACGCGGTCGACCAGGCTACAACCATCTTTCTTCACCCACCGTGCCATCTTCTCCTTTCCCTGTGATGATGCCACTTCCTTCAGCGCGTGCAGCGACATGGAGAGGACGTGATCCGGGCACTCGCCTCTCCCGTAGTAATAGGTATGGACTTGGATTGACACCCACAACAGCTCGCCGCGGGACTCCACGGCATAGCTGTATTCGCGCGAGAAATAGTCCCATCTGCACATCGGCGTGATGTTGGGCGGAAAGAGAGGAAGGTCGTTGGCTTCTCCGGTGAAAGGGTCATGGAGACTAGGGCGGAGGTTTTGGGTGCCATCGGCGCTGCACACCCAGTTCCGAGCTTGTGGCGTTGCTCCCGACGGCGTCGCATAGTACTTGGAATTGGAGAAGACACACCTAAACCTGAGCTATGTAGAATCTTTATCCGGCGGCGCGAGGAGCCATGGCAGGAACTGGATCGTTGTTGTTCCCCTGGATAGCGGATCGCGGGAGGCGCGCCATGGCTTGCAGACGGCATGGAAGTAGACGAAGCTAGTCGGGGCGCACACGCGGCCAGAGATCTCGCGGAGCACGTCCCCCGGGAGGTCTGACCACCGCCTCCCGTCCATGGCGGCAGGATCGAGATTGGAGAATAGGGGTTCAATCGTCGAGGAATCCAGCAGACTTGGACGGTGATATGTAGACGTGATTATTGGGCCCTTGCCCAAACGTGTGTACGTACAGGAAACGAACTGTTATAGACTGGTTACAATTTCGTTATAAATTCTCCAATACAAACTCAACGAAACTGCGCCTCAAAGAAAGTAGAGTAGTACGTACTTCATCTCGTATCCGACTCGTACTATATTTTACCCACCCCTGGTCGGCCGCCGCAGACCTCGCCCAGACTGATCAGCCTCAGTTGCATTCGAGGAATCATCCTGGTACAATTTATATTCACACACGAATTAACAGATCGACCCTAGCGCCGCAACCCACGTACGTACATCGAGCTAGTCCCTGTCGATCCCGCTCCCGCCGCCAATGGACCTGCAGCGACGGTGGCCGGACCTCCCAGCTAGGATGATGGATCCACAATTACACAACTCCCAGCTAGCTAGCTGGCGAAACGCACCTACCATGGATCGATCCATCCACAAAATAGATCGATTATGTACGTACAAACAAGGAAAACGAACGTACCTAGTACGAGATAAACAAAAGGAATGGAATGGATGGATCGGCACAAGATCAAATCAGCCATGGCTTGCCTCCGGGAGATCATCACGCCTCGCCTCGGCCGTGCCGTCGCCAAGCTCGCCCAAGGCGCGACAAGTCACACGCGCAACCGCGCGCGGCTCCGTAACAATGACCCTATATTTATAGAGAGGGAGGTTGGAGGCCAAAGAGAGAGAGAAGTTCTAGTACGGTTCGAATTTTTTGAGGTGGGAGGGGTTCCGGCGGGAAAGAAGATGATAATTCGTTTATGGCATTTTTTCTTGTTGCTAACTCGATGGATCGCTGCTGCTCTTTCAGATGGACGGCTCACATAGTTTGGTGCATCGGATTGCTGACTTGGATCTTTCCTCCTGTTAATAAGGCACCTAATTGGCTACGTAAAATCATCTCCCGTACAACAAATTCTAGGTAAGTCACAGGCCGGGAATTGTGTATGACATCAATCCCAGTACATAAATCACGCATGTTATTAATCACTAATAAATATCCAAATCACACCGTCCGCTGATCAATCAAGCATTATTCCACCGGATACAATTAATTCATTATTGTTATGGAGGAAAGTTCTCTGATTGCGCAACATTCCACCTACCTCTACTCCATGGCCGTCAAACAACGCTTCGGTAGGGCCGTGGACAGCGGACATGCTCCACACGCCATGTATATATTCTTCTGGACATCATCAATCGTCCTTCGGCTTCAGCACACCGATCGGACAGTTGGGGCTAATGAAACATTGACAGTGAGTGCCTTCAAGGAGGGAGGAGAAGTAGCCAAAAGATATATATTCCAGTTGCTCGCTTGGACGGACAGAACCATTCACATGCAAATTCTGGGAAACAGAATTGAGTGTAATTAGCAGTACTGATCCGATTTTTCACATGAACTTTCTGCTTCCGCTTTTATATCACACATCAAATAGTTGATATTTATACAAGTGCATAAAGCACAACACTTACGGCATCTAAGTGTTGACATTCCAAAGGAACCAAATACATTGCCACTACTAATACTACCGATTTCATCTCAAAAAGAAAATACTGCTTCTGATTTCCATTTTATGCCCATCAGAGTTACTCCCTCCGTTCCAAATTAATTGACTTATATTTGTCCACATGTGTATGTATCTAGACATGTTACAAGTATAGATACATCCACATTTGGACAAATGGAAGTCAAGTAATTTGGAACGGAGGGAGTATTTCCCAAGGACTTGCCATGGTAAGAGGGAGAAGGGGGAAGAAGCACAAAATGTTTCTTCTATCTAAAATATTAGAAAGAATGTACTCTTCTATCCAAATCCAAGTGGACGTACACTTCTGACTCTGGCCAAATATTACATCAACTCAAGAACTAGCACTACATAATAGGCCACGGCCAGAGCCCAAGCAATGCTCTCATCCGTGCCCACCCGGCGGTTTCAAGCTTTCTAGACGTCCTCCTCTTCCCACTGCTGGTCGCATGGGGAGCTGTCTATGTGTGCATCGACAGACACGGCAGCAGCAACATGACATTGGTTTCTTGCTTCGCCTGGTCATTCCATCTGCTGCCAAGAAATGCAGCAGGTCCAAACATTCAAATAACACCACATTGGCTAGCTAGCATCAGGATTCGCCTACACATGCACATCTCACCTCAAGTGTACCAACACCATAAAAGCACATCTCAGTTTACCAAGCACGTCCCACCGGCAACATCCAGAACCACTTCTCCCCTTGCTGTTGTTACTGCTGCCGCTGTCGTATCCACTTCTCCCCAGCTGGTCCAACAAGGCTCAGCCATCTCCTGCATGCACAACAACATACAGACCAACAAAGGCGTGTCCCATCAGCATTAAACTATTATTACTCGACACAAGAAACAAGATGTACACAAGGTTTATTCAATTCGGAGACAATTATATGAGTTTTCACAAACATACTGCATGCGAAACTTCCTAGCTGCACATGTAGATTGTTCAAGTCATATCAAATAAGTGGTCATGGTCATCCAGATCATGTGGAGTACAAATCGCTAGGTACTAGAAGTCAAGTTGATCAACATTGAGCGTCCAAGCTTCATGGTAATCCAGATCATGTGGAGTACAAATCACTAGGTAGTCGAACAAGAGGGCCAGCCAGGCCTACAACCAAGAACGAGACTCAGGATGCCCTGGCCAGCACACCCAGAGCACTCCGAAGCGAACCGCCGACTAGCGGCAACACACATTCACCAATGCACCTCACATTTAAAAGAAATTCACATATTAGAAAACAGAGGAGGACAATTACGCTACTATGCACACACCATAACTATATGAATAGACTGCTCCATGATCACTTTGCACAGCACATACATTGATCACAAGAACAACAATACTACACATACACAATGACATAGCACATCAGTGAACACTGGTTGTCCTGGATTCAAGCATAAATAGTATCCAAATAAGAGCTAAAATTAAGCCAATTACACTAGTATAACTAACAATGGCTAGCACATGACGCACACACGCCCGTGTCACGAAGGTCACGACCCAGATCACCATCTGCATGCACTAACCTTACCAAACCTATAGGGTTGGAGAGTGAGATTACCTCGACGTTGTGGATCCGATAAGTCATGATCGTCCACGTCTGGGCAGCTCTAGCATGCACCCTCGAGTCTATTCCGACGAACCCACAAGATCAACGTATATGCTTTCTATCTCCTGATCGTGACTGCAGAACCTTGACTTGGCGGGATCCTGCAATAACACAATAATGATTACATATCAGAAGCGGCCTATGATCATTGGTTTCTTGCCATTGTCAGATAATGCTCGGCCAACCAACTTTTCTCCAACAAGGCTCGGCCATTGCTTGCATGCACGACAACAGACGGACCAACAATGGCGTGTTACATCCACATGAAACTATTACTCGGCACAAGAAACAAGATGTACTAGGTTAGATTGGGCATCAACATGTACGGGCACAAGGATTGTTCAACCAGTTACATCTATGAGATTTCATGCATGCGAAACTACATAGGTGTACATGTAGATTGTTCAAGTCATGTCAAATAAAACGGCATGAGACCCAACGCTACTGTTTGATGCTCAATGTGCACAGCAACAGCTAAATCACAAGCAATAGAGGCCAAGGTGATCAACATCAAGCGTCCAAGCTTTAGCATCCAGTCGACATATTTCTCACAAACTAGACTGCACAATCAAAATCTACAAAACAATTCTAAGCATCGCAAGAGAGTGCCAGATATAATATTCCTCCGATCCAGAAAAAGGTTCGGAACTTGTACCTACCATTTGTACTATCCACGTTGAATTCTCACGAACGTTTTATTGGACCGGAGGGAGTAACAAAGTTTCAAGTTTTCACCATGTTAAGCACATTTACATACGTATAAAAGGGCAACCACCAGGAAACAGCCATAGGCTCAAACAGATCCAAATTTACCACGGACCAAAATGTGTATTAATTACTTAATGATCAAAATGATGTCCTTGGGAGTACATCAACAAGCTAAGATTACTGCTAATCTGGGTGGGCAGCATATGCAAACCCTGACTAAAATACAATTCATACAAACAAGATTGGATATATGGACATAAACGCAATGCACACCAAGCACTAAAATCCTAGTACTAGCCTAGTTGATCAACGTTGAGCAATCAAGTTGGCGCATCAACATTTAGTCAACATGGACGAGTTCAAGCTTTGGCATCCACGGAAGATATTTCTCACAATCATAAACATGCTTACAAAATACAAAGCTACAACGTACTAATAATAATTCTAAGCATCCAAGAGTAGGCAGGCTGCATACATTAATCAAAAGCTACAACCTGCTAAGCCAGCTAGCAGAACATGCTTCAATATTCATAACATTAAGCTAAGCAAGCTCCCTAGCATCAGGACTGAGCCAACCAAAGCAATCTAGCTAACACAGGTAGCATGCATACAAGCTGAAAATGAATAAGTCAAGCACATGCCCATAAAATCACCTAGCCCACAGAGTCGAATAAGAGGCAATCGCTGCTGCGGTTGCGGCACAGTGAACTCGCTGGCATCGCACACCAGCGAGGGCAGAGGCAGTCGAAGCATAGGGCCAGACAGGCCTACAACCACATTTGTGAGGCACAGGACGCGCCGCCAGCACTGCCAGAGTCGGAATGGTCAGATCACGTACACCGTGCCGAGCCACCAACAAGCGAGATCAACCGGAGGTGAGCCACACCGCATACACCTATGAACAGAAGTAAACGTGTAAGAAAACAGAGGATGACTACTAAGCTACTATGCAGAAAACATGCACTGTATGGATGGAATGTGTGGTCACTTTGCACAGCACATACACTCATCACAAGAGCAACAATACTACACATACTTTCTCAAAAAATACTACACATACATAATTGCATAGCATATAAGTGATCTAGAGTTCAAGCATCCCAGAAAATTAGTCAAAATTAAGTTCATGATCAATTATTCATATACAGAATCCAGACAACTACTAAAATATGATCAAGAATTAAGTTCCTAATCCATCATGGATGCTCCTCACAGCGTGTGGCGAACGACAGCCTAGCGCACCACAGCGTGTGGCGAACAGACTGGGTTAGTTCTGTTTTAAGTACTAAAACAGCAACACTTAAGTTGGAACGGACGGAATAGTAAACAATCAACATGTTTGCGCATTTTCATGTTGTAGTCAAGTCCAATAACGGATCAGCAAAACGTCAATACAAAAGATGAATAATATTCTAGATTGTGGCATTGTTCATATCATCACTCACAAGATACAACTTCACTACCCTAGTATATTGGGGCTTCTAGACAAAAAAAATAAAAATAAAAAGGAGAGAAATCAGTGGATTTGAAACTATTTTAAACATCAGAATTACTCTAGTTCATCATTAATGGGTGACAGTCATTAGACTGGCCTCAGTTGTTTAGAGAGCTACGGATTAACCAAGGGTGACAGTAATCAACGTTTGATCAAGTCAACATATTTAGGCAACAACAATCAGGTAGATGCCAAGGATTTTACCATAAAGCAAGGATCTTGAACCATGTTTCGGACTAAAAATCGAATCAGCTGTGTACTAGGTTGAGAGTCGACTAAAGCAAAGAAAAAATGCGGATCAAGAATCTACCTTTCTTGCCAGTGTCGACGAGCTCCTGGATGGTGGCGTCAAGGTCATAGGGGCAATCAGCTCGACCTCCTGTACGATATGGATGCACCCTACTCGGCCTCCGTTGGTCGCGTCACCGCCGTCCCACTCAATGGCCACGAGCGAGCCATCCCCGCCACCTCTCTCATCGGTGAGGTTGGTTCTGTTTATAGGTTTTCAAATTTGTAAATCATTACATAGTAAACAGTCAGCATGCATTGGTTGGGTATTTTCATGTTCTAGTGTCCCATAACAGATCATCAAGACGTCAATACAAAAGATGAAAAGTATTCTGGATTATGTAATCATTCTTATCATCACTCAAAACTTCGTTCACGACCCTAGTGTGCTTGCGCTTCTAGGCCAAAAATAAGACAGAAATCAGTGTTCTGGATTTGAAACTATTTTAAACTACAGAATGAATCTAGTTCATCATTAATGGTGATAGTAACTAGTGGGAGAAGTAACTAGTCTGACCACAATTGTTTATAGAGGGTACTAAGTAAACCAAGGCGGCAATAAGCAAGAACCAGCCAGTATTCCTTGAAAGGCAACAATTAGCAACTTTTAATCAAGTCAACAAATTCAGGAAACAACAGCCAGTTAACTATCAAATCATATGCAGCAACATTGATATTTAGTCAATCGTCAACTTGTTAAAGTTTGAGGTTTAGCTTTCATGCATTAATCCAATTGAACCCATGTTTCAAAATGCTACATATAATATCTTCCATGTGATGTACCGCTCCAGCACCGCGTTCGACTAGCACCGGACAAGCTAAGCTCGTCCGTGCAAATGATCTGCCCTACAACAGACCAAGAAAGGTTCACCTCCACCGCCTGCACAAGAAACTATCACTTGACTCACAAACAAGATACAGTAGGCTAGGCATCAACATGTACTCACAAAAGAATGTTCAACGGTCGGCACACATGTCACAAACACAACAGGCTTACAAAAACGACAATCGAAAGCTACATCAGACTACAGATCATTTTACATCTGAGGGTGAGGCCTGCCAATAGGATCTAGGGGAGCTACATGTCAGAGTACATTCGTGTTGTAATGACCATCAAAAGAAACAAATGAAATGAAATCTGCTGAAATTATCCAACATATGTATATCTTGTAATATACCAAAAGAGCAAACAGAGCAAGGAAGCTAGTAGGATACGACAAGAGCATGTGCTTTCATGACACAAACTAGTAATCCAATGTCAATTAATATCCCAACCAAACTACCAACATTAGGGATAAGAACAGATTGTTAATGGAAAACCATTAGCTGCTTCAAATAGTTAAATGTGTAACATCCATAGACTAAGACTCCTACAGAAGCTCGACAAGAAATATTGATATAAGAGTACATACCAAATAAAAATAGGACAAAAGAAATTCCTACTGTTCACAATCACTCGAATATCCTCAGACTCAAGGAAATCATAGTATCAGCTTATAAGAGCCTAATTGCCGACAAGTATGAGATTAGAAATGCATTGGCACACCAGATTACAAGTTCTTGTACGCCCTGGCACGGGAACGAAAGCGACCAGCGCTGGGACGAAGTATGGATGAAAACTAAGAAGTTCTGATCTCATACCATTCACTGCATTCTTAGACGTGTTTCTGTAATGGAATATAGTCCCAGCCAGCAAAATAGGAAAACAAAATTAACTACAAATAAGCAAGCTGGTACCACACAGTGATACACAAAAGTACAAATACACGTATATGGCAATCAATGACTCCGTTGTTTTTCTTGATAGCTCGGTGACAAACAAGATGCATCTTACGTACTACTACTCCTAGTAGTACTCCTACATCACTAGATTAATGGAGCGCAAAGCCTATTAAGCAACCTTTGTAAATTAGGACCTGCGCACTCTCAAAAGCCTACAACCATGTCCCCTACCACATATCTACAATAACTTCGGTGCGGCACATAATTAAGTTGCTCGACTTACTGTTGAAGATCAAAATGTTGCTCGGTGTTGCAAAAGGGGCAGTATGGTGTTGCTAAAGTAACACTCCACAAAGCAGGTAGGGATCCACTATCACAAGTGTTTCGGTACAGCATACTTTCAATCATAATTCTAGACTATAGCACCCTATTTTCACCATAGTACTTCTCTAGCAGTTAAGACATGAGATGCTAGGAACACTTATGCATCAAAAATTCAAAATCACTAATTGAAAATTTGAAATAAAAGGATGGCTTGTAGTATTGGTGACATGTTGCTGTACTGCTACATATACAGGGTGGACCATGGAAACGACATGCAGATAGCAACAGGACAAGATCATCAACTATAAACCATTAGATGCTTTCCAAGAGAATAGGTGTCTCACTAACTAACATGAGCTCTCAATGTGTGTGCTATCAAAGTTTGATTGATTTACTACGATTAAGAGAAGAACGAATAATCACATGACACGCAGACCTAGAACTGATGGATTTATACCTATCCCTGTTGTAGCAGCAGCTGTAGAAGCAAACTTCGGTGGTCCGTTAGGCCGGAGCAGGTTTGCCTCTCAGCTCTTGGCCTGGGTGGCGTGAAGCCTCGAGCAGCAGCGCGCATGGCATGTCATTGGCACCAGCAAGAGCACCGCTGTACATGGTCGTCCCTGCCAGCAAGCTGCGCAGGACCTCTTGCTCAAATTTTCTCGCACAGGTTCCTCAAGATGACATTTTTCTACAAATCCAAAGAAACATGTCATGCTATCATAAATCACACGAGCTACTACCTAGTAAAACTGCAAGTGTACTGTAATGAAGGAGGGGCAGAGTAATCTTACATGGAAGTTCTCAACAGCAACGTCCCTGCTGCTCCAATTGATGACGGGCTATTGAGATTCTTGCATTGCCGACAGAGAGCGCACAGCCGGCAGCAAAGGGGGTCCGGGCTTGGCATGCAGTTGCAAAACTCTGCATGTCCAGAAAACAGGAAAACGTTGAACCTGTATATCGATGGAACGGGAGACACCAAGAAATGCACATACGTTATGTACTACTCCTCCTAGTAGTACACCTACATATGTTGCAAAGCCTACTAAGCAAACTTTCTAAATTAGGACCTGTGTACTCCAACAAGGCTACAATGATATCTTCCACCACATATCTACAATAACTCCAGTGTTGCACAAAATTATCACAAGTGTAGTTCGGTGTCACAAAAGGAGGAGCATGGTGTTGCTAAAGTAATACTCCACAATGCAAGTTGGGATCCACTATCACAAGTGTTTCGATATATCATATTGTACATCATAAATCTAGACTATAGCATCATATTATGACCAAAGTACTTGTCTATCAGATAAAAAATGAGATGCTAGTAACACTTGTGCATCAAAATCACTAATGGAAAAAAAATGCATGTACCATTGTTGACAGGTTGCTGTGCTAGTAATATATACAGGGTGGATCAATGAAACAACATGTGGGTACCGTGAGGACATGATCATCTACTCCAAGCCATTAACGTGCTTTGCAAGGTAATAGGCGTGCCTCACTAACTAACAGGTGCTCTGACTATGTGGTCTTAATGTTTGATCGATCCACTACACTAGCTTACTAAGAGTAGAAATAATGGGCAAATGACAGTATGACATGCAGACCAAGAACTGAAGGATTTATACCTATCTCCCTGTGGCAGGACCAACTTGATGAAGAAAGGCAGCAGCAACCTTGGGTTGTCAGCTAGGCCGAAGCATGTGTGCCTCTCAGGCTCTCAGCTCTTGACCCGGGCGGCGCGAAGCCTCGAGCAGCAGGGCGCATGGTGTGTCATCGGCGCCATCACAAGTGCAGCTGTACATGGTCGCCGCCACCAGCATGTTGCGGAGGGCGTCCAACCCAATCTCCCTCCCGAAGGTTTTCTCAAGATGACATTTTTTCTACAAATCAAAAGAAACAATCAATGCTATGATCAATCACACAAGCTGCTCACTAGTAAAATGCAAGTGCACTGTAATGAAGGAGGAGCGGAGTAATCTTACATGGAATCTCTCAGCAGCTACGCCCCTGGTGCTCTCGCATTGCAGACAGAGAGTGCACAGCCTTGAGCTGAGGCTTGGCATGCAGCATAGATCCGGGCTTGGCATGCAGGTGAAGAACTCTGCATGTTCAGAAAACAGGAAAACTGTCAACCTGTAGATCAATGGAACAAGAGACACCATCAAATGCACATCCAATTACCAGAGAAAAGAATTGCATGTAGTATTCAGGTTACTGCTCTAGTACATAAACAGAGTAGATCAACGAAACAACATGGATGTAGCATCAGGAAATGATCACCATCTACTCCAAACCACAACGTGCTTTGCAAAAAAATAAGGTATGCCTATAACCAAGCATGAGCTCTGAATGTTTGATCGATCCACGCTCCCTCTCAAACTCTCTCCCACACCACAGGTAGCTCAAGATGACATTTTTTTTTGTACAAATCTAAAGAAACAACTCATGCTATCATCAATCACACTCTGAAGGTGCTGACGACTAGTAACGCTGCAAGTGTCCTGTAATCTTACATGGAATCTGTCAGCCGCACCGCCCCTGCCGCTCCAGCAGATGCATAGCCCGCAGCAGACGTGGTGGACGGCGGCAGTAAACATCGGCGAAACGTAGGTGCATATAACTCTGCATATTCAGAAAACATACAGGAGAACTCTGAAGATCGACGCATGGGACGGAGACATCACAGGAAGGAACGCACAGACGATTATACTAGAGAGAAAAACGCAATACCTTGTAGCCTAGGCCGTGGTGAAGCGGCGTTCATCGATCCCGGCGGCGGCAGCATCCCCGACCTGACCAAGGTAAGGGGTCTGATCGACCGGCTGAAGGAGCACCGGACGTACACCAGCGCCGGAAATCGTCGGGGAGGGTCGACGGCCGCCGGAATTCGCCGTCTTGCAGCCACGCGGAAGAGGGATCTGAGGCGACGCCGACCGGCCGGAATGAATCGTGGGCGGCTAGGGTTCGTCGTGGGGCGGCTGACGGGAAGCACCGCGCCATGTAATCGAGAGAGGAGGAGGAGGTGGTATCGGCGCGGTGGTCCGCGGCGCGAAGACTGGCCGGAATCGACCGGCGGCGGACAGGGGATCGTGGTGTGGTCGCTGGGAGGGCGTGGTGTCGTATGCTTCTTCTGTTTCTGTTTGGTCTGCTTCTTATGTTTGATGGGAGCCAAATTAAGCGCGAGAGAAATATGGAAAGGAGTGATTTGCTGAAAATAGAGGGAACAAACAATTAATTGTGAGATTAAATGGGCCAAATTAAGCGCGAGAATAACGAAGGAATGATTCATCCACCGGACACGTCACCAATCCGCGGCATAAAAGCATCTCGGCCGTAGATCTATCCCAGCAAACAACGAGCGGGAATTAGGAAAGAGCCAATGGAAACATTCATTGACCTGCTTCTAAAATTCCCGCCCAAAATTCCGCCTTGCGTTGTTTGATCTAGAAATTTGATTTCCCGCCTATACTAGGAATCAAATCGTCATGTACACGCCTAAACTCCATGTATGCATGCATGTCCTAGGTCGTTTAATGAATCAACTCTGCATAATTGCCACTCAAATCATCTGTCTACTAGGTTCAGAAATGTCTAGATATGATGTGGACCAACAAGCGAAATTTGTATGCCGATCTAATCGAGGGCCTATACGGCGGCCATGAGGTCAACAACGCGCCACACCCAGTCGCCTACGTCACTCGCATCGCGTCTTGATGTCTAGAGCCTCCCTGTCGTCTTAGCATGTGACGTAAACATGCAAGCTCGACGAAGCTACGCACACACCGTCTTGATCCGACTAGCATGCTAGTCATCCTGCCTTTCTCGACAATGAGCCTAGGCCGGGAGAGGTTAATGTGCTACGGGTGGGGCTGGATGCTGGTGGAGACAAGCGGCAGCGGAGAGACATGCATCCATCCATGGTTCTCTCGCGTCGGCAACAGAGGGGACCTCACTACGGGAGAGCAGAACTTTGCCGTGTGTCTGGCTCTTTGCCGTGTGCTGGATGTCGGGCACACGGCAAAGAAAAGCACACGACAAAGACAGAAAAAAACACACGGCAAAGAGATGCACACGGCAAAGATTAAGCAAAGCACACGGCAAAGCAAATCACACGGCAAAGAAAAGAGAGCAAACGGAAGCGCAAACGGCGGAGTCAAAACAAAGCACACGGCAAAGCAAAACACACGGCAAAGATATTTTTCAAAATTAAAAAAAATGAAAATCGATCTTTGCCGTGTGCCAACACACGGCAAAGAGCAATTTTCATTTTTTTTTCAATTTTACTTTATCTACTTGTAACAACGGTATGACCATTCCCGTGGTGTAGTTTGTGATAAATTTTTCATATTTTACACATGGGTGTGTCTTGTTATGACAAACAATACTGCAGAACTGAGTTTTTCAAATTATTTTTATAAATAGTATTTTTTTTATTTTTTAAGTGTAAAAAATAATATTTTTTGTGAAGCAAGTACACAAAATATGGTGAAAAATGACACCCATCTAGTTTCCATAAAAAGTAGACCATATTTGATGGATAATACACAAATATTAGGAATTTTCTCGGTTTCTATCTAATTTCGCCTACTTAAATTACTTTATGCCTATTTTCCGAAAGTAATTCAAATTTGAACTACAAGTGTGTGATAGTTTGCTCTGAAATTTTTACAAAAATCATTTTAAGATACACAACTAGTGGTTATATCACAGAACTTTCGATAGTTTTGAAAAATTCGACCCGCTTCAATGAATAGACACGGCGCCCATTTTGACCGTTTTTTTCGAAAAACTAAAAGAAAGTGAAAAAATATCCAAAAAAAGAAATCCTTTGGCACGGAGTCCATTTATGTGTAGTAGTTGATAGAAAAAATTATAAACTTGAGTTTTGACAAAGCTTTCAAAAAAATGCTTCACAAAATGATCAACCATCTACAAACATGTACAAGTTTCGACTCAAATGACCTATGTATGACCATTCCCGTGACATAGTTTGTGATAATGTGCCCATATTTGACACGTAGGTGTGTCTTGGTATGGCAAACAATGTTGTCGAACTGAGTTTTTTCAAATTATGTTTATAAATATCATTTTTTTATTTTTTAAGTGTCAAAAGTGACATTTTTTGTGAAGCAAGTACAACAAATATGGTGCAAAATGGAACCCATTCAATATTCACACATAGTAGACCATATTTGATGGATAATCCAGAAATATTAGGAATTTTCTCGGTTTCTACCTAATTTCGCCTATTTAAATGACTTTATGCCGATTTTCCGAAAATAATTCAAATTTGAACTACAAGTGTGTGATAGTTTGCTCTGAAATTTTTACAAAAATCATTTTAAGATACACAACTAGTGGTTATATCACAGAACTTTCGATAGTTTTAAAAAATTCGACCCGCTTCAATGAATAGACACGGCGCCCATTTTGTCCGTTTTTTCGAAAAACTAAAAGAAAGTGAAAAAATATCCAAAAAAAGAAATCCTTTGGCACGGAGTCCATTTATGTGTAGTAGTTGATAGAAAAAATTATAAACTTGAGTTTTGACAAAGTTTTCAAAAAAATGCTTCACAAAATGATCAACCATCTACAAACATGTATAAGTTTCGACTCAAATGACCTATGTATGACCATTCCTGTGGCATAGTTTGTGATAATATGCCCATATTTGACACATGGGTGTGTCTTGTTATGGCAAACAATGTTGTAGAACTGAAGTTTTTCAAATTATGTTTATAAATATCATTTTTTTATTTTTTAAGTGTCAAAAGTGACATTTTTGTGAAGCAAGTACAACAAATATGGTGCAAAATGGAACCCATTCAATATTCACACAAAGTAGACCATATTTGATGGATAATCCAGAAATATTAGGAATTTTCTCGGTTTCTACCTAATTTCGCCTATTTAAATGACTTTATGCCGATTTTTCGAAAATAATTCAAATTTGAACTACAAGTGTGTGATAGTTTGCTCTGAAATTTTTACAAAAATCATTTTAAGATACACAACTAGTGGTTATATCACAGAACTTTCGATAGTTTTGAAAAATTCGACCCGCTTCAATGAATAGACACGGCGCCAATTTTGTCCGTTTTTTCGAAAAACTAAAAGAAAGTGAAAATATATCCAAAAAAAGAAATCCTTTGGCACGGAGTCCATTTATGTGTAGTAGTTGATAGAAAAAATTATAAACTTGAGTTTTGACAAAGTTTTCAAAAAAATGCTTCACAAAATGATCAACCATCTACAAACATGTATAAGTTTCGATTCAAATTTGAGCTACAAGTGTGTGATATTTTGTTCTGAATTTTTTTCAAAAATCATTTTAAGCTACACAAGTACTGATTATATCACAGAATCGTCGATGGTTTTGAAAAATTCGTCCCCTTTCGACGAATAGCCATGGTGGTCTTTTTAACCCTTTTTAAAAAAAATCAAATAAAGTGAAAAATTACTCAAAAAAATAAAGTGACCATATTTGACATAGTTTAATTTACACAAGAATTATTCTATACAATAGTCGCTGCAACATATTAAAGAAAATTAGCAAATAAAAAGAAAAGAAAAAGCAAAAAAGGTCTTTGCCGTGTGGCGGCACACGGCAACGAATCCATGCGTGCTGATTGGCTGGAATGAGTTTCATGCGGATCATGCCTCAGAGCCGTTGGATGCGATCCAACGGATGCCAGCATCTCTACAGAAGCACACAATCCATGTACTACTTTCTGCTGCATGCTGATTGGTTGAAGCACTATTCAGATTAAAAACACGAGTACTAATGCAACTAGTACACCGCGTGGTTCTCCTGCTCATTCTCTCTCTCCCTCTCGTCGTCGTCAGCTCCGATCCCTCTCTGTCCTCACCTCGCCGCGAGCTGCCCTCGCCTCACCGCCGCGGGAAGCCACGCGTACGCCGCCTCCTCTCCTCCCATCCCACCGCAGCGCCGACGGCCCGATGGACGCGCCGTGCCGCAGCTCACCCCGGGCGCGGTGAAGGAGATCTGGGACCTCCCGGGCCGCGCCGCCTGATTTTGTGCAGCCGCCGTGGTTCCGGTCGGAGATGTTCCTGAGCGGCTTCGACCCGTTCGCCTACGTCGCGGAGCTCCGCTCCTACGTGCCTGTCGAGAGCCTCTCCGCCGAGCTCGTCGGCCTCTTCAACCACGACTAAATCGAGAGCGCGGGCTTCGACCCGGGCGCCTTTGTCGCCAAGAACCTCGAGAGCCTCGCCGCCATAAGCGCCCGCCTCAAGGGCGTCGACGCCGCCGCGGCGCGCATGCGTGCCCTGCTCGCAGACCTCAGGGACAAGGTCGCCGCCTTCCGAGCCGCTGTACGTCGTCAAGGTGCGGCCCGGGGGTGCCTGCACCGGCGTGTGGGTCGGGGACCGACGGCCACGTCGCGCCCTCCTCCTCATCTGGCTCGGTGCCACCACGTGATGCTCCCTGCTCCCTGCTCGTCGACGGCGTCGTCAGCGTCGGGGACGGGGATTTTTTTTTGTTGCCATCCTCCTTGTTTGCCGTGTGCCGCCACACGGTAAAGGAATCCTTCTTTGCCGTGTGCTGGGCGCGGGCTCCACATGTCAGGAGCTCTCCGTTACCGCCGTCGTCGGCGTCAAGTGGCAGTGGGGCCCACCTATTAGTTTTGCCGTGTGCCCGATATAGGACACACGGCAAAGAGCTCTTTGCCGTGCAATTCTTTCCCGTGTACTCTTTGCCGTGTGCGACACACGGCAACGCCTTTACCGTGTGTTTTTCGGGCTTTGCCGTGTGTTTTTGGCACACGGCAAAGTGCAGCTCTCCCGTAGTGCCTACAGACGAGGAGCATTGCCGCGTCGATTGAATCGGGATAGAGCGGGAGAGAATAGGAAGAGACAAGGCCACCGGTGGGAGTTTAACCCTAATTGTAACGGGGTTTGGCCCAATAACCGATGTCTTGGACAACTGGCCCATTGATTATCATAGCCACATTTTCCTATTTATTCAAGCTATTATTGAATATGTTTTCCCTCCAAAACTGCAATAATACCGCTAGAAAAAAATCCTAAATAATTTTCTTTGAGCCGGTCAAACAATTTTCACATGCTAGTTGAAGAACAAAAAAGCCTCAATAATATTAACCAAAGTAGTACATATTTTAGACTATTTTGCCACATTTCAAGGCAACGCTATCTTGGATGCCTTCATATCCACAGTGGCCGGAAAATACATATTATTCTACATGTGAAAAATGTTATTTAACGCTTACAAGACTAGAAATTGCATATATTTTCATGTACTACTCACCAGATTTGTTTATGAGAGAAGAAAAAACCAAACAATGATTTTCCATGACCTCTCTCATGTACCACTCGTGAGCAAAAATCGTCATGGGAGCCCCAAACACTATGATGTAACCTTTATGATGTTTAGAATGGCCCATCTCTGATGCCTTCATATCCCCAGTGGGCAAATACTGTATCGTATCGGATGTATATACTACAAAATGACATATCTTAGACAGTTTCACAAAACCCTTATTTTGTGCTATGAGATGATGCATATTGTTTCATGCAACCATATAATCACTTCAATAGATCGGGTATCGTATATCGTATACAAAATTCATTGGTGGTAAATATGGACACCTGGGTATTCTAGCACACCGCCCCGATACGAAACAACCCATAAATTAAAGGTAATAACTATGTCCTTGCATAGAATAACAATGTGTGACAACATGCCAACACATGAAATGATAGGTAATAATCTTATCCAAGCACAAAATAACAACGCGTGGAAACAAAACAGACACATGAAATGATAGTTATCAAGTGTCTCCTAGCATGTATCTTAACATGCGGCAACGAAAGTTACACTTGAAATTATACTCCCAGCATAGGATAAGAAATACCCGTCCCATACTACAGTTAACTGGAAAATACAATGCTCCACAATGTTAGCTCGTCACCCACCGTAGGATATTGGTGTTGCCAACTTCCCCCATGGCCTAGGCATACCGAGGTCATCAAGCTGAAGCCACGCAATAAACATCATCTCTTTTTTTATTTTGATTAGATATCTACATGTAACATCGAATCGATCATGATCAATAAAATTGTAACTAGGACTTTAAACCATTTATCTTTAAGAACATCCTTATACAATGACTTCCACTTGTGAACTGATTGTGTCGTGTGACTGTGTGAGTAGTCCAAGTGGACTAACGGACGATGTCGAGCCACGCACCCCCATGTGCACATGAGAAAGGATTGATAGTATGATCGTGCCCAATTTACCATGAGGCCTAACTAACTAGTATTACAACCAGTCCATAACTCTTCCTTATGCTTCTGTTGTTTATCCACCGATCACTTGCTTCTCGTGTTGAAAACCCGTCCACAACTCCTACGGCCCTTGACCGCTCACGGGAGAGAGAGAGAGAGAGAGATACTAAGTAGATACCTTTCTCACGTTACTTGTTTTAACACTAATAACGTGACGGGCCCGGGTAGGCCACTTCCAATGACCGAGCGGGCTTTGGCCCAATAACGGTGCTCCAGTACAAATGACCCAGCAAACCTCAAAGGTATCTACATATTTTAGACTATTTTGCCACATTTCAAGGCAACGCTATCTTGGATGCCTTCATATCCACAGTGGCCGGAAAATACATATTATTGTACATGTGAAAAATGTTATTTAACGCTTACAAGACTAGAAATTGCATATATTTTCATGTACTACTCATGTACCATTTATCTTTAAGAACATCCTTATACAATGACTTCCACTTGTGTTCTTAGAACCAGTGAAACATTGTTCACCTTTAATTAAAGACCGAAGATCTTAATAACAATTTTATTAAAGTTAACCAAACTAGTATAGGATGCAAGTCGTGGAGCAACCTATGCGAGAGATATTAACTAGAAATGTCAACTTGGAAGGTTCCGTCTTCCCGCTAGCTAGCATAGAGCGGTAGCAATTCGACAGACAAAGAGCTCAACCCCTAAGACAAGGGTCATGCCTTCGCCTCAATCATTTCTTGTAGTTTTTCGTTGATGATGCTCATGTTGGTTTTTCACGAGTAATGTTTGACTCACTACTAGTCATCCCTTGTGCCAGCTCGTCACGCGCAAGAGGATATTGGCGATGCGAGTGTACATACCAACGTCATTAATTTAGGAGCATATCTCACCATCGTTCCGACCTCGCCCCACAATCTCGTACAAAAAATTCTAAACTAGACCAACCATAGCAAGCAAAAATATAGTTGGAGTTTAGTTGTTAGACAACCACGACATGGTATCTCCCGGTTTTGTTTCGTTGAAGGTTAAAAGGATGATGTTTGAGAATATATTTGTCCACCTATTAGAGGACGGTTTGGAATGTCTCATCTAGGATATCATCATATAGGGAGAGTGAATAAATGGGAATAATTTACGCATGTTATGCTTAAAAAAGAAATACCACTTTATTATTAGGACTACAAAGGTTGGTCATTTGAGCAAATTCATGTGCCACCTTATTATCTTTATCCATTCATTAAGATAAGCGTACATGAACTAAAAGGACCTGACAGAAAAATGGAAGTACATGCTAGAAACTTACAGAGAAGGACACTAAAAGATAAAACTAGGTCAAAATCTGGCCCTTCACAAACTCTGCACTGCCCGACATGAAAACCGGTCGTTGCCGTGCATTACCGCGGTATTTTTGTTAGATTCTAATTAGTTTTATTTTGCTAATCTAATTTTTGAAGTAGCACAATAGGAGGGTATCTATACACAACCACGAGCTACACAAGGATTTGTAGTGAAGTGAGTAATATTTTAACCATAGACTCGATAGTGCAGTGTCTTAATTACCTAGCTGCTTCGTAGAGGCATGTAATTAATGAACTATCGATATCCATGCATGCATGCATGCATGAGTTACATTTTAGTGCAACGTATTACCTAGCTAGATAGAGGCAGTTCACTTATTACTTGGGCCGAGATAGATATTTTCTACTAACGTTCACATCGACCATGCATCAACTCCTATGAAAATACGTACGAATAGAGCGGGACGAGAGAGAGAGAGATTACATGATTTTGGTCGATCCGATTATGTGGCTGTGAAGAGAACATATGCGTGTCGATCATGCACGGTGCTTCTGCATGATCGAGATCCACAGAGGCATGCATGCATGCGTAACGACCAGAAAACTCAAGTTGGCGCTCAAACAGCATAGCTCGCGTTGGCGCGAGCGTACAATTGTATCACGTCGCCCAGAAAACTCGTAGCAGTAATGGGAGGAGATGGAGGGGCTACGACCAAGAATTTTGACAGTTCAGCGAGCAGCTGAGGCTGTAGGCGCGCGGCCAGCTTCTCCCTCCCCAGCCGATACCGCCCACGCCCACAACACCGACCCGGGCCTTTTCTCTTCCTCCCTAACTGCCCAGTACATAGGGTTAAACGACAAGATCAACACCAACGGCGGTGGTCTCCTCGGCCCAGACCTCATTGCCATCGTAAAGATGATGATTGGCGGTAGTTACAACAACACCAAGTTCCACGACGGCAGCCTAGAGGTGAAGAGCTACTTCAACAAGTCCATCGGAAGGCCACAACTACGACATGAAAGGCGCTGGTGTGTTGTGTGGACGTCAAGAAGAAGCACGCCAAGAGCGAGAGGCGCGGCAATGGAGAAGAGGTTCAAGGCACTGCCGCGGAACAGGCCCATCGTAAGTAGAGATACGTTAGCTTGACTATTTTCTAGGCGCTTAACCGTTTTCGCCACAAACCTTCTCCGGTGCACAGCACCCTCGTCGGAACGGCCAAGTCATTGGACAATACAACCTCAACAAGCGCGTCTCCACTTTCAAAAAACGGCAACGTACTTGGTAGTACTCCGAAAGGTCAGAAGTGGTTACAAGTTTTTCCAATTGCAAGAAATGATTGAAAGTTTGCAAAGTACCATTTAGAACAAATAATACTGCAATGGTATCACTTTCATACTAGTAAACTATGATTGTGCGTCATGCTTATCTGTGGATTTGCTCTACTACACATAGTACTTAGTGTAAGTGTAACCTAGCTTCCGAGGCTAGGTTGACGAGCTCATGGGACAGTTTGTGTTTATTGTCATTGTTGTTTCTTCCATCTCAACAAGGCCACAAAAGTCACTAGGTTTTAATCACACGAGCAGGTTCTCGTTGAATTTTATGTGCACTAGGACTGCCTCACATGTACAGGGATGCCTTATGTCGAAGCACGCCTTTTCTTTATAAAAATGTATCACTGTGTACATCGTCATTTCTAGAAATACAACTCACTGAATGTAATTGACAAATCTGTCCTAGTGAAAAAAACCAGCTAAGTGACATGTGTCCCATGCCGCCAAGCACAAAAAGGTGGTGGGATCTGAGCTAGGCGCCCCCATACACCCCTTGATTTAAAACCCCATAATTAAGCTCCTCATATTAATGGGCGCTTGATTTTCACCCGATTAATATATTTGCTTGATCAATTCTCTCTAAGTATAGTGCCCGTAATAATTACCCGTTAAATTTTGGAAACGACATAATTTCTCCCGTGATTGACTACCTCCGCGTATTGTGAGACAAATTCTCTTCTCTATCTCTCCCTGCATGACATGCCCACTAATTTAGTTTTCTTTTCTTCACCATACTTAATTAGCATTAATCACGGGCAAAGGAAAAAATGGCAAGAGCAAATCCTATATTGATTTTTTCATGTATACCAAAAGTGTACATTCAGTGAAATGACGATGGTTACACGACATAAGTAGCTGGCTACTAGTACAGTACGTTCATGTATATCAAAAGTGTACATGCCCCGTCAAAAAAAAAAAGTGTACATGCCACGATGTCTTTTCCATGCATGCATGACGTGTAGCTAGCTGGCCATGCACTACTACTTTTCGATTAGTTTCTTTCATTTTGCTTTTCCATTTCTTTTTCATACGGCGATGTACGGAGAAGCATCTTTACTTGCCGGAGCAAAAAAATCACGTCGTGCTACCCGGAAATTGTGCACTACACGACGACGACTATTTATGGTGTAGTGGTGCGACAGACCGTTCCACGTAAATCATCGAATAAGCCGGCTAGGTAGGATGGTATGCGAACTGATTCTGCGAAACCTACACCCGCTCCGGCGGCGGTAACGACCACCTCACTCTCCAGTGGACCTCTCCCGCGAGAGTACTTCTCCATATAAGAATTTGCAGTAGCTAGGGCCACGCTTCTCCTTCCTCGATGACGGCTTGTTTGGTCCATGGACACTGGTGATGGACTGTGGGCCGCCAGACCATGTGATATACAACAACCAAGAGACCAGACTTTGATATGTTGATGAGGCTATTGCCGGGCACTCGCAGTCAAAGGAATTACATGATTTTGACCATGCTACCCTAATTTCCTCTACCACTAAAGTCAATCCTCCATATCCAAATTGTCTTCCTAATACGGGTGGACAAAAGTTAACTAGTTCCTTTAGCACAAATATATATGTAGCGAGATTTCCCTCCACCCATCGAAACGAGGGAAATTTCTCAAAAGATACAAACTCACCTCGATATCCAATCTCGGGCTAATTTTGGAGACATGGTCGAACACTTAATTACGGCTTCACGATTGCTACTAAAATCATTATAGAGACATCATATGGTAGGAACCTTAGTTCCGGCCTCACGATTGCTTATAATTAGGGAGGCAGCAGCTAGCTAATTATTAAGGTCGTAGGTACTGTACTTACTAGCAATAAGCTAGCTTGAATTGATGGGTCGAGACCGGGAGCCGGGTGCTGCGTTGGCCGGCGAATAGGACGAGGCCGCAACGCACGTGGGTTCGTACACGGACGAGACGCGTGCACGTGGGTCTGGGTGGCCAGCGCAGACGGCGACGCTGTCTGGTACTTTGCCGACCGCCCCTGCAGCCCAAGCCCCTGCGTCCTGGCGATGCCGCGTGGACGGTCGTCGAGAGGACGTTTGAGTCCTCCGTCTCGGAGAATGACGAGGTTGGGGTGGGCGACCTGCTGGCAGTGCCGAGGCCATGGACGCAGCATGACGAGCTGGAAGATTACTTGTACATGTACTACGTCATGGAGTCCCGTGGCGAGCTCCTGTGTGTGTCCGTTCACATCAACCCAGACGCACTCCGTGAGAAGGCCGGTGTTGCCGACCTGGTTCGGGCGCTCTCGGTGTCGGTGCATGCTCTTGAGGAGGACGAGGTGCCGGATCGGGGGAAGAGGCGGTGGGTGAGGAAAGACGGTACGAGCCTCGCCGACCGCATCTTCTTCCTTGGGTGGCCCAATAGCTTCCCCGTGGACGCCTCGCTGCTGGCCGGCGATGCTGTGACCGGTGGATGCGCCTACTTCGTCTATCACATGACGTATCACCCGCGCTACCTGTTCAGGTACAACCTCGTAGACCACACGGTCAAGTTTGTGGAACGGCTGCCTCAAGAGTGGAACAACGATAAGTACATGTGGCTCTTCCCCCAGCCATCTATTGCTCCAATCGAGGTATGCATGTACGTTCCACCTAGAAACAATATAATATACTAATATTATTACATATCCCTACTGAAATTCTAACCAAAACTATGTTTATAGTGCCCATGCATGCATGAATCTATCATGAGTAGCAAGCGGGGTTCCTTGCTATATGGTTTCACTTTTTTCAAAAAAAAATACCGTATCAGAAACCTATGATTGAACTCTGTTTTTTGAGGGAGCGAGGTTTTTTGTTTTTGAAAACACACACAGTATAAGGTATACATGTCATCTGCTACAAGAAAAATAATCTGTATTGTTAAACATCAAAGTATCAAACATGGGTTAATTTCATTTTTGTTAGGCCGGTTAAAACCCTCTCACCATCCAAAAAAAAATTGGTTCTCACTTTGTACTAGTTCCATTAGTAAATGAAGAGCATGGTAAAATTTGTCCGGCTTGGATATGTAGTCTACACTGTGCATCATGTGTAAAATATAATTATATATGTAAATATAGTATTCCTCTTGTTGGACATGAACTTCTTTTGTTGGCTCAGGAAATCATGGATGGGAACGAAAATGGTGGAAGAAGAAGAAGCCACATATGGCTCCAACTCGAACGAGTAGAATTTACATCGATAGACGTCAACCACAATATTACAACCCTTATTTCAGGGTTTTTGTGCGAAACCTACCTCCCAAGGTGGATAGCTTTCAGCTACGCCAGTTCTTCAGCAAGCATGGAAAAGTGTCCAATGCAAAAGTAATATGTAAGATGAAGAACAAGATGTCAGAGAATATTGGGGTGGTAACCATTGCAACGGTGGAGGAACGGGAAGATGCTCTCGCTGCTCTTAATGGACTGGTCAGTGCATGCATATACGCTCTTAATTAAGAATTTTTTTAATCAATCCAACCATCACATGTGCACCTAATCAACAGATTCTGCAAGTTCGTGTTTGGTTGATTTCCTAAATGTGTAATTATTGATGAATGTATTTTTCTTATGCATGCAGGTTTTTAACGGATGCATCCTCGAGGTGAAGATGGTGCAGAGGTGGAAGGGGCGGCGTGCGTCTTCTGCCGGATCGAATCCGCATACTCGTGACAATCTTATATATATTGGATTGTTGCTACTATTTCTGATGAGCTATTTAATTAAATAAATTGAATTAATGGAAAACAATATCACAATTGGTTCTAAGACAGAACCTGCAAGTCGTCTTCCATGAAAGAATGGCATATGCATGTTTGGTATCAAAGAGTGAAAGTCAGTCAAGATATTCATGTATCCCCTCACCCATTGTATTTGGAGGAACAGTTTCTTATGTACTAGTGGCAAGACTTGTTCTTGCAGAGTAAGGATGAGTGATCAAGAGCAGTCTAATAGGCCTCGCATAGACTACTCAATGTAGACGAAAACCCAAATTGCATCTAATGAATTATTTCCATCGCAATAAAGACTATGGAAAATCACAATATGGTAAGTTACGTTCGAGTGGTAACCCAAATATTCAACTTGCAAACAGGAAATCATAGAGATTTATTCCTACATGTGTTAATCATCTTCGGTTCACATGTCGAAGAAGTCAATATGGAAATTTGAGGTATAGAAAAAAAATGCTGTATCTAGGACCGAGAGGATCGAGGTACATGTAGTTGTGTCGATCGTCTTGGAGATGGTCGCCGCCGTTGTGCAGCCACTTTATTGACCAAGCTAACCTTGAGGCTGTATCCATTCCAAAAAAGCCCACAGAGAGTAGCGACGGCATCTTCCTGATGGACATGAGTTGTAGCCATGGTAACAAAGCCTTTGCCTTGGGAGGTCTGAGTCTTCTTGTAACATATTACTTCAGCACTTGACACTTCGCCATGTTTGCTAAAATAATATCGCAGCTGAGAGCTATTCACCGTGGGAGGCAGGTTGCACACTAAAATCCTAAAACAAGGCTGTAGAGGCATTCTGTTGGAATAGATATTGCTTGTTGGAGTCACTTGAGCCACCTTTTCGACACGTTTCCATCTCGGAGCCTCGAGCAGCCTCTTACGGATTTCCTGGTACGTACAGAAATATCAGTGTTCATTGGTTATCAGTTGAGATCGTTTAAGATTTTTGAACATACATGAAGTTAACAAAAAAATTACAAGCATCTTGAACGATACAAAAATGAATAAACAAAACAACACAATGTAATTAAAATTAAAATAAGCCCTCGCTGAGTATAAGTCATTGGCCCTGGATCAGTTTAATACTAAGTGTACATAATTACCTGAACTGGAGCCATGGTGGGCTGGAGGATGAGCCATGCACAATTCTCGTCTTCCCATGTTCGAGGTAGCCACTCGAAGATCCCTGCCTTGCCATTGAGAAGGTTGTACCGAATCACGTAGTAGCAAAATCTGTAGTAGTCGTGGCAGACAAAATAGGTGCACCCGCCATCGTTATCTAGCTCCTTATCTAGCCGTGATGCATCTACGACGAAACTGTTTGGCCTCCCTAGGAAGAAGACACGGTCGGCGAGGCTCTGCCTGTGCTTCCTCACCCAACGCAATTTCTCTGGTACCGATGCCTCTTGTAGCACGTGGACCGACACAGATAGAGAATCAAGGAGGTTGCGCCGTACCGGATAATCTGTATGGAAATTAACTGACACCAAGAGTAGCTCGCCTTGGGACTCTAGGACGTAGCAATGATCCAACTCATTGCGCCGGCCCTGCATCGACGGCCTCGGGGCAAGCATGTCACGGGTGTCGTCGTTGTTCCCTACGGTAACGGCATGCCACGTGGTACTAGACTCCTCGGTGAGAAGTATCTTGCCGCCGTGATACCCGACGTATAGGTCACCATAGTCGGAAGATTCAAGGGTCCTCTCCACCACCATCCATGTGGTGTCCCCGGGACGCAGCACCGCTGCCTTGAACTCGGCCTTGTCCCCGTTGTTGCCGAGATGATAACTGTTGTACAGAAGGATGGTGCCATCGTTGTATACAATGCCGTTGGGATAATTCACCAAAAAATGAATCTGGCATGGGAAAGAATCCGAGAGGACTGTGTGGTCACCTCCGGCGACGAGAGGGTCGTGGAGCACAGGGTTAGGGAGAGCTGTGAAATAGCGGAGGGCGCCGTTGGCGCCACAAACCCAGTTCGTCCATCTGTCAGATAATGGCGGCGGCGCAAGGTAGCTTTTCTTGGAGAAGATGCATCTCAGATATAATGGGTCGGCATTGTTCCTGCTCCGTGCAAGAAGCCATGGCATGAAGATCTGGGTCGTCGCTGGGTCGTGTGAGCTGCGCCATGCCTTGCAGACGGCATGGAAGCGTACGAAGTCGGTGACGTGGCGCAGATGGCCGGAGATTTCGCGGAGCAGGTCAGGCGGGAGATCCGGCCAATGTGACCACTGGGGACGGGATGGTGGCCTCCCGTACATGTCGTCGGATGGATGGTTTCAAAGTTTCCCTTGTGGTAATAGGCGTATATCGCTAGGAGTACAGATCTGCGTTGCCAGTTATATGTTGGATAGATTGTGGATTCTTCCGGATCTGCGGTGCCAGTTACGCCTTATGATTCCCTTGTGGAAAAAATATGTTGGATAGATTGTTTTGAGTTATATATCGGCCCTTTTTTCTTGTCAATTTTACCCTCACCGATCTCCCATCTCAACTTTCTGCTCCATGCATACAATATGTTGGAAACATTTGCACGTTTTTTCTGACAAAATGTGTACATACGCCCATGGCTCTCTAATGCCTACCTAGCTTTATCCATGTCTGAAATACTCGTGGGATCATCTTGGCGAGGCTTGCAATCGATATTACTAGTACCTAGCTCTGCCTGAAAAAAAATCCGGTATTAGTATTTTTTCGATTAACGCCTAGAAAATGTTCCATGCGGTCCTATTGCCTAGGCTCCACTATCACCGTGATAACGCAACAGAGAACACCATCCAAGTTGTGCTTTTCGGTGCCAACATGATAAAGATAATCCAATTTGCATTGTTTTTTTGGGTGTTGCATGATAAATTTTGACATATATGTAAAACGTGCGCATATGCAACTTAGAGTTGGCAACCAGTATAGCTACATTATATATGTAACTACCTTTTTTCGGTGGAAGATGAACATCGCCCCGGTAGTGTAGCCGCCCGTACTAGCATAAGCTTAAACGTTGCATCCATCCGAAGGCACTGCGTGGAGCGCATCTTTTTTTAGATAAAGTGATTTTATTAATTAAAAGATTTAATCATTACACCCGGCCTCTGCATAACTAGGATGCACACAGCCACAAGTCCACAAGTTCAATAGTCCCCAATGCGTGGAGCGCATCTAGAGTATCAACCTGTTGGGCATGCAATGTCGACATGGTTATGAAGCCGATGCCATGCGAGTGGTTGGTCTTTTGATTGTAGAGTGCCTTAGCTATCCTCGGATAGGAAGATTACGCGACATCACTTTCCCGTGCTTGGCTACTTGCTTAATAAGAATTGCTGCTGAGAGCTATCCTCTTGAGAAGAAGATTACACGGTGAAATTCACTTTGACACCCGGGTGCATATGCACCCGGTATTTAAAAAACATATTTCAAAATGTCGAAAAAATTTGAAGTAAAATTTCACGGATACATCTTCAATTGTATGTCTTCACAAAGTTGTTTCACCAAAAACCCATATTTTTTGTACCCTGTGCAAAAAAGACAAAAATAGTCTTGTGAAAAGCCTTATTTTAGCACCAAATTTTACCTTTTTTACACAAGCCACAAAAAATGTCGGTTTTCGTGAAACGACTTTGTGAACATGTATCATGTTAAGATCTGTATGCCAAATTTTTTTCAACATTTTTTATATTTCAAAATATGTCCAAAATGAATTTAAAATAAAGGGTGCATATGCACCCGGAAGCCAAAACACCATTCTCGATTACGCGCCGTTACTTGGAGAAGAAGGATAGTAATGTCTCTTGATATGAACTACGTGTGTTGAACATGAAAGTATAGCGGTAAAAGTCACAGCCCCTCTTCTTCAGTTCTCGAGCTTTCACTAGTTCCTGATGCAATGCAACTAATTCAAATTTAGCACACTAAGTCAAAATTTGAGAAGGTTGTGTAGAGCTTCAAGGTTAAAATCTTACTTACGAGCTAGATATGACAACCCTACTTACAAAAGACTCTCATATCTGAAAAGCAATCCATTTGAGATGTTTTATTGTTGTTTACCTGAATTGGAGCAATAGCAGGTTATTGTGTGCTATGCCAGATTCACATCCCGTCATTCCATCCTTGAGCCAACCGCTCCACGAACTCGACCTTGGTAAAGATTAGGTTGTATTTGAACAAGCGAACCTGCTCACGCGGCAAGCCATCACTATTGTTGTAGACAATGTAAGAGGATCCGCTGTCTTGGCCACCCAGCTTCGAGACATCAACAACAAAGCTGTTGGCCAGGCTATGATGGTCTTTCTTCACCGTGTTTTATTCTTCTGTGCCGATGCCTCCTCTAGCGCGTGCAACGAAATCGAGAGAATGTATCCTAGGCACTCGCCTTTCCCGCTAATTATTGTTACAACAGATATGGAAAGATGCATATAGCAACTCGCACTGGGACACCACGATGTAACTGTAAGCAGTATTTTGGCTCCCACCCTAACAAAAATGTCGTCGGGACGAGCACATCTCTGGCGCCATCACATATGTACTGTGAGACGACTCGCCGTAGGGTAGCTTCCACGGTGAACACAAACTCACGGCATTCAAGTTCTTTAAAGTGCTAACATGCAAATAAAACTCATTTACATTTTTCACTTCAGTTGATGTGGGTACGTTGTACTATATAATCAACTTTGAGATATATGTTAGAAGGAGCCCATGTGCAATTAAAAACCACTGTAGATGGAATCAAGATGAAGCTATATATGTAGCTATATTTTTTGGGTGAACGACATGGGTCGCAATGGTATAATAGCCACCCTTAGTTGACAATAATAACTTCAAGATTGCATCCATCCAAAGACAGTGTGTTGATCGCTTCTTCCCGATTGGCATGCAATGTCGACATGGTTACGAGGCCGATACCTTGTGAGCATTTGGTCTTTTCGCAGTAGAGTACCTTGGCAATAGACACTTTGACGTGGTGGCTCAAGACGAGCTGCAGCTGAGAGCTTTCTACCGCAAGAGGCAGATTACGCACCGTCAGTCTGAAACAAGGCTAGTAATGTCTCCAGTGTGAATGGTACATGTTGAACTTGAAAATAGAGTGGTATGCCGCAGCCCCTGTTGCTTCAGTTCTTTAGCCTTCATTAGTTCCTGATGCAACAAAATAAATATCAACTTATTAGCATTGATGTTAGTTTTAGATAGTCATACATAGAATAAATATTCTACTCGTATATTTTTTTTCAAGAGTACCAGTAGTTATAAATATTCTACTATCTCACAAGAAACAAATTTGAGTTGGTTTATAGTTGTTTACCTGAATTGGAGCGATAGCAGGCTGCGGTACATGCCAGGTGCACCTCTCGCTGTTCCATCCATGAGGCAAGCGCTCGACGAACTCGACCTTGTTAGAGATGAGGTTGAATCTGAAAACGCCAACCTGCTCACCTGGCACGGCTTCACCGACGTAATAGACGAAATAGGCGCATCCGCCATGTTGGCTGCCCAGCCTGGAGGCTTCCATAGTGAAACTGTTGGGTGTTCCGAGGAACAGCACGCGGTCGACCAGGCTACAACCATCTTTCTTCACCCACCGTGCCATCTTCTCCTTTCCCTGTGATGATGCCACTTCCTTCAGCGCGTGCAGCGACATGGAGAGGACGTGATCCGGGCACTTGCCTCTCCCGTAGTTATAGGTATGGACTTGGATTGATACCCACAACAGCTCGCCGCGGGATTCCACGGCATAGCTGTATTCGCGCGGGATTCAACCAGTTGGTCACCGGCATCGTTGCCACCGTCTGGTGTGACCACGTGCCAGAGGGTAGCCTTCACGGTGAACATGATCTTACCGCCGTGGTATATGGCGCAGAACTCGTTGCACCATAGCACCTTAAGGGTCCTCTCGACGATGGTCCACTCGTCACTGCCTGGACGCAAGAGCGCCGCCCTGAACCTGGCCGTGTAGTCATTGTCGCAGACGTACCAGATGTTGTAAAGGAAAGTGGTGCCATCGCCGTAGATGACACCGCTGAGATTCTCCTCCTCCCACTGGTCGATGTTGGGCGGAAAGAGAGGAAGGTCGTTGGCTTCTCCGGTGAAAGGGTCGTGGAGACTAGGGCGGAGGTTTTGGACGGTCAGGTACCGGACTTGGGTGCCATCGGCGCTGGACACCCAGTTCCGAGCTTGTGGCGTTGCTCCCGACGGCGTCGCATAGTAGTTGGAATTGGAGAAGACACACCTAAACCTGAGCTGTGTAGAATCTTTATCCGCCGGCGCGAGGAGCCATGGCAGGAACTGGATCGTTGTTGTTCCCCTGGATAGCGGATCGCGGGAGGCGCGCCATGGCTTGCAGACGGCATGGAAGTAGACGAAGCCAGTCGGGGCGCACACGCGGCCAGAGATCTCGCGGAGCACGTCCCCCGGGAGGTCTGACCACCGCCTCCCGTCCATGGCGGCAGGATCGAGATTGGTGAATAGGGGTTCAATCGTCGAGGAATCCAGCAGACTTGGACGGTGATATGTAGACGTGATTATTGGGCCCTTGCCCAAACGTGTGTACGTACAGGAAACGAACTGTTATAGACTGGTTACAATTTCGTTATAAATTCTCCAATACAAACGCAACGAAACTGCGCCTCAAAGAAAGTAGAGTAGTACGTACTTCATCTCGTGTCCGACTCGTACATATCGAAGCACCCCCAGCCGTACTATATTTTACCCACCCCTGGTCGGCCGCCGCAGACCTCGCCCGGACTGATCAGCCTCAGTTGCAGGTTTTCATCATGTCGGCCTCCTACGACATGGTCCGGGAGACCTCGCCCGGAAAGATTAATGGGTCCGCCAATCTGGGCCGTCGGATTCAGCTGTCCGACGGCCAAGATTTAGCGTTGACCCAGCACATTTTCAACGCTAAATCCTGGCCGTCGGACAGCTGAATCCGACGGCCCAGATTGCGCATGGGCGCCCTAGCGCATGAGCCAAAGATTAATCGGTCCGGGAGATCATTGTCCACGTCAAGGACGTGACCACGCTGTTCCGCTGCGCCTTGGTCTGCAAGGGATGGCGCGGCCTCCTCGTCAATGACGACGACGACTCCTTCCTACGAGGCTGCTTGCAAGAGGACGTCTGCCCCCGCTCGTCCCCTTTTCCTGGGTTTTTTACTCAACGACGCACTGCATGCGCTGAGCCGTGCTTCGTCCCGCCGCCGCGTCCGGTGATGACGCCCCGGCCCGTGCTGGGTAATGGTCGGCGCTTTCTCTGTCCTTCATCCCCGGCGTCCCCGCTTGCTATTTTAACTACGCGGTGCCGCTCGCATCACGCCATGGCCTCCTCCTTGTGTGTCTCGCCGATCACTTTCTCAATCCATACCCTAGCGGTCTCCTGGCCGTGTGGGACCTGCTCGCAGGCACAGTCCACGAGCTCCCCCGTCTAGATCATAACTGGGATTGCCAAGAGGGCAACAAAGTGACCGGCTATGCCCTACTTACCGCGGCGGACTGTTCCAGCTCAAACGACCATGACAAAGACAATGACGGGCAGCGGCGGTTGCGTTTCTTCAAGGTGCTAATTGTTACCATCCAACATAGGCGGATGGAGTATAATCTACACACGTTCTCGTCGGCCGACCAGCCGGGACAATGGAATACGTGCTCTGGTTCCCACGGCATATCTGCGATGCTGTCGTGCTCGGTGGTGCAGCACGCTGGCTCTTGTGGGGCTTGGCGGGAACCTACACACTAGATGTGAGTGGTGAGACCGGCCACATCTCCACTACAGAAATGACGGGCGTAAGAACGTATAACACCCGTAGCAAGTTTTATGACAAGCCATACCTTGTTACAGTCAACCATGACGGGAACCTCACGGTGCTCATCCTAGAAACCGGCGGACGTGAACTAGAGATCTTGAGATCACACGACAACGGGAGATCCTTCCAAGCTTCATGGCTCGTGTTACAACAGCCAGAAAAACCGAAGAAGGGGAGTAAGAATGTATACACAATCTTGGGAGAGAAATGTGGCATGATGTTCGTCAAGGTCAACAATAGACACGTCTATATTGCCAATATCAACACAGGAGTGATGTGGGAGGTCCCGGATTGGCCATGCAGTAATGGTCTCAGCCGTAGAAAGATTGTGCCCTTCGACATAAATTGGCCGGCATTCTTTGCTTCTCGACTTGCTGTAGCCACATAGTGAGATTTCCTCTCCGCTATCACTGCAACAGCTAGGTGCAGTTGGAATGGAGGCATGCTGTTGTTGATCATTTAATAGTGTCCCATGTTATTAATCCATATAATTTCCTAAACGTTTGCACTTTTATGTGTTTTCCACATTCCCAAGTTCAAATGTCTCGGTGTGTCTTGTTCTTCCGCTAGTTTTGTACTGTATTTATATTCTTCCTATATGTAGTTTGAAAGTTTAAATCTGAAGAACACTTTCTCTTAATAAGGAGATAAATAGACTCTCGGGCGCGAGCTCATTTGTTATCATCCTACTACGGATCATGCATTTAATACTCTACCGTGATCTTGAATCCTTCCGCATAGTGAAGCCGCTAAATACTAATTGTTCTTCGCCTTTTGCCTCCTGGAAAAGAAGGCCATTGTGTGCTGGCTCATGGTCATTAATGTGAACTCCATTGAATCACGACACGGCGAGAGAATTTCTTCATCTATAACATAACCCGTAACTGAATTTTATTTTGTCCCGGGAAACGTCGGTACTAGTAAAAAAGGAAAAAATTGAATCCAAACTTCCAAAAATCAATAAATAGTTGCTTATGGTGCATCTTGCTAGAATAAACAAATCAATTAGCACATCATCTTAATAAATTCACAAACATCCTACGACTTGGGGGGGGGGGTCGTGGCCAAATCGAGCGTGTAGAAGAGGTGGCACATTCAGCAGAGCAGACCGCCTACCTCAATGGAGCAGCCAAACCGAGCAAGGAGGAATTGATTCAGGAGGTAACCTTGATTCACTCACTTGCCGCGAGGCTGGGGGAGGGATGATGCGTAGTTGTGGAGCGTCTGATAGTGGCCATCGTGAGCACATATCACGGCCCCGCATGGAGCATCTAGCAGCATGTTTGGCGTGGAGGGCTCAAGTGGGAAGAATTAGAGCCGGTGTGAGCTTCGAGAGGGGTCAGAATCGTGCGACGCGTGGTGGCGGACCTTCTCGGTGGCGTGGTCTCGACGGGGATTATTTAAATAGAGGAGAGGAAGCAACGGGAAGGCCTCGAGCTGAAACTTCCGTAGGCCAAGTTGTTGAGGTTTCGAGGTGTACGCAAAAATTCGAGTCGTGTGCGGAAAATGCGGTACGCGGGCCTTAATTTAGCGTTTACCGTAAGAAAAAAGAATGGCCGCTTTTCCGGAATCTAGAATAGACACATTTTTAGTCAAAAAATGTAAAATAACTGTTATTTTGAGCCGTTTTAAGATCTACAAGAGTTTTACCCTAATGAAGGTAAAACCATACAACACACAGCTATAATGCCCGAAACGACTAACATTGCATCGACAGGTAAAAACCATAGGCTTTATAAGTTAGAAGCTATAATTTCCAAGTTTCGTGTTGTTGAATCGCCAGGTTCAAATTAACCAACATTTTTCATGTCAAACAATTACCAACATCCGACATGAACGAATCGTGTAACGGCTTCATCCGTAGTTTTCGATCCGTTGACCTCATAGCTGAGTATACAAGAGATTGAGCAAGCAAAACAGCATAACTCTGGGTACTACGGTAGCTTGTGGTTTCTATTAATGGAAATCGGGGAGAGATCCTTTAATTCAAAAAAAAAAACTCTGGGTACCAGGATCTGCTGTTAGCCGTACGTGCATATGGGCAATTGAAAATACTCTAAAAATATCGGTCAAGAAATTTAATGGGTGTCCTGTTTTTTTTTTCCGTCTCCATATTCAGACCGGTTTCCTGTTTAAATTCCTACATTGTCCATTGGCAGTAGGAGTCCTAGTCGTATTAGTATAGCATGTGTGTTACTATATACAAGCAGCACCAGTAACGTGTACTTGGATGTATCCGTCGCGTGAGAAAAGGGAAGAAAAGCTCTGGCTGCTCGGCACATCGAACACCCAGTTGAAAGGCTCAGTCAGTCGGGCATCCCACTGAACAACATCTAGGTTTCAGATCCGCAACAGACGTACGCCCGTCCTGGATTCCATCTAGCTCGAACCCGCCGGCCATGGATCGACGCTGGTCGGACCTCCTGCCGGACCTGCTCTGCGAAATCTCCGGCCATCTGCGCCACACCACCGACTACGTCCGATTCCACGCCGTCTGCAAGGCATGGCGCAGCTCACGCGACCCAGCAGCAACGTCGGCGAGGGCACAGTCCTTCCTGCCATGGCTGCTTGCACCCAGCAATAACGGTGACAACTCCCTCAACCTGAGATGTGTTTTCTCCAAGACGAGCTACTTCGTGCCACGACCATCTTCCGACACATGGAGGAACTGGGTGTGCGGAGCCGATGGCGCCTCCTTCCGGTACTTCACCGCTCTCCCTCACCCTGCGCTGCACGACCCTCTCGTCGCCGGCGGTCTCCCCACAGTCCTGCAAGCTCCTTTCCCGCACACGAAAGGTCAGTGGCCGGAGTATCCCAGCGGCATCCTCTACAGCGACGGCACTGTGTTTCTGTACAAGATGTACCATCCCATTGGGTACACCGCTGACTTCAAGGCGGCGATTCTTCGTCCCGGTGACAACACATGGATGGTCGTGGAGAGGAACTTTGAGTCCGAGTTCGCCCCCGAGTTTCGTGAGTTCTCGGTCGCGTATCACGGCGGCAAGATCCTAGTCACCCGGGATGCTACCGTCTGGCATGTTCTGAAGCCATGGAACAAGGATCACAAGAGTACGGACGAGATCGTCCCAAGTCCGTGGAAGCCGGGCGAACAGGATGAGTGCTGGAGCGAGAGGAGTTACGCCGTCGAGTCATGCGGCGAGCTGCTCTGGATCACTGTTACTGTCAAGACGGGTTACCCAACGTGGTGCCGCCTGGTTCGCGCCCTTTCTGTGTCGGTACACGTACTAGAGTTGGCCCCGACGACTGGGAAGATGCGCTAGGTGAGGAAGAACGGGCCAAGCCTTGCTGATCGGGTCTTCTTTCTAGGGAGTCCAAACAGCTTCGCCGTAGATGCCTCGCGGAAAGACGTCAATGGCGGCTTCACCTACTTCGTCTGCGACAACTACTATGAGGGCTTCAGGCATCAACGGATGTGTGTGATTGGGTACAACCTTCTCAACGACAAGGCGGAGATCATCGAGTGGCTGCCCCAAAACTGGAGAAGCGAGATCTGCACATGGCTCGTCCTCCAGCCCACAATGGCTCCAAATAAGGTACGTTGTACGCTATTAAAACCATATCATCAAATCGACCAAGGGTTTATATTCAGAGTTTACCACGTAAATAGGGAGTACCTCTCAAATCTGGTGTTCAAAATGATAAAATATGATAAATAGGGAGTATACCTCTCAAATCTGGTATCCAATTGGTAATATGTCTTTATTGTTGGCTTTATTTTCAGGAGATATTCGTAATTGACCACACGTCGCTATTACTTAGTGCCTTTTTATTTTGCATGTTTTGCTATTTCTAATTATTTGCATGTTTTGTATTCATCATATTTGTGATGCTTTATGTTTCATTTTTTATCTTGCCATATACATGAAGCTTTGTAATTTTAATTTGATAACCACATATTTATCCAAAAAAATCTTAAATGGAAATAATTTTTTTTCTGAATACCAGGAAATCATTGAGAGGCTGCTGGAGGCTCCAAAGTGGAACCGGTTGCAGAATGTGGCTCAAGTTACTCCAAGAAGCATTATTCAGACCGCCACGACATATCTGGGGCATTGTTTCAGGATATTAGTGTGCAATCTTCCTCCCACGGTTAATAGCATTCAGTTGCGACACTTTTTTCAGGAAGCATGGTGCAGTGTACAGAGCTAATATGATTAATTGCAAGAAGAACAAAATGTCCCATGGCAGAGGCTTGGTAACCCTAGCAACAGTTCATGCCTATCAGGCATATGCTCTCGGTGCACTCAATGGGCTTGTTTGGGACGGTTACAAGCTCGAAGTTAGCTTGGTCAATGAAGTGGTTGAAAAACACCGGCATCAATTTCACACCCAAGGGGCGCAACTACATGTATCTAAATCCTCTTAGTTAGACACGGTGACTGAAATTTCCATATTGGGTATTTCTACATATATCAATGCTGATTGAAAAATGTAGTCACATGGAGCATAGTAATGCCATGACATGGAGCATAGAAATGTCGTCAATTAAGTTACATATATATCTCCACTATCATCATAGCACCCCGGTGCATATGCACCTAGGTGTCAAAGTGAATTTCCGATGCCGAATCCCCTATCATCATGGCATCAGATATGTCTTGCTCGTTATGGTAGTTATCACAATCATATATTTGACTTCTTTTTTTTTGTCTCATCTTCCGAGGCTATTTATATGGCGCAGCATATTTCGATTTGCATCAATTGTAAGCTCGCTTACTAGCCTTTGTGACCGATTATTCTCCAAGACATGGGAGTCGTCAAGATCCCAATCCTGCTATGCATGCTACTACTCGCTACACTTCTCTTTGTTCCTGGTAAGCGACGTCTGCAAATTTCATATGAAGCACCTCCTCAATGCATTATCTATGCCACTCATATATGAACTTACTCCATTACACATGTATCTATGTTGCTTTTTTTGGATCATTGCAGGATCTGATCTTTTATCATACAACATATTGTGGTGGTTGTTTTGTAGGATTGAAAGCCAAGACCTGCGAAGAACGGAGCATGACCTATCAAGAATTTCCATGCCATAGCAAGCCATGTGCCGAGGCCTGCCACAAGGAGGGCTTGACTGAAGGGGCGTGTGGATTGGCCCACATAGATCCACCTATAGCGTTGTGTTTCTGCAAAAAAGACTGTTGAATAAAACATGTTGCAACTAGTGTAAGATTTGTGATGTAAGAAATAATGTGGCTCAGTAGTATACTGAGTTGACGATGATCAACAGCAGAAGTTGAGGCTTTACCAAATACTAGATCATGATGACGCGCGTTTCCACGCCGGTTTATTTTTGGGATACAATGATAGGAAATTTCATAAATATATGAGAGTACAAAAATATGGAACTTCACATAACCCAACCCATAAATGTAACGAAACAATCAGAAATAAAAGAGTTGTTTTTTACATTCCCCAGACAACTGTCTCACAGGAAGTAAACTATCTACTCCTACTTGAAGTTGTACTCGCCCGCAGCATTTTTGTTAAAACCTTTTAATTCCTGCCTCAGTCTTGTTAGCTTAAAATGCAAGATATTATGGCTTCCAACTACCTTTACTGGTTTCAGCCAACTATTACACACCAATTCTACAAAGCCCTCCTTTAGAAACCACCTTTCGCTTGTATCTCTCTCTCATTTGTTGGCAAGATCTTCTTAATTATTGCTACCTGCCGGGCGGCCATGCATGACCCTCACGCATGCACAACATGCTTCCGATCAGGCAACAATAATTATGGGCACAGTAATTTTCTGCTTAAAATTTGAAAGAAGAAAGCGGCACTATGCTTAACTACGTGAGCGGTTTTTAAGGGGAGCCGAACGTGGAGGGGCAGTTTCAGCCTTTCGGGACAAAGGATAGTACTAATCGTCTAATCACATATGAGCCTGGTTTTGTAGCGAAAACCAGAATAAAAATTAGGAAGGCAATTAGTATCATTGACTGACTGAACATTAATCGGCAACTATTGCCGAATTCCAAGAAATTCAAAATCGCAGCAATGTCTATGCTAGAAAATTAATCGGCAATTAATGCCGAATTCGCTATCATCATGGCAGTAGATATATCTTGCTCGTTATGGTACTTACCACAATCATACCTTTGGCTTTCTTTTTTGTCTCATCTTCCGAGGCTATATATATGGCCTATGGTTTGTTTGTTGCTACCGCTACCGGTCATGTGCAATGACAGAGACGCAATGTAAAATAGAGCACCCCTCTCAAAATGGCAAGGCCAAAATGGGCAGCACACGAGCTTGACTACTCATGACTACTTGCAAGTGTTGTAAACCAGAACAATAACATCATGATTCATGAGAGATCATGGTGACATAAATCTTGAACAAAAATGGGGTGGGATGTGCAAACAGGAGCAATAAAAGACATAGCAAGAAACGGTAGCACCATCTGCATAACAGGAGCAATAGTTTTTGCATGCATGACAATATATTTGCCATATCCATGTCTACTGATTTAAACACAAACGATAGGGTGTTGTAAAATATTATCCGAAGAAGAGTTACAAAATTTAAACATCCTAGAGAGCACTAGCAGCAGCAATAATAATTTTGAACACCTACCGGTAACTTCACGAGGCCTCTTGTGAGATTGTACCTGTAACAGTAACAGTACATGAAGTCGACAGACCCGCTGGCACACAAATATTGCCCCCACCCCAGGAACAAAACGTTCTCGAGAGCGCACCGAGATCACGACGCGCTTCCTGTAAACGTTTGGGTAGTCCACACTTATGTGCACCGACGCCCGCATCAGCTCGTTGTAGGATTCAAGCGCATGGCTGTACTCGCGTAGATTTGGCTGTTGGGCTGAATGAAGTGGCATGGACGACGGCCTGAGGACCAGTACATCGTACACATGGCGGTGTGGTCCTTCCTGTGAGACGACGTGCCAGAGGCCGCACCCAAGGATTTTACCGACGTGATATACCAGGGGAATCGATGGTCCTCTGGATGACGACCATCGACTCGTCGTCGGCAAGATGCAGGAGTGCAGCCCTGATTTCAGTCGTGCGTCTGTCGATGCTGTTGTATTTATTGTAGATAGGGAAGGTACCGTCGATGTGGATGATTCCGCTGAGATTTTTGGCCAACCAGTGGCCATCAAGACAAATAGGCAAGTGGATTGGGGTTGTTTCCGTGAAAACATTCTTGTTAGAACCTGACCTTTTTTTCGAGAACCTGCAGGAGAACTAGGCGTATCAGTAGTAAGCTTAAAAGAGAAAAGAATGGCTACAACGCCATACGGCAACACCCCTAATCAAAGGATTAGCCACCACGTTCTCTCCACACACAAGAACCGGGCTTGACATGGCCAACAAGTCCCAAAAGGCCGTGACGACCACTGCCCGACATCTCCAAAGAATGACCATTTCTTCTAGACTACCCGAGCCAAACACTAGTACAGAACGACACATCGGATACCCCTCTATGGAAACGACACGAGTTAGGCGCCAGAGAATCGAGCCTTCAGCACGAAAAAAGCAGCCCGTGAGGGCTATACCCCCGCGACCTGCAACACATCGCCAATGGTTGTGTTTTTAAAACTATGTGCGTTATATGAGCAACCGTATTGCAGGTCAATCTGGTTTTCGAGAAGCTTGATCTGCTTAATAAGGTCCATGTTGCGCGCCCGGTCCCTATTTAGGTCTCTCATGTACTGGACCGACCTCTTCTGCACCGCCACCACGCCGATGTCAGCCGCGTCCGTTAACTCGAGATACGGGACAGATTTCTGGAGAGCCTTGATTGTCTGGTCGGTCCGGGCTGTGTTCCGAGCTTCGAGGGATTTGATGATAGGCTCGTATGCCAAAGTGGATCTAGGGGCCGCAACATTGGAACCACCGGCCCTGTAGAAAGTACGTCAGAAGATGCATGAATAAATCGAAACAGTTGAATATAATTAAAGGGAACGTTGAGATAAATAGAAAATAAATGATGAAACAAATACCCGGTGCTAGGACATCTCAGATCCTTCCGGGCTGCTACTCATCTTTGCAGCAGGATAGGAGATCGGGGGAGACGACATGGTCGTGGGCCACGAGGTGGAGAAGAAAAGGATGAGAAGGCGCACGCCTTGAGAATTTATACAGTTTTTCCCTTGATGCTTGCATGTCATTTATCGGCACGAAATTGTTTTTAGTCCTCGAACTTACTCATGGCCCATTTAGCCACGGAGGCCCATCGTTCAACAGCAGCTCCTACGGAGGCTAGACGTCGTCCGTCCGTGTCGCATTAGACGATCAGGAGCAGCAACTCGGTCTTCTGATCCCTGCAGAGGATCGGTAGTTAGGAGGCCCGTACGTGTGTTCTCTCTTCTCTTCCTAGAGAGAATGTTTTCTACGCCCCATCTATTGAAACGGAAGGTAATTAGTAGCATTGACTGCCAAAAAATTAATCGGCAAGAATATTCACAATCGCAGAATATGGGTATGCCAGAAAATTAATCGGCAATTCATGCCGAATCTCCAATCATCATGGTAGCAGATATGTCTTGCTCGTTATGGTACTTATCACAACCATACCTTTGACTTCCTTTTTTGTCTCATCTTGGGAGGCTATATATATGGGCGTAGCCTATTTTGGTTTGCATCTTTGCACGCACCCTCCCTTACCAGCCTTTGTGACCGATTATTCCCCAAGCCATGGGAGTGGTCAAGGTCCCAATCGTGCTATGCATGCTACTGCTCGCCACACTTCTCTTTGCTCCTGGTAAGCGACGTCTGCAAATTTCATATGAAACACCTCCTCAATACATTATCTATGCTACTCGTATATGAACTTCTTACTCCATTGCACATGTATCTATTTTGCTTTTTTGGATCATTGCAGGATCTGATCTTTTATCATACACCATATTGTGGTGGTTGTTTTGTACGATTGGAAGCCAAGACCTGCGAACAACGGTGCAAGACCTATCAAGAATTTCCATGCGATAGCGACCCTTGTGCCGACGCCTGCCACAAGGAGGGATTTACTGAAGGGTCGTGTGAACAGATCTCCTTATATCCAGCTTATGCGCCGTGTTTCTGCAAAAAAGAATGTTGAATAAAACATGTTGCAACTCCTGTAAGATTTGTGATGTAATAAATAATGTGGCTCAGTAGTATACTGAGTTGACGATGCTCAATAGCATAAGTTGTGGATTTACCAAATACTATATCATGATGGCGCGTGTTTCCTTGCCGGTTTATTTTTGGGATAGAATTATAGGAAATTTCATAAATATATGAGAGTACAACATTATGAAACTTCACATAACCCAACCCATACATGTAACGAAAACATAAGAAATAAAAGAGTTGTTTTTAATATTTCACAGACGACTGTCTCACAGGAAGTAAACTATCTACTTGAAGTTGTAGGTTGCATAGTACCTGACACTCCACCAGTTGTCCTTGAAATATTTGTCTCACAATAAGTAAACTATCATTTGAATATTTCCCTACAGATTTGACAATAGCAACCCCAGTTAAGACACATGAATCCTTAATACATAAGTCAAAGATTTGTATCTAATAAAATGAATGTAAACAGCAAGAAAGTGATAATATCAAGCATACATGCAAAAATCAGATATTCCTTGTAACCGGAAGAAACAAAAAGACATGTATGGAGTCGCTCCTTATGGACCTGGTAAATAACCTCTTCTTTCGGTTGCTCAGACCACTCCTTACAAAACAAGTCATCGTGAAAAGAACAATATGCAAACAAAGCTATAGCAGGAATAAGTTCCATGATTATGAACCTAAAGCTAGAGTCCAGAAAAAACTACAAACCTACAGTTTAAGAAGAAAATATAGTTCTGAGTGAACAAGTATCATGATTATGAACATAAAGCTAGAGTCCAGAATGAAGTACAAACGCACATCTCAGACTATATGGTGAGATAAGACCAAAATTAACTGTCCACAAATATCAGGATGTGCCCTACTGAACATGACGTCAAAATAGCACTATTAATTTCCATTACAGAACTCCCACACAAGTAAATACAATACTAACAAGTAGTTTCTGATTTGTACCCTGAAGCCTGAGCTGCTAATATGGCAGACTTGAGCAAAGATGAGGGGATTGATTCCAGCAACTTCCAGTTGTTTTCATTAAACATTTTGCTGCACTACAAGTTGGCACGGAAATATTAATACTTCTTTTGCTGGTGCTGGTGCTAGCTGCTTCTGCTGCATCTGTAGCAGGAATTGCGGCATTTCGATCTGCTGTGGCAACTGCTGGGAATGAGCATGTTGCTGCTGCTGCTCTCGAGCTTTAATCGGCTGTATCTGGAGGCAAATTAATACTCATATAAGGGAACAAGAACATGCAGAAAACCGGGTAAATATACTTCACGATTATCACATTAACTACGCAGTGGTTATTACTAGTTAAGAGAGGGAAGACACGATGGTAGCCAGCTTTTTCGTTTGGGTTTCCATGCTTTATTGACAGTATACACAAACTTGTACTTGAACACATCGATCTCTGCACACATCCATGCGAGGACAAAGGTGATGAGAGATGAACATAGGAAAAGAGGTCGGGTCGGATTGTGAAAGAAACCATGTCCTCCATGGGCTCCTTGTCGAAGTAGACGATGAGGAGCAGCAACTCGGTGGGGGTGGAGGTGTTCTGAACGCCGCCGGCACAACCCCTCTTGTGGCCGGAGGTGGAGACGGTCTTCTGAGCCCTACATCACTCGTATAGGATTGGTAGGTAGGAGCCCCGTACGTGAGTTGTGAGCTCCTCTTTATATAGTATGTGGTGCTGCGGGACTAGGATCGAAACCACTTGGTTTGGGTGCCCGGATCAGGCACGTACTCCCCCTTTTATCTCTCGTTTGGTTGACGAGAGATGGTTGGCCGGATCTTCCAAATTATTGCTACCTGCCGGGCGGCCATGCATGACCCTCACGCATGCTTCCAGTCAGGCCACGCTAATTATGGGCACAGTAAGTTTCTGCATATAATTTGAAGGAAGAAAACGGCACTATGCTTAACTAGTAGTACGTGAGCGGTTTTTAAGGGGATCCAAACGTGGAGGTGCAGTTTCGGCCTTTCGGGACAAAGGATACTAATAATCACATATGAGCCTTGTTTTGTGGTCCAAAAACAGAATAAAAATTATGCCTTATCTACAGAAACGGAAGGTAAATAGTATCATTGACTGCCTGAACATTAATCGGCAACTATTACCGAATCCCCTATCATCATGGCAGCAAAAAATCACAATCGCAGCAGATGTCTATGCCAGAAAATTAATCGCCAGTTAATGCCGAATCCCCTATCATCATGGCAGCAGATATGTCTCATCTTACAAGGCTATATATATGGCGTAGCCTATTTTGATTTGCATCTATTGTATGCTCGCTTACTAGCCTTTGTGATAGTTTATTCTCGAAGCCATGGGAGTGGTCAAGGTCCCAATCCTGCTATGCATGCTACTGCTCGCCACACTTCTCTTTGCTCCTGGTAAGCGACGTCCGCAAATTTCATACGAAACACCTCCTCAATGCATTATCTAAGTTACTCGTATATGAACTTCTTACTCCATTGCACATGTATCTATTTTGCTTTTTTGGATCATTGCAGGATATGATCTTTTATCATACACCATATTGTGGTGGTTGTTTTGTAGGATTGGAAGCCAAGACCTGCGAACAACGGTGCAAGACCTATCAAGAATTTCCATGCTCTAGCGATCCATGTGCCAACGCCTGCCACAAGGAGGGCTTTACTAAAGGGTCGTGTGAAATCATCTCCTTATATCCAGCTTATGCGGCGTGTTTCTGCAAAAAAGAATGTTGAATAAAACATGTTGCAACTCCTGTGAGATTTGTGATGTAATAAATAATGTGGCTTGGTAGTATACTGAGTTGACGATGCTCAATAGCAAAAGTTGAGGCTTTACAAAATACTATATTATGATGGCGCGTGTTTCCTCGCCGGTTTATTTTTGGGATAGAATTATTGGAAATTTTCATAAATATATGAGAGTACAACATTATGAAACTTCACATAACCCAACCCATACATGTAACGAAAACATAAGAAATAAAAGAGTTGTTTTTAATATTTCACAGACGACTGTCTCACAGGAAGTAAACTATCTACTTGAAGTTGTAGGTTGCATAGTACCTGACACTCCACCAGTTGAACTTGAAATATTTGTCTCACAATAAGTAAACTATCATTTGAATATTTCCCTACAGATTTGACAATAGCAACCCCAGTTAAGTCACACGAATCCTTAATACATAAGTCAAAGATTTATCTAATAAAATGAATTTAAACAGCAAGAAAGTGATAATATCAAGCATACATGCAAAAATCAGATATACCTTGTAACCGGAAGAAAGAAAAAGACATGTATGGAGTCGCTCCTTATGGACCTGGTAAATAACCTCTTCTTTCGGTTGCTCAGACCACTCCTTCTTACAAAACAAGTCATCGTGAAAAGAACAATATGCAAACAAAGCTATAACAGGAATAAGTTCCATGATTATGAACCTAAAGCTAGAGTCCAGAAAAAACTACAAACCTACAGTTTAAGAAGAAAATATAGTTCTGAGTGAACAAGTATCATAATTATGAACATAAAGCTAGAGTCCAGAATGAAGTACAAACGTACATCTCAGACTATATGGTGAGATAAGACCAAAATTAACTGTCCACAAATATCAGGATATGCCCTACTGAACATGACGTCAAAATAGCACTATTAATTTCCATTACAGAACTCCCACACAAGCAAATACAATACTAACAAGTAGTTTCTGGTTTGTACCCTGACGCCTGAGCTGCTAATATGGCAGACTTGAGCAAAGATGAGGGGATTGATTCGAGCAAGTTCCAGTTGTTTTCATTAAACATTTTGCTGCACTACTAGTTGGCACGGAAATATTAATGCTTCTTTTGCTGGTGCTGGTGCTAGCTGCTTCTGCTGCATCTGTAGCAGGAGTTGCGGCATTTCGATCTGCTGTGGCAACTTCTGGGAATGAGCATGTTGCTGCTGCTGCTCTCGAGCTTTAATCGGCTGTATCTAGAGGCAAATTAATACTCATATAAGGGAACAAGAACATGCAGAAAACCGGGTAAATATACTTCACGATTATCACATTAACTACGCAGTGGTTATTACTAGTTAAGAGAGGGAAGACATAGATGAAAGTCGATTGGACAACCAGAAAGAGAGCGATCAAAAGCAAAAACTTCTCAACAACAGAATAAGACACGATAGTAGCCAGCTTTTTCGTTTGGGTTTCCATGCTTTTTGACAGTATACACAAACGCATAAGAAAGAAGGTTGTAGAAAAATGCAAACCATATTCAGTAAACCCTTTGTATGGATGTATGGTAATTAAGCTAGCACACACAAGTCCTTTTGAAGTACTTCCATCACTCAGACTTCAATGCTTTAGGAATAACACGGGCAGCAGGAATAACAGGTTTTTTTTTTGAGAATTGAGGAGCCTCGCTCCCGATTTCATTCCTAGAAAGAAACCGATAATACAAGAGTTCATAAATTCACCACACTCCAACCCCCAGGCACCGCTGGCATAAACAGGAATAACAGGTGGCTGTGAAGTTATGTTTGTCTCACTTTCATCTTGTTGGCTGTGCCTTGCTTGTTGTCGATGCTGCAGACCTTCACCCATTCGTGCCCGCTTGCCACCAGCAACAGCAGCATGACGAGCAGCAGCACTACACGATTTCGCAGCAGCCAGAGGTGTCGGTGAGAGCTCAAGATTGACTTGCTATCAGGACTCCATGGATTTTCCATGCCTACAACAAAAAAGATAACAAATCAACTCATAGGGTTTAGGCTTTTAGGTTTAGAGTTTTCTAACAAAGTAAGAAGTGCGTTATTCAAACTTGAATGATCAAGTCACTGCACCTTACAAGCATGAAGCATGGTAGATAACCAAATTAATGCAGTACTAATAAAGTATGCACAAAAATTCGGTAGACACTTTGTAAGAACTAGATGACCTTGAAAATAATTATTAGGCATGGTTTGTTTGCTGCTACCGCTACCGGTCATGTTGCAATGACAGTCACAAGGATATGGGTAGAAAAATCATTGATGATCAGTCACAATGTAAAATAGAGCACCCCTGCCAAAATGGGCAGAACATGACCTTGACTACTCATGACTACTTGCAAGTGTTGTAAACCAGAACAATAACATCATGATACATGAGAGATCATGGTGACACAAGTCTTGAACAAAATGGGGTGGGATGTGCAAACAGGAGCAATAAAAGACATAGCAAGAAACTGTAGCACCATCTGCATAACAGGAACAATAGTTTTTGCATGCATCACAATATATTTGCCATATCCATGTCTACTGATTTTTCAATATATACATGCAAACACAAACGATGGGGTGTTGTAAAATATTATCCGAAGAAAAGTTACAAATTTAAACATCCTAGAGAGCACTAGCAGCAGCAATAATAATTTTGAACATCTAAATAATAATTTTGAATACCTAATAGAATTAGATAGATACTCCAAGGGATCAAGCAGAACTAGTATTGAACTATCACATCAGCAGGCACGGCACAGTAAAAAAAGAGTCAATAATATTGCATCGAACACTCTCATTATACCATCAGTTCTAGCAACAACACCTTGCACCGTCTTTTTATACTTGACTGTGCTGATGGCTAGAAACCATGTCACTGCTAATGTGTACGTCTCGTCATCTCACGCAAGTCAGTGCCAGACAGGGGTTGGGCCTAGGGCTTTTGCAACGTGGAGAGAGTTTGCAATATGTTAGTTGCCATTTTAAAGGGATATAAGACAAGGTAAGCAATTATGAACCTTAGGGAGGAAAGACAGAATCTTGTTTTTGGCATAATTATACAACATGAGGAGAAGCGATATGATCAAATGTTACAACTGCAGTGCCATGATGAGATTAAAAAGATACAGCTTTACAGAATTAAACACTATGATCAGATGGCGCACACGGCAACAATACCCCAACTCCACAAATAGATGCCAGTTTAAGGTGGTGGTTTCTGCTACTATTGTCTGGTGTTTTATGCATGTAATATTAATTAATATCTTAACATTGAAGTCTATGTTAGACAAGCCCCCTTGCAATAGGTTAGCAAATAGATGCCAATTTATGGTGGTTCTTGCTGCTACTGCTGGCTGGTGTTTTATGCACGTAATATTACGTAGTAACACTCTAAACATTGAAGTCTATGTTAGACAAGTCCCCTTGGAATAGGACAGGGCTTTTGACGTCAACCAGCAGGAGCTCTGCTTATTCATTATTAGAAGAAGAAGAAGTACAACAACAGTTCAAGGAACGCACAAAACACACAAATAGTCTCTGAATATAATGATTTGTAGCTAGGCGTAAAAATATAAGGTCCAGAGTTTCAAGGGGAAGCAAACTTCTATGCATCTGATGACCTAACAGTAACAAGACTGCCTAACAAAAAAAAAATGGAACAGGAACACATAGTTCTCTCGTATTTCATCAGAAGAACACACAACCTGCACGAAGCAGAAGAGGAGCTAAAAGGTTCAGTTTAGCAAATATTTGACCATGTGTGCTGATATCAAAGACTGAGTCGTAGTCCTTGGTTACCAGCAGGTTGCACACAAAAAGGACAAATAGCAATCGTATGCAGCAAACATCAAGACATGGCACAACCAGGCGGCAAGCAAGGCCACCATGTGGCCAACAAGTGTACCACCACATACTATCCAGTGTTTCACCCAACAATTCTTGATATAGATTATCTTTAGGTATTAGTAGTTTGCACGCCTAAAGACACTTCTTGATACAGATCCTCTTTAGGTATTAGTAGTTTGCACGCCAAAAGCCCAAAACAGATCCACTCGGGCTCACATATTTGTCACAAGCATAACATGATGGTCTTATGGGTCTCGATTCTGCTTTGTAAACATGAAGATATGCTACATCAGTACATGGGCTACTCTGAAATTCATGGAAAAGGTTAGCTAATTTGTGGTACTGGAGTACATATACTTCTCTGAGTACTACTAGCCTCTTTGCTTGTTAATGAATTTCGAAATAAAAAGGTTCAGTTCAGCGATTATTTGACCAACAACAATGGTCTTCAGTTAGATTTGCAAGCAAGCGAAGTATACACATACAAAGAAAAGCAAATCTACAGCAGTCCCAAATTTCAGAATATGTCTTTAGTGCATTTACAGAGCTGATCATGCATGTAAACTTGTTACACCACACTAGTAATCAGACACACGCCTCACACTCAAAAGTACATGCGACCGTAAAAATTCTAAAATGTAAAGAAACATTGCATTCGAGGAATCATCCTGGTTCTTATGTCTACCTTTGGTGGTTATATGACTATTTGTCTTACTAAGACCATTTCACGTTTATTTACCGTGTGCGTGAGCAAAGTTCAATATTGAGAAAACTAATTACCAATCAATATTCACAAATAAAATGACGAAACAAAGGCATGGCAATATAACGAAGCGTTCATTTCATTTCAGCCAGAAATAGATGAAGCATGAATGACAACTGAAAATCAAAAGAAAGCAAACCTAGATTGTGTGAAATCATACCTTTCGTTTTCGTTGATCCGCCGGTGTCGGCTTTGTTTTCTTTTCTTTTTCTCTTCCTTTTCTTTTGGGCTTGATTGTGCTGTTTGCCCCAACGGTGGCCTCTTTGTTGTATCGGTGATTGCTATATTAATATAGCGGGGCGAAAGACTATTTCTTCATACCTTGTGTGAAAAAGCAAGCCATGGGTTCATGAAGGCATAGAACAAGAATAATTATCCATTAGTATGGATCTGGAGAGGAGATCAACAGCCAAGAACCTGCAGTCCCCTATCTCTGGCCACCAGCCTCGATCCCCTCTCTCTCTCCAACCAATCGTACCTTGACAAGAAGAATGGAGAGCGGGCACTGCACACCAAAAAATTAGCCAAGCATCAGATAAAGCAAAGCAAACATATGAGAAATTGTGACAAGGATTCAAATAGAAATATTAGGTGGCAGTTCAAACCGAATAACAAGAAGCAAGCAACCGAGCAGATCTGCTACCTGGAGGCAGAGGAGGCGCTTCTTGGGCTATTCGGGAGCAGATGTGCTCCCTTCATATGTATGTTGGGTGAATCGGGCATGCAGACCTGCGCGCCATGCTTCCCCATCCTCCATCTCTCCATTCTTATGCCGTCCTAGCCGCTCAGAAATGGTTACGGTTGCACTCCTTGTTTTTTTTTCTTTGAGAGGAAACACTCCTTGTTGGGAGGAAGAAGAGGATGGCCGGGGGCCAGGAGTCATTCTATTGGGCCTCGCTCCCTCGTGACGCTCATGGTTCGCGTCCGTGTACGCCGTGACGTGGGCCTGGCTAAATGGGCCAGAAAGTAAGCAGACATACCAATGCTTTTATTTGTTCGAGCCAGCCAATGGTTTCCTTCTACACTGCATGTCCCAAAATTGACTATGTAGCACACAACATACGCAAATGAAACTAGTTATGTTTTCCATTTACTTGTTGGCACTTGAAAGCACTTGGATGCCGCGATATACCATTGTGTTATCACGATCACAGTGAAATCCGGCGAATAAGACCAAACGGAATTTTTTTCCTGGCATTAATGAAAAAACATACATTAATATTGATTGTGCAAGTACAACTCCTCATAAACCACCTCACCTACATCCCCTCTGCATCTCAGCTCATAGATCACGGTAGCTAGGCTTCAACGGACAAATAAATGACACTCCTATTGTTAGCTAGTTGCAGAGTATGTACACAATTTATCAAAAAAAAAAACTTGCCCTTGAACATATCGATCTCTAGTCTCTACACACATCCATGCGACAACAAAGGTGACGAGAGATGAATATAGGAAAAGAGGCTCGGCCGGATTGTGAAAGAAAAAAAGGCCCATGATACTGGCAGGCGGTAGATTATGAAGCCCAGGATATAGCTTTCTAACTAGAACTACTCTTGTTCTGGAACGGGATCCTCTGACTTTGGAGGAAGTACTGCAGAGGGACGTTGTTCCGCTTGGTCCGTTCGATGCGTATCCAACGACGCTCCCGTAAACTGCAGCCTGGTCCTTCGAGCTCTCGGGTGGATACAGAAACAATCGGCCCATGCGGCCCAGTCTCACGCTCCTCTCGCTCTCGCGGTCTCGGCTGGGAAAAAAGGCGCGAGGATATAAGGAAAAAGGCGCGAGGATATAAGGAAAAAGGCGCGAGAAACTCAGAAACCGCGACAGAACGATCGACAGAACGCGATCGCCGGAGACGGGAGAGGAGAAGCTGTGCTGGTCATCGATGTGAAGTAAGTCTCAAACATCTGTCTTTCTCATGCTATCTCACAGGAATCCATCTAATTTCCACCACCAGATTGATTTGGAATTTGATCAAGCTTTTTTCTTTGTTCTCTCGGAAGAAGCAGCTGGTTGAAACTGATCAAGTGCCATTTTTGTAATGGAAGAAGCCACTGAGATGGAAGAAGAAGCAACCAGGACGCAAGGCACTGAGATGGAAGAAGAAGAAACCACAACGCACCATGATTCTGATCCAAATAAGTACGTATTTGTCTATCTCAAATACATTCTCTTTGGCATAAGATCATCAGATTTAAGTAGGAGACGTACCGTACGAATTTTTCTTATCCACAAGTCATGTCAGATTTTCTATGCACTTGCACAAGTATAATATTCGTGTTATTTTCACATTACATAGTTGTATTGCCTTGTTTAGTACCTCAAGTTGGCATGGAATTCAGAAATTCAGATGAGGCTTGGGCATTTTGGCTTAACTACAGTGGGCAGAAGGATTTGAGGTTAGAAAAAGGTATACAAACAAAAGGCCAACCGATGGCAAGGTTACATCATGTAAATTTGTTTGTGCAAATGAGGGTCTTCGATCACAAGATAAAAGGGATCACTTAACCAAGTGCCCTCGAGCTGAGACTAGAACAGATTGTCAAGTCCATTGAATATTAAAATAGATCGAAAAAAGATGTGTCTCAAAGTGTCTGAGTTGGTTCTGGAACACAACCACGCATTACATCTGCCAGAAACCTTGCACTTATTGGTGTCACAGAGGAAAATTTCAGAGTTACAAGCATTTGAAATTGAAATGGCAGATAATGCGGGAATTGGGCCAAAAGCTGCACATGAATTAGCTAGTCGCCGAGTTGGTGGACGACTCAATCTTAGCTTTACTCTCCGTGACCACAAAAATTATTTGCGGACCAAGCGCCAACGAGAGATGACATATGGCTAAGCAGGTAGCATGCTTAAGTATTTTCAAGACAAAATCGCTGAAAACCCATCATTCCAATATGCATTGCAAATGGATTGTGAAGAACAAATAACAAACATATTTTGGGTTGATGCTAAAATGATCATGGACTATGCACATTTTGGTGATGTTGTTAGTTTTGACACTACTTTTGGAACAAACAAGGAGAGCAGGCCCTTTGGTGTCTTTGTTGGTTTTAATCATTTTAGAGAAACTGTAGTTTTTGGTGCCGCTCTCATGTATGATGAAACATTTGAATCCTTCAAGTGGTTGTTTGAGGCCTTTCTTATAGCTCATAAAGGAAAGGGGCCTAAAACATTCTATACAGATCAAGATGCTGCTATGGGAAAGGCAGTTGGGGAAGTGTTCACAGAAGCATGGCATGGATTATGCACCTTTCACATTATGCAGAATGCTGTCAAACATCTACGTGAACAAACGGATGAAGAGAAGACTGAAGAGAAGAAGAAAAGTAAGAAGAAGAAAAAGAAGGGGCAGAATAAAGAGAAGAATGAAGACAATTCAAAAGAGGAGGAGGATGAACCAAGTATTCTGTCAGATTTTAGCGCGTGCATGTTTGAGTATGAAGACATTGCAGAATTTGAACTTCAATTTGACCTCATGAGGAAAAAGGTGAGCAAGCAAACTTGGTTGGATAGTATATATAAGTTAAAAGAAAAATGGGCTGAATGTTACATGGGGGATGGAATGAGAAGCACGCAATTGAGTGAGAGTCTCAACAATGACATGAAAATCCATTTCAAGTCTAATTTTGATATCCTCCTGTTTTTTAAGCATTTTGAAAGGGTGGTGCAAGGAAAAAGAAATAATGAATTGAATTCAGAATTTGACTCAAGGAAAAGGTTGCCTAAATTATCTATGAGGAGACCACCACCTATACTATTGCAAGCTAGCAAGTTGTATACACCAAGTATATTTGAAGCTTTTCAAGGAGAGTACGAAAGATCCTTATCAGCTTGTACCAAAGCATTGGATGGTTGCAATGAATATCTTGTCGGAGATTTTACCTATGAGGAGGAGTATAAAGTTGTTGGTGATCCTTTGAGGCAAACAGTTGAGTGCAGCTGCCGTCAATTTGATAGAATTGGGATATTGTGTTGCCATGCTCTTAAAGTTCTTGATTTGATGAATATCAAGTCTCTACCGCCACACTATGTGTTAAAGCGATGGACACGGGAAGCACGATCTGGAACCGTACAAGACAGTGAGGGAAGAAATATAATTGAAAATCCAAATATGGATGCCATTCTTGGATACCGATATATGTCCCTCAAATTTCAGAATTTAGCACATCGAGCAGCCAACTTTCAAGAATGCATCATGTTAGTAGACAACACACTTGACGTCCTTGGTAAGCAGATTGAAGAGAAAATTAATTCATGTACAAGCACATCTACGTATCCATGTACAATTCCAACAAATGCTAGCCTGCCAAATGACTTGTTGGCTGATGCACGCCTAAAGAAAAAGGAGGTTGAAACAAAAACTTCGAAACGAAGAAGAACTTGGCTTGATATGAAGCACAAGACTAGGAAAAAGAGAGAAAACAAAACTACATCACCCTCAAATTTGTCCATTAAAGAGGTCTGTTTCTAAATGCAATTCTGTTTTCAATGTTACTACTCTATCCATTAAATCTCATAACCCTCAAAATTTCTTTTATTACAAGGTACAAGATGTTGGGGCCGATTCATGTAGTGGTGCTGGACAAGTACATGAACCTGCAGAGGTACAAGTTGCAAATAATAGTGTTTGCCCTGGCAAAGGAAAGGAATCTGAAGTTTACAACAGCAATGTTAGCTTCACTCAACTATTAACGGTAATCTTGTTCTGTATAATTATTTTAGAAATCTAGAGATAATTTGTTTTTCAAAAACTTCACTTCCTTACTAAATTTGCAGGGACCAATCACAGATGACTTTCTTACTGGGTTGTGGTGAAGTAGTTCTGTTTTGGGTCAAGCAGTTCAAGTTTAGTCATGGCTGCAATTTAATTCAGCTCCGTTCTGAGCAATAGTTCAGTCCTGGATGCTTGTTAGTTGAATTCTGGGTAGTTCAGTCTCTTTTGCCTTATATCCCAGAGATATACTCTCTGGTTGGAACCTCTGGTTTGCATCTCTTTTGTTCAATGCACTTGCAATTCAAATTAAATAGTATATGCTCTCCGGTTTGCATCTCTTTTGTTCATGCATGCTCGTTGTGTATACTCTCAGACTGACAATGTTAGATCACAGTAAAATGATCATAGTACACAGAACTTCACTCATTTACATGAATATACAAACTGAACATAAAATTCAGTCACACTTTTCACTCAACTCCACTAAAATCAAATGATTACAATTTCAATTTAACATCCAGTCACACTACACACTAGAATGTACACTCAATTCACATCAATTACAATCACTATTTGCACTTGCCATCTTGATGTCGTTGCTTCTCTGTTGTTTCCTGCAAAACTGAAACTGAAACATCTGTACACAAAGGCAAGGGAAGCGACACACAATGGAAAGGGCAGCCGTGCGAGAACACTCGGCGGTGTTGGCTTCTTTGCCTCGAAGAACAGGCACCGGCGGCGACGCTTGGTCTGCGGCTCGAAAGTCTCGACAGCTCCGCGGCGTCGAGCCCGTACAGCGAGCAGGCTTGCTTCGCCTCCGCGGGTGGGCGGCGTCACGCCCTAGAAGGAGCGGCAACGGCTGGCTCCAGCGCCTCCGCGGATGGTCGGCGTCGAGCCTTGACGGAGCAGCGCTGCTCTTTCCCTTCCCGCCGGCGTAGCTAACCCTAGGTGCTTCGTTCCGACTTGCCGACCACGACGCTGCCTGGTGCGAGGCGAGAGCGAGTGTGAGACTGGGCCGATGGGGGGCTGGGCTAGCTTGCGCGCGCGCGCAAGCATCGCTCCCATCGCTCGGTTTCCGACCAGGTGTTTTAGCTAATTACGGCAAGGTTACGTGACGGGCATGTTACCAAATTAGGAATTCCTATTCCCTTTCCGTTCGCACGCTGCCAGGCTGGACTTGTCGCGCGCGCGCGACGCGGACTGCTCTCTTCACTTTTCTCTATTCACTTTTGGCGCGGACGCTTGAAAAATTTGCTGGCGCACCAGAATTTTTGAATTTCCTTCGAAATTGTGGATGCAAAATCAATTCCCTTTTTGGGCAAAGGATTTTTAGGGTAAAATAAATGGGAGGGAGGTAATAAATTCCACTTCCAACTAGTACAAAAATTCTATTCAAATAAAGAACTCCACTTCCAACTAGTACAAACTATTCCCTTTTCGATGAAGATTAAAGAGGAAAACAAAAAAATTTGAATTTCCATCAAAGATCTGGATACAAAATCAATTCCCTTTTTGGGCAAAAGATATTTTAGGGTAAAAAAAATGCGAGGGAGGTAACAATTTCAACTTCCAACTAGTACAAAAACTTTATTCAAATAAAGAGGTCCACTTGAAGCAGTAAAAAACTATTCACTTTTTAATTGACATTTAAAATCAGAAATAGTGCAGTCCAAACAAAGGGTTTTCAAAAAAGTGGTGAGAATTACTCTCATTTCCAGAAAAAATGCATAAAGAAACACATTGATTGTTCGACAAAAAATCGATAAAAACTTCCCAGCATCATTAAAAAGTTCCTGACTTAAAATAGCATCACAAAAATCACATTTGGTAGACCCATAACTTATGAGTAGTACTGAAGTACTTGAGAACAAACAGTACACTTAGCATCCACCATGGAGTTCATAAAAAAGATAGTCATATTTTAGCAGTCCACAAAAAAAGGAATGATCATTCCCTAACATACTTAGCTTAGTTTCTCTACTTAGTGCATACTTAGTGGTATTCCAATTGACACTTCACAGGAGTTCGACAAGTTCGACAGTGAGCTCAAGTTTGTTAAGTCTAGATGGGAGGAAGATGAACATATAGATCTGTCCTTCAGTCATCTTGAAATCATTAACAGCTGCAGCCCATCCAGCAGAGAGCATAGCCTTCTTTGTTCGCTTACCTTTCTTCAGAGTAACCATGTGGTAATAGTCACTGTTATTGCAATAAACCGGGATTTCAATAGCATATTTTTGGATATACTTCAGCAGGCTCTTTTCAGTGAAGGCAGCACCAAAATCCTGCAGACATTTAGATATTTAAAAAGTTAGTAAGCATATTTTGCAGTACTGGTAAACACAGAAAAACAAGATGTCGAATTCATGCATGATTAGGGCGCAATCTTACCATCTTTGCCTTCTGAGGATGAACTGATGATTCTGTCATTTTGTACACATAGTACTTGTAATATTCTGCAGGATAATCCTTGCATGTACTGTTGAGCCACTTGCATTGCTGAATGGTCAGCTTCATGTTATTTGCAAAGATGCAGTGCTTGTCGAAAAGGTAACTTCCTCGGTACATCGGGCCTGTAAACAACAAAAACAGATACAAAACTTATTAAAAATTGCTCAATATGCATAATTATCATGTAAAAAAGCTAATTAAAAAGGACAGAAGTATTGTAATGCTTCTCATACCTCTCCAGATAGGCATTGCCTGAGGCTCATTCTGCATAACTTCTTCACTTGAGGAAGAGTCAATCGAAATGCTATCACTGCTATCACTGCTTGACACGTCCACAACCTTTTTCCTGGGTACCATCTGCTTGTCAAAAATGAAAAATGAAACTGAATGTTACAATCTCCAAATGTATATTGGGAACAAAACTTAAATGTATAAGTTTACTGATGCTTATGCAAACAAAAAAGAAAAACAGAGGATCAAATCCTACTAGTAGCACAGGTAGGTAGTGAACAAAACTCTTTGTGCTACAACAAGTATCAGCTCGGCAAAAAATCTACTATTTGCACAAGTATCTAGTAAGAAAAATCCTTCTGCTATCAGTTTCATTTTGTAAGTACATGGCTATTAGTAATTGATAGTTACAATCCATTTTGTCCAACATGCCTACTAGTACCACAAGTATCTAGTCAACAAAATCCTTGTTCTACAAACAAGTATCTTCTCAGCAAAATGCTACTAGATCCACAAGAATTTGAGCATTTCCCTCAGTACGAAAATGGAAAGTAGCATTTTCCTGATGGCTATTAGGAAAATAACAATGAAAATGATAGAAAAGAACAGGAAGATGTAGTACAAAATGAAGAAAGAGTAGATTGAGTGGGAAAAAGTAGAAATAATCTTCCTACTCCTAAGCATATTGATCCAGTAAAACACACTAAAACCTATAGATCCAGTAAGAGTAACTACCAGATCGGAGTTAACAGGCCATAGATCGAACACAAGATACGATTAGATCGGATAAATAAAAAAGGACATGTCTCAAATCGCAAACCCTGTTTTCCCATAAAAAAGAGTGTAGATTTACATGGAGGTTGCTGTCGACGGCGGTGGGGAACTGTACTATCCTTGGATGTCTCCTTGGTGGCGACGCCGGTGAACTTTCTGCTAGATTTGTGCTAGATCGAGAGTGAGAGTGGTTCCCCTTTCTGCGGCGACGAAATCCTAGCAAGTGGAGAGGAATGGATAAGAGTGGGAGAGAAATGGTCCGTTTCTCTTCTTATAAAGCATGTACTTTGTCTTAATAGTCCTTTGTCAAAAACTTTTTTAACAATGTGTCCCTCCACGTATTGCATTTTTCTATAAAACACCCTGACTTCTCATCTGCTGACTTATTCTATATTTTTCAGAGAAATAAAAATTTCTTTATTTGAAAAGACAAAATTCTGCCTCAATATGTATAAATTTTTTTGTTAAAAAATTACCTGCCACCTTATGAGGACGTAGGGAAAAAAATATTTGTGGTAGTTATTCATGAAATTAACTTTTTGAGCAAATAAACTCGATCTTCACTTACTTGTCAGTAGCTAACTTGAAGATGAGATAAAACTTTTTGTTTAAAAACTAATTTGTGCACCAATAGATTCTTAAAAAGTCGTTGAATAAATAATTTAGCACTTTGATGAAATGGCCTCCAGAACCACAAAAGAAAGGTTCGGGGCATCTCATAGTGCATCTTTAAAAAAAAAGAGGGAAAAAAAAACACTAGACTCCACTACAAATTTAGAGTCACTAAATTAAGCCGCATTACCACATTTGTATAATAGTTTGTAACATATTTTTATACATAGTTTTGCTGATGTAGATACATTCAGATTCCAAAAAAACAATACAAACAAGAGATCGTTAACAGCATACTTACAGACTAATAGGTAAACATGGTACCTGAATTTCAGTACAACACTTAGAAAACATATTACAATACTTATCAGTACAAATTCTAAATAATAGATAACTAGAAAACATAGTTATAGGATTCACTGCAGAGTTTTAAAATTAAAATCTGATTGCACTCCAGTAGCTCCTCCCTACACTAGATTACATAGACTCGACCAGGTCGAGACGGATTGCTTCAGGTCTGGGATCAACCCTGACCATGACAAGTGTGTCTTGAAAGTTCTGTCCCTCCAACAGTTCATTCATGCCTTGTACAAAGACAATGAGCCTATCGACGCAGTTGTACGTTCCTTGAATTGGGTGTTGGAGGCCTCTCCTCCATAAGAGTGAATTGCCCTCAACTTGGTACTTGAAGCCATCAAGCACTTCTTGAGGAATTGACTAACAAAAAAAATATAGCATTAGTTTGTTAGCAATAATTTTGTCTAGGTATATATTGACACATATTTCAGTATCAAAAGTTTTGACTAACAAAAAGAAGAGCATACCAAGCCCCCGATATTGAGATTGTCTGCATCAACCCTGTGAACAAAGTATTTCATTTCAGATGTCTTGGCATAGAATTCTCCTTCTTGAAGCTCCCTTGCAGCTGCAATGGAGACAACTTTGCACAATGCAAAGTTGATAGCAGCCATTTCGTGCTCTTGTACGTCAAAGATGTCGGAGAAAACTATGTTGTGTAGAGAAGCTCTCACATCAGGAATGACAGGATAAAAACCTGATAAAGAATAAACTTTTTCAGAATACTGTATGGACAGTGAAAACACATAGCAAAACAACACAAAAGATGAAAACTGTGTTGCCATATTGATTACCTGTCCAATCAACTACATGTTTCTCTTGCTTTATGTTGTCCACTACGCTGTAAACAGAAAGGTCGTACTTGATAACTCTTCCCTCAACATCTTCATCCATCTCATCTTCCATGTCGTTATCAGGTTGTTTGCAGCACACAACATCTCCTTGTTGTATGTCAAACATCCTCAACAGTGACTTCCAGTGCGGACCACACACCATTGTCCGTCCCCATTTCTTCTCCAAGTAGAAATCAAAAGTATGGTTCCACCTATCTTTTGCCAACATCCATTTTCCATCAGCAGCACTGTTGTCTATGTTGACTTTGTTCTTGCAAGGAACATTCTACATTGGAATATATGTGAGACATGTAGCAAAAAAAATAACTAGATGTAAAATTGATAAAAAGGATTTAAAAATTACCCCTCCATGACGGAAACCCTGCAGCATTATGGTCTCGAACGAGGTTGCACGCCTATCAGTCCGACCACAATTTCTCACAGGTTGGAAACATATCGAGCATTGAAGTTCGCCGATGCCCAGATCCATTTCTTAATCTGATATAAGTAATAAATGTCTGTACACATTAATTTTTGTGTGTCTTTCATAGTATACACGTATGTTCAAATTGAAAGCACCAACCATAAAAAGGACACAAGAACTTATGAAACTTGAGCTTCATTAAACACATATTTGCATACAAAAGAGACCCAAAAGGACAGACTTACTATACATAACTGTACTCAAGCGACCTAAAAGCCTACACACTGACTGACCACACATAGATATTTTACAAACCCCCCCCCCCCCCCTACCTACGTAAGCACTGGTATTTCACGGTAGCTGCTCCATTTTGTAAAAAGGTCCATGGACTGAACTGGACTGTTTACCACTCCCTTGGTCGCTTCTTCCCACATCCGTTCTGAAGTGTGAGGAAACCCCTATAATAGAAATCCAGACGCTTGTACACCTCATACACCACATATGCATCCTTAGCAGCATATTCTAAATGCTTACGCGGGAGGGGTGCTTCTGCCCACATGCGGTGCTCCTCCTCCCCAAAACCATCCTTCATCGCCCTATAGTAGTCATGAATGACTGAACCAGCAACATCCTTCAGCCCTTGCTTGCCCCACTTCACGAGGTCGGGGTCTGCCCAAATAGTCTGTATGTCCTTGAATTTAGCAGGGTTGATGAACAGATCTGAGGCCGCCATGATTTTCTTGTCTCGATATATGTCAAATCCAGCAAATGTATACCGCCAGTCCATCATGAACCGATAAAGCTTGTTGCTATATTTATCGGCTTTGCATGCGTGATAAACCAAGCACTCTTGTTCAACGCACAATTGCAAGACTGCAACCTTCTGGGTATAGAACCCCATGGTTGTGTATTCTGCATCAACACCAACTACCTTCTTGTTCAAAGCCGCCAATATAGGTTCAACCTTGTCAATCCATGCATCAACGCTCGAAGCCATGTTGGTATACACCACATTGAGCTTTGTTGACTCATGGCACTCGACTTCAGTCTCATGAGTGAACCCCATGATTTTCCCAACTTGGGATAAGTTATCTACCATGTATTTTACCAAAAAAAAAACACATGAAAATCGTGCCCATTCTTCATAACAGAAGCAATAACAGTACTAATTACGTCGATTCAAAAGAGAAAAAGGGACATGTAAAAACAGTAAGTGATCCATTGATATATAAACAAGAGAAACATAAAAAAGTATCAATTAGACCTAGCTGCTGTTATTCCAAGAAGCAAGCCAACCTAGTTCAAAGGGCTGGCCATTGACATTCCACAATTGAACTGGAAATGAATCATGCTTGCAATCATGGATTGGGTAGATAAAATTGACTACATGGTACGTCTTTTGTTGAAGCAAAAGAAGTCAATAGTAAAATCACAACCAGTATGCCATATTTTAAAACATGCAATAACGGTACAAGCAACACTCCCCAAACTTGGCATCACTCATCGCCATCTTGTATTCGTGATCTTACCTCACCTTGGTCACAAAATGCATAACATAGGAACAAGTGGATCGGCATCATTGGACAAAGATTAGTTAAAGTTTACTTCTGAGACCATTATAAATCTAGGAAGCATACATGCAGATTTATGTGTTGAAGAACAAAAAAACCCTAGATGCAACTGATATTATTTACAAACAAGTGAAGAACACAGCAACAACAAGAACTCAATAGGAAAAATGTACTACTACAAAGAGATAACCATAGGAACAAGTCGCAAAAAGATTTGATGAACTCACCAAATAGCAAAGAGGGCTATTCGATTCGGACGCCGTAGATAAAACTGCTCCCGAGAAACCAAAAGCAGCGGGAAAAATGCTGCGCACACAAAGAAGAAAAGGAGGCAGATCCGCGGTGCGGAATGCAAAGATTAGAGAAGAAACATCAGATTGGATAACTTCGAGATGGAATGGATGGAGAGAGAAAGAGAGAACGAACCGTCGCGTCGACCACTCCGCTTCTGCGCCTGCCGCTTCGGAGAACTCACTGGAACCGTCAGCACTTCTCCCTCTCCCACAAGCAGCATTCTTATAACTGGCGGTCTCACCGATGAGTGCGGCCCAGTAAGTAAACAGCCATCGAGGCCCATGAAAAAAAAAAGGTCAAGAAAAGCCCATTAGAGAAAATAAACAATGAGGGGGAAGATGAGGCCCATTATTTAAGTAGGGACAATAATATTCCCTTACATCAGGAGGCACTTACTTAGCAAAACGCAAAAAGGCATCTAGAAAAAAGGATGAACACTGCCGTCTGTTGCAAAATCTTATTGTTTGTCATCATTGCTCTGATCAAAAAAGAACATTGTGTTCGAAAGACTAAGCTGAACGTCTAGGTCCTTAAAATTAAGTTGCACTAAAACAATATGGTGTCCAGCAAAAAGAATAAAGCAGAACTGCTAGAAAAAAAATACGATACAGACAGTTTAATTTTCAATTAAAAAAAATATTTCCCCAATAACTTGCAACGGGATAAACTTGCAAAGGATATTGAAAAAAATATATTTCTGTTATCTCGAGATGAACCTTCAAACAGTCTTACGATTATACATATAGTAGGATCTCATACAAAAGACAAGAGCATAATAAAAAAGATAAACAACAATGGATGCTTCATGATATATTAAGCAGACGGTTGCCTTGACCTGTACAACAAAGACACAAAAAGGAACAAGAGAAATGATTACTCAATGAATTTAAATCAAAAGAAAAAGAAATAAACATCAGAAAAATAGCTTTAAGTGAGAGACAGTGAAGCCCTTACTTTTCTGTACATGTTGTCCACTCAAACAGTAGGGCTGAGGTTCTTTCATAGTTTTAGAATATGAGCATTTCCTCGATAGGATCCATGGGCTGTTGAGAAGCTGATTCGTTTTGTTGAGGCATCCACGCATAGTATCCAGGTGTCTATTATACAAAAAGAAAAGGAGTCATCAATCATGTTTGCAGATAACAAAAACATTTGTAAAAGAAAAAAGGAACTATGTATTGCTGGAGTCATGGGGTGTGAAAAAAAACTAGTGAGACTCAAAATGTAAGCAATAGATATTTAGAATGATATTAGTAAAAATCAAATACCGTGTAATCAAACGGGATGTTCTTCACAAGTTCAACGGTGCCCAGGAAAAAGAAGAACAAGGAAATATAAATTAGGAAGTGGCAACCAATATTTGTGAACTACAATCCACAAAGGTAGAAAGACTGTAGATAAAGCAAACTAACATGTTTCTGGAGGATCTTCTTAGTTTCTGGAGGCATTTTCTCGTTGAAAGGATGTGCGAGCATGTAATACGTTAACCTCTCACGGAGAGGTTTTGCATCCTCCTAATAAAAAAAAAGATGAATATGTATTCAAGTCATAGCAAGAAAAGGTGAAAAATAGGTCATGATCAACGGATTGAAAGAAGGCTTGTAGCATTATTGCCACAAAAAAATAACTTACTGGTCTAAACATTATATTTTTGTCTCCATCATAGTCGCGTATCAGTTCCATTACAAACACACCACTATCACATCTGACATGAAAACAAAAAGGTGAAACACAAGACTAGAGATAGTACATGACAAATAAGGAGTGAATAGTACATACGATAAGCATAATGAAATGTGCATACGAATGATGAAAACAAAAAGAAATAAAAAGACTGACATCCACATGCTTACTCTTTTTCAGAAGCACAGACGGATAGGAAAGCTGTTTCCATTTCATTCACATTAATAAGGGAGTGCCTGTATGCCAAACCAAATGACATTTTGAAATTCTTGATCACAATGGATGCTTCGTCATGGACCAAGTGGAACTTATTATTCGGCATTAAGACTTGAAATTGCCTATGTTTCAGATTTACCACAACCAAGTAGTAAAACCCAGATGTAAACTGTGGCAAGTGTATCTATAAAAAAGAAAATGATCCATATTAGTAAAGCATGGCAATGAATTATTTAACACTGCTTGTAATGGGCAAATATATACAAATAGTCAAAGAAGCATGAATGATGTGAGAACTTACTAGATCCATTGTGTCGAGCTTGAAGCCAAGATAGCGAATAGAAAGATATTGGGATAATTTGCCAGGATTTTCGTGTTCTAGTTGGAATAAATCCTAGAACATGATCAACAAAAGAGATAGATAAAAAAGAAATTAGTAAATAAAATACTGTAAGTAACACAACTAGAAGCATATGAACAAAAAGGCACCACGATCCCAAAGAATGACATGCCTACTCAAAAAAATCTTACTACCAATTAAGTCCTATCACATAGATTGCTACATAACTTTTTTTCCACCAGTGAGTATACTTACTATCACACCACTAGTATAACAAAAGGTGAAAAATAAATGTTCAATAGCATTCTTGAAAAAAACTTACGGCTATGCTGCACTCGAAAAAGAATCTTTTCCAGTGTCCTTCTCTCAGAGTACCAAGTTTCTTTCTCTCAACATCTTCAACTATAACAGCTTTGCCTAGCATATTGATGACGAATTTGTGCACCCTGCCATATACCATCATACTGAGAGCAAAAACTTTGTGCTCAAGCCAAGTAGATCCCATCACTACAACCCGTGAGCTGTTGATGACCACCAAAGAAAAAATAACATTATTAGTTCACATATAGTATTTAGCAAAAACAATTTTAAAAACAAGTATTAGATGTAGAAGAAAAGGTAATATCAGCCAAAAAAGTAAATTCATGTAGATAACATTGCTTGGTTGAACAATTGTTTAAAGTTGCAGTACAGTAAGGTAAAAAAATAATAATAGTGGCCTGAGAGAAAAGTTCTTACGTTTTTGATCTAGTTGTCTTTGGCAATCTTGCAATTATATCATTAAACACCTCCTTCTCGACAATCGATGATGAAAATGATGATATGATATTCCGTTGGGTGATGTCTGGAACATGAACGTTATTTTGTGCTTGTGTCGCTCTAACTTGTTCATCACGCTTCCTTGCCACGTACTCTTGCTCAGCTCTGATATTGCGTTGGCTGATGTCTGGAACATGAACGTTATTTTGTGCTTGTGTTGCTCTAACTTGTTCATCACGCTTCCTTGCCGCGTACTCTTGCTCAGCTCTGATATTCCGTTGGGTGATGTCTGGAACATGAACGTTATTTTGTGCTTGTGTTGCTCTAACTTCTTCATCACGCTTCCTTGCCGCGTACTCTTGCTCAGCTCTGATATTGCGTTGGGTGATGTCTGGAACATGAACGTTATTTTGTGCTTGTTTTGCTCTAACTTGTTCATCACGCTTCCTTGCCGCGTACTCTTGCTCAGCTCTGATTGTACAATGAAGCAGCTGCCTTTCATACTCTTCTTCATCTAAAATCTCCTCATTCCCAGCCTCATTCCCAGTGACCTGTGGGTTGTCAGTTCGCTGTGGGGTCTCGTACATGCTAGTGAAACCAGTAGAGGTACCAGTTTCTTCAAAATGGACTCCAACAAAAACATTCTCTCTGTGTGCCTCCACAGAATCGTGCTCACTCATCGCACGCGACCTTGCTCTCTTCTTAAGTGCAACAAGATGAAGTGCATCATCATTTGTTGACATCCAATCTGCCCTCTTCTTCCCCTTCTTGTCTTCCTGATATGGTAAATAGGTGAACAACTCGTTGAAAACCTCAACCTTCTCATCAACAGTGCAAAGTTTGCCTGTCATTATTTTGCACAATCTCTCATCGGCGAATATTACTTCAGCAATATAGGAAAGCAAGTCAACGACTACTGGCACATGTGCAATCTCAACTTTCTGTGGGAGGAGAGACTCTGCAAAACTCTGTGGATATGGAATATCAAACCCATTTTCTAATGGAATACTTTGGATTGAGTCAATGATGCTCTTCATGCTTGGGAACTCGCCGTTCACCCATGGACATTCATCTATCTTGTACAATAGAGCGTCGTCGGGAACAGGTAGAATGGGAAAATCATTTAAGTTGAACTGTGGGAGTTCTTCATTGTTGGAAGCAGGGTAAACAGCTTTCATGTTATCTATTGACTCTGACCTATCTTGCACAATGTCATGTCCAACAAACTCTCCACCGCAGCCCTGGTCTCCAGAATTAGTATGTGACAAATCAGGAAGCACGGCAAGAATGTGCTCACGTTGAACAGTGGCTTCAGCCACACTGACCTTGCAATCTGAGTGACATTCTTGAAAACTGGAATCTGCATCTTTGACAACATTCATGCTATCTGATGGCACACTACTAGCTATGACAATGTCAGCTACATTCTGCTGTCCACCTGAGCAATTGGACATGAAGCTTTTTTCAGAGACCTTCGAATGCTCTATGGGGACTTGCTGATGCTGAACAATAGTTGCAGACATTTGAACCTTGGACTGCGCTGGAACTACTTGAAATTTACGGCCCTCATTTGTTTGAGAAAACGGATTGATAGAAGGCAAAAGTTTCAGGACATTAATCATGTTCTCAAAAAGGATGGGCTTCATTGACTCCACAATTTCATTTTGCATGTTGGACACAATGATGGGAGCTGCTTGGTGACCTGACAACAAGAAAAGAAAGCCCAACAGAAGTTTATTACCACAAAAAAATAATAGACAGTTAAGGCGTAGATCACGGTGAACAAAGAAAGAAAAAATATTCTTGATTGTTTAACAATATCACTAGTGCAGAAAAACATGGTGTAACTTTGACTGTGTGTACCCTATGACAAACGATAAAGATATATCACGCACTGCTTAAATACAAACCAAGAAAAAGAACACGTGAGTGTAGCTACAAAAAAAAAAGTTTTTACTAAACGTACCTCCTTGTGATTAGTCTCTGGACATATAGATAGCACAAACTGTAAGAGATCCTCAAATGATTTCATATCTGTCTCTGGTGATAGGGGCGTACAATTCCCGGATAGGACAGATATGGATGTGAAGATAGTCTCTGACACATCTTTCAACTGCATGATAGTAAAAACAAATAACACAAACTAGGCAGTTATAATCACAACATGGGTAACATAATAGACACAAGTCAGGTAACAGCAAAAAAAATACATTGATCTTACCGGTAATTTCCCGAAGACGGTACGCTCCCATGACACACAGTCCATTGACTCGACGTCATTAACCATCTGATTTGTCCATACAGAAATGCGAGGCCACTTGTTTTTCAGTGAAATTGGCACAATATTACAATCCTTGAACTCCAGAAATATGATCTGAAAAATTGTTCAAATGAAAAAGAATTAGTACTGGATATTATGGAACATAAAAACTACATAAAAAGAACATAAGTCTTGATGTAGTGTTATCATGTACAGAAAGCACAAGTATAGAAAAACATGTACCAGTAGAGAAAGGAGATTGCCACCCAGAACATTTGTAATGTTATCATTGTACGCCTCTATAGAAGATACTAACTTATCCAGCACAGCAGCAGAAATATCGAACGAGCTAATAGTGTTTGGATCTCTGAACATGTGAAGGTAATCAGGGCTGATAGCATCGTGGCTTGAAGGGCACAAAAAGACTGTCATGGCATACATCCCGAAAACTGTTTTGAACACATCACCCTCAAGAACAGGAGTGATCAAACTCTCTAGCTCACTGATTGTTGGGTACCGACCCTTGCAGTTTGTAAGATTAGCAATCATCAATCTTAACTCAGTTTCAATCTTCTCGCCAATCTTCGTACCACCAATTGGAGTACCCAGGATTTGATGTATGAAAAAAGAGCTAACAATGATCCCACGGCCATCTGAAAGATAAAGTGTCCTTGACCGTGTATCAAACTTACCCACAAGGTAAGATATCAGCCCACGTGGTAAAACAGTGCACTTGAGCTCGAGTAGGTGCCCCAGTCCCATACTACATACTAACTGCCTTTGACTTGACGTAAGCCGAAGAATCAATGCACTGAACTTACTGAGCGATAACTTCGTATAGAAGCCCTAATAAAACAAGGGAAAGAATAGTGAAACATTTAGTTATTTGTTACCAAAAAACCATGTAGTGCAATTTACAGAAGACGAACACTGATAAAATGAATGAGCAACACACAAATAAGAAATTTAGAGTTACCATGCGGATGAGAAATAAAAAGGAAGTTATCACAAACAAAAAAGATACTAAGTTCAAACAATAATACATATTGTTATAACACATATTATTTTGAGAAATAGACACTTTGTTCACTGATGCAAGATACAAAATCCGACACGTACGCATCAGAAAAAAGCACATTACACCGGACCCAAAACATTTGCAAGTGTGCATTGCATCCACCACAACTACCACTAGTACAATTCAAATTACATGCATGATGAGTACAGTAGTTTAGTTGACAAGCAAAATATACTGCATTTGTCACACAAAAAGCTCAATAATATTCATACCTAAAACTTGAATTCTAACAAACATTCTTATAAGAACAGCAAAAAAAATATGGATGTAATGTACTTACAGCTTTTGTGACGGTTTGTTCATCCATTTAAAAAAAAAATGATGTGATAGTTGATACTCCACAACAGATGTAACTAACAGACTCTTGCTTCGTCCTCCTCTTTGAAAATCCTACTAACTTTGGTTCTACTGGGAATCTGCAGATCACATCCAACAAAAAAAAGGGATAATAAATTAAAAGCAACTCCTTGGCGACACTATGAACAGACCTGCAATGTCTTTGTTACAACAAAACGGGGTTACGATCAAGAAAAACGACAGGAATCACATCGGCACACACAATAAATTGATTCAAGGAAATGTTCAATAGATGGATCCATGGTATGAGTTGAAGAATCGTATCCACACAGGACGAGAAACACATCTAATTAAAAGACACATTGTTTTCATCGAAAAGATTTGGGGTAGGACAGAGTTAAGGAACACCAAAAAAGATAGGAGCCCAACACAGAAATTACCCACAAAAACAAAATCGACCAAAATCACAAATCGTTGTCTGCAAAATCACGCAAAAAGGAACCCTGATCAGAAGCAATCATTGTCCGTACCCTTTCTGTGCGCCTGAACGGAGAAAAAGATCCGGCAGATATCGAGATTCATGCTCTAACCCTAGGGTTGCGGCGGCAGCTTTGGTGGGGAGGGAGTTTCGTTCTCCACAGATGAGCTACCCCGAGAAGATAGAAAAGAAGAAGGGAAATGGAGAGAGGTGGGGAAAAAAGACGACGGCAGATGTGCACAAGATACATATGCGAAAACAACCCGCAGAAAACAAACAAATTTTAAAGAAGCCATGCTAAAGAGAAAACAACTGTGACAAATGACTACCCAACAAATAGAAGCGAAAAACTTTACAAACGAAAGGGCAAAATTGCAAAAATGCCCGTCTCTTACCTGTGTAAACCCTGAAACCCTGGGATCGAAAGCCGCAGCTGCTGCTCGAGGAATTCTTCCTCTCCAAAGTACAATTGGCCGCGCGCATCACTGGATCGGGGGTCCAGCGGGAAAGAACAAAAGGTTGGATCGCTGCTCCATTAAGGATCCATTGCTCAGCATTCAAGGTTTGAATCATCTCCCCTCTTTACCTGCTATTCTCCACCCAACTCCCCACTGCTTGGCTGTGATCTAGCAATGTGTTCTCCCCAAAAACCTGCAGATCAAACAGACAACACAGAAGAGAGGAGCAGTGGACAAAGGAAAGGGCAAGAGAAAAACAATGAAGGAGCATATGAGGTGATGAGGAGAATTGTATTACCAGATACATCAAACTGCTGAATCAGCAAAGTCACCAGAGGCTCCAACTTCAACATCATACAGGAGACAGTGGTAGAACTTCAAGCCTCCAGTGTAGAAGATACACCGAAGAGAACCAGATACATTCCATCGCATAAAAAAGAAAGTAAAGGTACGACATACTGTGAATTAAATCAAAAATACGATGTCGTTGATCCACAAATGGAATATTACAAAATAACTATTGTTCCAATGTTGCATCATCATATGAACAGGAAAGCATAGACAAACAAATTGCAGATGTAACATTGGACTGTGCAAGCACTGTCTTGATCGAAAAAAAAGCCAGTAAACAAATTGTTTATCCATTCGTATTGATCTTGCTGTTCTATGTGAATTAACTGCACCAAACAACTGAACTTATATGAACTTGTCTTTGGCCTGAAAAAAGAAAAGGAGAATCATCAGCTGCATTTTTTTGCAAGTTAAAAAATAATTAGAATGAAATAATGAAAATAATAAGTTATAGGACAAATATAGGAAACTAACTAAACTCTATTTTCAGATGGAAAACAGTTCGCAGCAACAGGATGAAGCATCAAGAGTTGGAATAGACTCTCCTACGGCAAGAGAAATCATTGATTCACTGAACATAGGAAAAACAGTTGATACTCGACGTTTTCTGGAGAAATTTAAACTGGTACAGCAAAACATAAATTTAGAACAAAAAGGAACAACGAAATCATTTATTCCCAAAAAAACTAGTCACTGACCCCTTTTCTCTATCACTGCAGGCTTTCAGACAGAGACAACGTAATCACGCAGAGCATATTCAAAATGAAGATCTAAAGTGGATTGAAGCTACGATGAATACATCTTTCAGTGGGACAACACATGATTCAGTGACCAACATTCACCAGCAAGCACGCTCACGACACCATGACTTTGATTTGAATGAGGTGAAAAACATGATTAATAACAGAAGCTATGTTTGCACAACTGTACACTTATGAAAAACTGACCATGCATGGTTTCCCACCCAAACATTTAAATTAAAAATATTTATAATTTGATATTTTCTTTTTTGAAGGAAATTAAACTATCCGATGAAGAATGCGAAGTGCACACAGAAAGCAGTGTGCCGTACATGCATCAAGAAGATGAGGCGTTTCATGCTGGAGAAGGTAGCACGTCTACCCGGACCAATAATGAAACAAATCACAACCAAGAGGCAGAAGAGATACCTACCTTTGAAGTTGATCTTGATGAAGCACTGAATCCAGAACCACCATCTGCAGAAGAAAAAGAAATGGATAAAATGTTTTCGGATGACAGATATGCAACTCTTGATGAAATATCAAATGCAGCTACCCCAGAACTAGGAATGGAATTCAGTTCAAGGGATGAAGCGTTCTTCTTTTTTGCAATATATGCTAGAAGAATGGGATTTGCAATAAGGAAAGATACAAGCTACGAGTCAAAGAAAAGCAATGTTATAAACAAACAATCGTTCACTTGCAACAGAGCAAGGACTGATCAAGGCACGGACAGGGCTCTGAAGCAAAGAAGAACGAACAAAATTGTGCACACTAGGTGCAAGGTGAAAATAGCTGTGAAGGAGGAAAGAGGAGTATGGAGCATCACAAAAGCTTCCCTGGAACACAACCATGCATTAGCACCTTCCCACTGGATCACAAGGTTCATGATGTGTCACAGACAAATGTCTGAATCAGACAAAACACTCATCAAAATGCTCCAGGAGACAAGGGTACCACCAAGGAACATCATGAAGATATTCAGAAAAACAAGGGGCAGTTTCAGGGCAATCCCCTTTGACACTAAATATCTCCACAACCAGGCAACAAAGGAAAAGCAAAAGCTTAAGAACAAAGATGTTGATGAGCTGCTTAAATGCTTCAAACAAGAATGTCGCAGCAGGCCAGGTTTTACACACAAAATGCAGGTCGAGGACAGTGTTGTAAGAAGTGTTTTATGGACAGATCAGGTAGGAATAGCAAACTGCAAACAATTTGGGGAATTTGTATCTTTCGACACGACGTTCTCAACAAACCAGTATGGCTTGCCATTTGCGCCTATTGTTGGTGTCGATAACTACGGGACAACAGTACTATTTGGCGCAGCATTGCTAAAGGATGAAACAGAGGACACTTTTAAGTGGCTGTTCTCAGAGTTCGTCGCAATAATGGGAAACAAGCATCCAGATACAATAATAACTGACCAGTGCGTAGCTATGGGCAGTGCAATAAAGGCTGTGCTACCTTTTACAGTACACATGTACTGCAACTTCCACGTAGGGAAGAAGATGAAGGAGAAGCTTGTTACCTTCTTTGCTGCTCGACCAACCCTACATGAACTGTTGAGGAAAGTGATCAGGAACTCATTTACACCTGAAGAATTTGAAACAGGTTGGTGTGCATTGCTACGGAAATACAACGCAGAGGGGGAGGAGCACCTGGAAAGGATATTTGAAATAAGATCACAGTGGGTGCCCGCATATTTCAAAGATAAGTTTTTCCCATTCACATCGTCCACAGGACGAAGCGAGAGCACAAACTCTCTCTTCAAGCATTAAGTTAGCCGGAAAGAATCCATCTCTGCGTTTTTCAAGCAGTATCTCATAATCCAAGAGAAGAAGCAGGCTGATCTTGATAGACTCAGGGAGAAGATAGAGCTAAAGGGTGCAGGGAACTGGGGGTTTAACCCGATGGAAAAAGAAGCAGCAAAAATATATACTTTCCCTATATATGAAAAGTTTGCTGAGGAAATGAAAAAAACTTCTGCTTATAATGTTCAAGTTGTTGAGCATGACAGAAGTTATGAGGTGTTAAGAGTGGGAAGCTACTGGAACGCTGAGTACCCACGGCAGATATACATGGTTTCCCTAAGTGATGATTGCTGCGAGTACACCTGCTCGTGCTCAAAGATGGCACGGATGGCATACAGTGCTGCCACGTCTTGAGAGTTGCTTTGCACAGAGGACTGACTGAGTTGCCGGTGAGTTTCATCAAAAAAAGATGGACAACATCAGTTAGTATAGAACATGCTAACTTGGTTGGACCTACAGACACCGGAGCAACTGAAAAAACTCACTTGGCTGTGAGACACGCTATAGAAATGAGCAAGGTTTCTCACCTATTGTCGACAGTGTGCACAGATGATAGGTCGTACGACTTGTTTGGCGAAGGACTAGTCCATCTCAAGAAAGCTATAATCACTGACAGAATTCAACGACTCGCCGAACAACAAGCAAAACAGAGAAAAAGAAGGGCTGTTGATGACCCACTGCCAAAGGAGGCTCCTGCAGTTCAGAACAATAAAGCAAGCAGCAATACAAATCCAAGTCTAAACCACAAGAGGAGCAGAGAAGTTGATCAGCCACCACTACACACAGTTCACACTGGACGGGGTGACGATGAGTCCAGCAATACCTATGCATACCAAACCCATAACGAAAGCACGGGTGCTGATGATACACTAGCACAGCATGCTAAAAACACACAACATTGTGGCTCTTCCAGCAAACAGGCTCACGCAGCATATGATGGTGGCACGACAAGCAGTGCACAACAACCTTGTGATACAGAGGACGATGGATTGCTAGGCAATACCGAAGGATACCTAAACCATCCATCATTGTTTGGACAGGATACAGACAACAACAGACTAGCAGATGATGCGACTGAAAAATGCTACAAAGATCCTCCAAATTCAAACTCTAAATGGTTCAACCTAGGAGACAGGCCGAAAAGTCACTATGAGAGAGCTGCTCTGAAGAAACAAAAAAAGGAAAAGAAATGTGGTCTGTGCAGAGAGCCTGGGCACAAACGAGACCAATGCCCAGACAAAGACAAGGTTTGTGGACAGATAAATCAATAGATTATTTTACAATAATGTTTTATTCATATAGTCAGCAGAGAGTCTTGTGAATAACAAAACATATTAATTGAGGTAAAAATGTTATAATTTATGCAGGTTGGGAAAAAAAATAGGTTGACGCCAGTATGTGAGACCAACAGTGCCATAGAGGCAGAGGTGAAGAAACGGGAAGATGTGACGAACAAGCGCACTATGGGGGAACATGATGACACGCTAACAGAACAGGCCCACGGAGCACAACATGGAAACGAGTCAAGCAGTGCACATGCACAACAAGCTCCTGGTGCACATGACAGTGGCTTGACCTGCGATAACGAAGTATACCTAAACCAACCACCATGTTACGGGGCAGATACACCTAACGACGGCCTCGCATATGATGGAACCGAAACTAGCTACAAAAATCCTCCACAATCAACCAATGATGGGTTCAAACTAGGGGACATGCCAACAAGTCATAATGAGATAACTCCTCCAAAGAAACAAGCAAAGAAATTTAAGTGCAGTCTGTGCAAAGAGGAAGGGCACAAAAGAGACCGTTGCCCAGACAAAGACAAGGTTTGATCAATAATGATTCATTACATATGTTCAGAAAAAAAATCTTATGAATGTCGGAAGTATTAATTCTTATAGAATTGTTAAAATTTATGCAGGTTGGGAAAAATCGGGCTCAGCCAGTGTGAGACCAACAAAAGGCATAGAGGCATAAGAGACGAACCAGTCAGAGGTGATGAACAAGAAAGATAAGGGGTTAAAAGGGAGGAAATTCAACGATGCAACTGACATAAATGGAAGATAACCCGTGTATTGTTGAAGCAAAAATAAATAATTCAGACAAACGCCATTATTCATGACATATGTTTTGTAGTATTACAGTGGTAGACTTCTGACATTTTATATCGCAGTGAGATTTATATGTTCTCATATTATATCTGATTGCCATACAAATAATATTATCTTTCTCTTGCCAATTCAATAATAAACAAGGACTGTTTGAGCTTCCGTAAGAAACAAGGTTCTACCTCAAAGCTTGTTACTCTCCAGGAGTTCTCTCCAGTTCAATAACCTGTTGCGCTTGTGATTTAGCCAAGTCCATGCTAGAATCTTCCTGTATGCCGGTATTTGATCAAATGTTACTGCAGGGACATTGCGCCCATCCCATTTTTGAAGAAACCTCAGCATGAAGTACCCACAATCACGACTGCAAAAATGTACGAAAGTTGTAAAAAAAGCAACAAAGTTAAGCAACGTGAATACTGGTAACAAAAGCGAAAAGCAGAAACAACCAATCAGAACATATCAAACGACAAAGAAGGCATAAAAAAACAGAACGTGCAAAATGAAAAAGAGATTAACTCACAGGTTTTTTTGCTTGGGGACATCAATATATTGCAGCTGATAACCATCAATCTGTCTTGCTGATGTAGAATAGTTAAATTTGTATGCAGTCTTTATAGCATCAACTAGAAAGCTAGCATGTTGGATTAGGGACACATCATCACTGCCTCTGCAAGAGTCCAGAACTTCAAATCTCATAGCCTTGAAATTCAATCCAAGGGTGTACCAATGACCCTGCGGTTCCTCAGCAGTACCAAGCTCTTGTAACACGGCAAACAATAGCTGTGAAAAAAAGAAAATGGAACAATATAAATTTGCTATTATCACCATTGCATCAAGTGAAAAGAAAAAAGCCTAAAATTAAGGCAAACATAGAATACATTATTCATGTGGATGAAACATATTTACTTGGTGACTAACTGTTTTACCATACATTGCAAAGCGTTCAAAAAAGATAAATTTAAATAAACATCGCTTGTCAGAGAAACACATACCAAGTCCTTGTGGCTAAGCTTGTATTTGCCATCTCTCCTGAAGTTTTGTTGAACAACTCTGCTGTCAAATTTGTGCTGAAGCAGATGTTCAGTCAAAATATATGGGAAAATTATCTTCTTTGTATCACAGCTTTCCTGAAGAACAGATATACCAATCTCAACAACTGTGTTCGACAGTTCACCGGCTGGCATGATGCTGTCAGCCAGATCGCCGGTAGTAACCCACATAGGTGAAATTTGGAGGAACATTAAGCTGCCAAAAAGGAAAAAAGAAAAATCAGAGGCATAAAAAAGACTAATTTGTAAGCAACACGTAGCCTGTTCAGAACAAAAGATATGACAAGACTTATGGTACCCATTGATCTTTGACTCCTTAGACTTGCTGTGGTGTTTAATGACTTGCTCATAGAGATCATCTTGCTCTGGGGTGCTAATAATTCGAGAGTACGGGGGCAATAGAAACCTAGATGGTTGAACAACTCTAGCAATCCTCAGGCTGGTTCCTGGAGTGATGCTAGCAGCAGACATTAATGGCTGTGTAGGCATTGCTGGAGTAACATAGATAATATGTGGGTCATCACCTGAGCAAGTTCACAAGCATAGGAAACAGAATTAAAAGACAGCTTTAACACAACACCTTATAAAAAAAGGATATACAAACAATATAGTTACAAACCTTCTTTTAAATCTCGGCGCACATTAGCACACGACGGAGGTTTTACCGCTTCAAACTTGACAAGAGTTGCTCGTTTTGATGCATGCAGATTACCTTTTCCAACTATGCAGCGTGCATAATTAACAAAAATAAAACACATAGAGAAATATAAAAGAAGAAAATAAGAAAAGGAACCAATTAAGAAAAAGATAAAAAGACATAATAAAACAAAATAACTAAAACACTGAGATTAGAAAAGGCAAATAGAAGTGCTTTATAATTTACAGACCAACTAGAAACTGAAAAAATAGTACTACTCAGAACATACATAAAAATATATACAATAACATATAAAAGTCTTCCTGCTGTCCAACGGTACACTAGAACATAAATGCACAACATAACAGACACATCTTCAAAAGCTCTTCCCATCAGCTTCCCCCCCCCCCCTCGCACATATGCAAGGGCGTTACACGATGCATTGAGATTCCCCCTCACTTGACACCTGATTTCGAGAAAAGAATGCGTATGTGCGATTTGGGTGTGTGTGGTGTATGAGGCGATTGAGGGAGGACACAGGAAAATAAAGTGGAAAATGGGTGGGAAGAAAAAAGCAAGGAAACAAAGAAGTATGTAAGATAACCAGCAAACAAGAATAATTAATATGCAGAAAAGACAAAAATGATATAATACTAGTAAAAGCTCAAAACAAATGGCACATATTTACCAATAAAACAGTAAACACTACACGTAACCAACAATAAAAAACAAGTAGAAGAATAGATACACTAATTATTACCGGTGTTGTGCCCATACAAATTACCAACAGGTTATCCCCTCGTACTAGTTATCAATCACATGTTGGGTAAGTTTTGAGGGATATGACACTTGGGGGTATAGTTACCAACCCCAACAGCTAAAACTTACCAATGACAAACATGAAAATAAAAATTATTACCAAACGCATATGCATTAAGTTACCAATAACAAAACAAGAACTGCATAAAGTTATCGACCATGCAACACACATGATTTATTACCAATGTTGTACCATACAAGTTACCGAGCGTGTGGTTTACTTAAGCGAATATAACCAGCCCTATAGCAAAAAAGTTACCAACAGTATATCCCCTCGTACTAGTTATCAGTCGCATGTCAGGTATGTTGTCGGGGTTCGGACACTTGAACTAGCAAGCACATAGAAGGTATTGTTACCAACCACATATGCTAAAAGTTACCAATCACATATCTAGCAAAGTTATTACCAGCACCCTGGACTAAAAGTTACCAATGACAAACAAAGAAGTTCATAATGTTACCAGACACATATGCATAAAGTTATCGACCATACAACACACATGATTTATTATCGATGTTGTACCATACAAGTTACCGAAGGTGTGGTTCACTTAAGCGAATATAACCAACCCTATAGCAAAAAACTTACCAACAAAGATATGTCCTCATACTGGTTATGAAATGCAAGTCAGGGTTGGTAGTCGGGGTCCAGAAACTAGTAGGTGTTGTTACCGACACTTGGAGTTATTGTTACCAACCCCATAGGCTAAAAGTTACCAATCACATAGCTAGCAAGTTATCAGGGCTGGACTAAAAGTTACCAATGACAAACAAGAAGTGCACATTGTTACCAGACACATATGCATAAAGTTATCAACCATGCAACACACATGATTTATAATCGGTGTTGTACCATACAAGTTACCGAAGGTGTGGTTTACTTAAGCAAATATAACCAACCCTATAGCAAAAAAGTTACCAACAGGATATCCCCTCGTACTAGTTATCAGTCGCATGTCAGGTAGGTTGTCGGGTTCGGACACTTGGAGGTATTGTTACCAACCCCATAGCCTAAAAGTTACCAATAACATAGCTAGCAAGTTATCAGGGCGGGGTGCTTGAAAAAAAAAAGCATTATTGCCAGCACCCTGGACTAAAAGTTACCAATGACAAACAAGAACTGTACATTGTTACCAGACACATATGCATAAAGTTATCGACCATGCAACACACATGATTTATTACCGATGTTGTACCATACAAGTTACCGAGCGTGTGGTTTACTTAAGCTAATATAACCAACCCTATAGCAATAAAGTTACCAACAGAATATCCCCTCGTACTAGTTATCAGTCGCATGTAAAAGGTAGGTTGTCGGGGTTCGGACACTTGGAGGTATTGTTACCAACCACATATGCTAAAAGTTACCAATCACATAGCTAGCAAGTTATCAGGGCAGGATACTTGGAAAAAAAAGCATTATTACCAGCACCCTGGACTAAAAGTTACCAATGACAAACAAAGAAGTTCATAATGTTACCAGACACATATGCATAAAGTTATCGACCATGCAACACACATGATTTATTATCGATGTTGTACCATACAAGTTACCGAAGGTGTGGTTTACTTAAGCGAATATAACCAACCCTATAGCAAAATTGTTACCAACAAAGATAAATCCTCATACTAGATATGAAAATGCATGTCAGGGTTGGTAGTCGGGGTTCGGAAACTAGTAGATGTTGTTACCGACACTTGGAGGTATTGTTACCAACCCCATAGGCTAAAAGTTATCAACCACGTATCTAGCAAGTTATGAGGGTGGGATGCTTGAAAAAAAGCATTATTACCAGCACCCTGGACTAAAAGTTACCAATGACAAACAAGAAGTGCACATTGTTACCAGACACATATGCATAAAGTTATCGACCATGCAACACACATGATTTATTATCGATGTTGTACCATACAAGTTACCGAAGGTGTGGTTCACTTAAGCGAATATAACCAACCCTATAGCAAAAAACTTACCAACAAAGATATGTCCTCATACTGGTTATGAAATGCAAGTCAGGGGTTGGTAGTCGGGGTTCAGAAACTAGTAGGTGTTGTTACCGACACTTGGAGGTATTGTTACCAACCCCATAGGCTAAAAGTTACCAATCACATAGCTATCAAGTTATCAGGGCTGGACTAAAAGTTACCAATGACAAACAAGAAGTGCACATTGTTACCAGACACATATGCATAAAGTTATCGACCATGCAACACACATGATTTATTATCGATGTTGTACCATACAAGTTACCGAAGGTGTGGTTTACTTAAGCGAATATAACCAACCCTATAGCAAAAAAGTTACCAACAGGATATCCCCTCATACTAGTTATCAGTCGCATGTCAGGTAGGTTGTCGGGGTTCGGACACTTGGAGGTATTGTTACCAACCCCATAGCCTAAAAGTTACCAATCACATAGCTAGCAAGTTATCAGGGCGGGGTGCTTGAAAAAAAAAAGCATTATTGCCAGCACCCTGGACTAAAAGTTACCAATGATAAACAAGAACTGCACATTGTTACCAGACACATATGCATAAAGTTATCGACCATGCAACACACATGATTTATTACCGATGTTGTACCATACAAGTTACCGAGCGTGTGGTTTACTTAAGCTAATATAACCAACCCTATAGCAATAAAGTTACCAACAGAATATCCCCTCGTACTAGTTATCAGTCGCATGTAAAAGGTAGGTTGTCGGGGTTCGGACACTTGGAGGTATTGTTACCATCCACATATGCTAAAAGTTACCAATCACATAGCTAGCAAGTTATCAGGGGCAGGATACTTGGAAAAAGGAGCATTATTACCAGCACCCTGGACTAAAAGTTACCAATGACAAACAAAGAAGTTCATAATGTTACCAGACACATATGCATAAAGTTATCGACCATGCAACACACATGATTTATTATCGATGTTGTACCATACAAGTTACCGAAGGTGTGGTTCACTTAAGCGAATATAACCAACCCTATAGCAAAAAACTTACCAACAAAGATATGTCCTCATACTGGTTATGAAATGCAAGTCAAGGTTGGTAGTCGGGGTTCAGAAACTAGTAGGTGTTGTTACCGACACTTGGAGGTATTGTTACCAACCCCATAGGCTAAAAGTTACCAATCACATAGCTAGCAAGTTATCAGGGCTGGACTAAAAGTTACCAATGACAAACAAGAAGTGCACATTGTTACCAGACACATATGCATAAAGTTATCAACCATGCAACACACATGATTTATAATCGATGTTGTACCATACAAGTTACCGAAGGTGTGGTTTACTTAAGCGAATATAACCAACCCTATAGCAAAAAAGTTACCAACAGGATATCCCCTCGTACTAGTTATCAGTCGCATGTCAGGTAGGTTGTCGGGATTCGGACACTTGGAGGTATTGTTACCAACCCCATAGCCTAAAAGTTACCAATCACATAGCTAGCAAGTTATCAGGGCGGGGTGCTTGAAAAAAAAAAGAATTATTGCCAGCACCCTGGACTAAAAGTTACCAATAACAAAACAAGAACTGCACATTGTTACCAAACACATATGCATAAAGTTATCGACCATGCAACACACATGATTTATTACCGATGTTGTACCATACAAGTTACCGAGCGTGTGGTTTACTTAAGCTAATATATCCAACCCTATAGCAATAAAGTTACCAACAGAATATCCCCTCGTACTAGTTATCAGTCGCATGTAAAAGGTAGGTTGTCGGGGTTCGGAAACTTGGAGGTATTGTTACCAACCACATATGCTAAAAGTTACCAATCACATAGCTAGCAAGTTATCAGGGCAGGATACTTGGAAAAAAAAGCATTATTACCAGCACCCTGGACTAAAAGTTACCAATGACAAACAAAGAAGTTCATAATGTTACCAGACACATATGCATAAAGTTATCGACCATGCAACACACATGATTTATAATCGATGTTGTACCATACAAGTTACCGAAGGTGTGGTTTACTTAAGCGAATATAACCAACCCTATAGCAAAAAAGTTACCAACGGGATATCCCTTCGTACTAGTTATCAGTCGCATGTCAGGTAGGTTGTCGGGGTTCGGACACTTAAAGGTATTGTAACCAATCACATAGCTAGCAAGTTATCAGGGTAGGATGCTTGAAAAAAAAATCAATATTACCAACACCCTGGACTAAAAGTTACCAACAACAAACAAGAACTACACATTGTTACCAGACACATATGCATAAAGTTATCAACCATGCAACACACATGATTTATTACCGATGTTGTACCATACAAGTTACCGAGCGTGTGGTTTACTTTAGTGAATATAAGCAACCCTATAACAAACCAATTACCAAACAGGAAATCTCCGCATACTAAAAAATGCATGTTAGGTTGGTTGTCGGGGTTCGGACACTAGTAGGTATTGTTACCGACACCATAGGCTAAAATTACCAACCACGTATCTAGCAAGTTATCAGGGTGGGATGCTTAAAAAAAGAATTATTACCAGCACACTGGACTAAAATTTACCAATGAAAAACAAGAACTACACATTGTTACCAGACACATAAGCATAAAGTTATCGACCATGCAACACAGATTATTTATTACTGATGTTCTACCATACAAGTTACCGAGGGTGTGGTTTACTCAAGCGAATACAACTAACCCTATAGCAAACAAGAAATACACATTGTTACCAGATACATATTGACATGGGTATGCCTATCGGGTACCCTACCATGAGGGTACCTGGTGCACGTATCGACTGGGCCCAATTATCAAAGCCTGCATGAAGCCCATGAAGGGAAGCCCACGAAGATGGAGTATCCTCCAAGTTTAGCAAAGGCATAGGTCGGTTTAGACTTACCATATATGTAAATCGAGTCGGTTACGAACACCCGAGACCCAGCCTACTATTTAAGGACTGGGAGGGCCATCGAACCAGACAAGAAAACACCTGAGCCTCAAAACCCTTGCGAGATTGACATCTCGCCGGGATCCTTGTAACCACCATATTCGCAAAGCAATAACAGACAGGCAGGACGTAGGGGTGTTACCTCCACACGAGGGCCCTGAACCTGGGTAAAATCCTTGCCTCGCCTGTCAGCCGACGATACTTCCAGCTCTACCACGTTCTCTCCCCCATATTCATAACCCGAGGACCTTAACAATGGGTCTTGATGAGTCTACCCCTCGTCAAGTGGCGCCGTCTGTGGGAAAGAATAGCGCTGGACTCGAAGTTTCGCCGGTTCCATCAGCAAACGGCAGCTCGCCGATCGCATCTGCAAACGGCGACTCGCCGATCGCATCTGCAAACGGCGACTCGCCGATCTCATCAGCAAACGGCGACTCGCCGATCTCATCAGCAAACGGCGACTCGCCGATCATGTCAGCAAACTCGCCAATCCAGGCAGCACACGGCGATTCGCCGATCCAGTCGAAAAGCGGCAGCTCGCCCGCTTCACCTGCAAAAAGCGCATCAGCTCCTCGGATGAACTTCAGTCCGCACTCGCCGGATCTTCAGGAGGCGTTTTCTGGTCTCGAGTCAGGTTTGGAGTTACAAGTTGGCACGTTCAATTTTTTCGTAAACAATCTTGGCATGCAGGACTTGACAGATCAGCAAGAACTCGCGCGAGGCGCACTAGAGGCTCCGTCGACTGCACTCGCCCCATCGTCAATTCCTGAAGTTTGCTCACCCGCAACAACTATGTCGACTGGCGAGATCGACAAGTTCATGATGGCGGAACTCCAAGGCGAGGAGGCTGAATCAGCATACCGCACAAGCAATGTCGACTTCGACATACCACTCGACGACTGCTTCGACTGCGGGATCTCCCTCGACGACTTCTACGAGCCTGCGATTCATAACGACAGCAACGTCGATTCGGAGATCTTCACCAACACCAACTTCGACTCAGAAATCCATACTGGCTTCGCCAACAAGGAGATGAGCATAAGCAACGAGTACGCCGAGAACGCGATTTGCCTAGAAGATCTACTCGATGAGCATACTGGCTCTGACATGAGCCTAGATGATGACATCGAGTCCATGGCTGGAATCGATAGTGCATACACGTGCCCACGGGTCACGCCTCATCAGGTCTATGTGGCCTTCTCCGCAGAATCATCCGCAGCCGCAGCTGCCCGCAGGCCTACACAATACCCATGCACGGTAACCATGCCAGATGGGGTTACAACCTTGATAATCACGGAAGAGATGGCAGCAAAAGCAGATAAAGTCATCAAGGAGTGTACAATGATGCCAGCAAACTCGACTCCGGAGGAGATGCTAACCTACCAGTACTTCAACTGGCAGGAAGCTCTTCGACTGAAGAGTTACCGAGCGACACTCGAAGAACGCAAAAGACAGGCTAGCCTTTCGAGTGCACGAAGAAAGGAGCTGTCCCTCGGTTCCACACAGCAACCAATCCCAAGGCCAAGGTCGAGGCTGGCGAGCCTCCCAGAGCACGAAAGAGCACAAATCACCCGCAACCTGTCATTCATGACAGAGGATGCTGACGGAATCCCAGTACCCAAAACAGCTGCGGGTGCACTATTCTCTGTAGGTGCCTATCTTAAAGCACTACAACCTCCGGCGGACGATCCTGCCGCTGCCTTACATCGCCAACAACTCAAATCGCTAGCTCTAGCAGCAAAGGCTTTACAGCCAGAAGACAAAACTCCGGCAAAAGGTCGAGATCGCGACATCGTCGACTCTCGACACGCAGAGCATAATCGCAGCGGCCGCAGCCGCCACTCGAATGAAGGAAGGAAAGCTCGCGTCGGCGCAGGTCCAGCAGAAGCAGATCTCGGAGGTCATACAGCAGTGATTCATACTCTGACCGCGAACCAGAGGCATGCGGAGCATTGTGCTTCACTCGACGCATTCGCGAGACGCGGATTCCCAAAGGGTTCAAGCTGACAGGTGAACAACCCAAGTACAACGGTCGCCAGGAACCGTCCGGGTGGCTAGAAGATTACAGACTTGCCGTCGCATGTCAGCACGGCACGACCACCACAGCAATGCAATACATACGACTTATGCTCGAAGGCACAGCCCGCGACTGGCTCAAAGCTCCCTCCATCATCATACGACTCGTGGGAAGATTTCCGCCGCGAGTTCATCAAAAACTTCGAGCCTCTTTGTGAGCGCCCGAAGACATTCGAAGAGCTAAGAGCATGCAAACAACGATCAGACGAGTCGTTGAGATCATACATACGAAGGTGGACCGAAATCCGCAATTCGGTTGGCACAATATCAGAAGATAGGCCATGGACGCCTTCACGAAGGCCTAGCCAGGAAGGACTTCAGGAGGCACTTGGCCGCGAAAAGCCAAGCTCTTGGCTCAACTCATAAAGATCGCGACTGAGTGGGCAGATGGAGAGGATTCTGTGCGCAGATCCCGTGCTTCCCCACCACGCGACAACCACGACAGCGGCAGTCGAAGCCGCAGAGACTCGTACAGAGACGATCGCAGGCGCAAACGGTCCAAACGTCCTTACAGCGACGACAGACCCGAGTTCATGGCGGCTGGGTACACGCAATCCCGCGATGATCAAGATAGGAGCAACAGGCGCTCGGATGATCGACGGGACAGTCGAGATCGCGAGCAGCGGAGCGACAGAAGGCAAGAATGGCGCAAACGCAGCGACGCAAAACCCGAGCGGTCCTTCGAAGAAAAGATGGACGACTGGTGCAGATTCCACCTCTTTAAGGGGCAGGATGGAAGGCTGATCTCCAATCACACCCTACGGAACTGCAGGGAATTCGATCAAATGGCGACTGACTACATGATGCGACTCAAAAGGCACGGCCCTGCACCCGCTCAGCCCACGCCTGCACAAGTACCTCAGCAAAACACTATGCCTGCTCTCATGGCACCACCGCAGCCGCCACCGCAGCAACCAGCACCACAGCCCTTCAGGCGCAAATTTCGCAGGTGCCATACAGCCCGTTCATCGGGTCGAAGACGATCAATACCCACAGCCCCACGGGCAGATGTACATGATACAAAAGGGTCGCCCCTCCAACAGGCAGCAAAAGCTCATCACTCGACAGGTAAACATGGCTGTCATGGCACCTCCTGCTGTACCTGAGTTCTGAAGGGATCAGAGACCACCATAAGCTTCAGTCGGGAGGATCATCCCCCAGCTGTAGCCGACCAGGGCATGCCGCTCTGGTACTCGACGCTCAAATCGGAGGCTACGCCATGACCAAGGTCTTCATGGATGGAGGCAGCGGCATAAACATCATCTTCGCGGACACGCTTCGCAAAATGAACAGGTCAGTCGAAAACCTCCCTAAATCTCAAATACTTTCCACGGTATCGTTCCAGGCAAAGCAATCAGCCCAGAAGGCACCATACAACTCGACGTTACGTTCGGGGACAAGAGCCACTTCAGGACGGAGTCGATTGAGTTCGAGGTCGTCGACTGGAAATCACAATACCATGCTATTCTTGGGCGCCCGACGTTCGCTCGATTCATGGCGGTACCGCACTACGCGTACCTCATGCTGAAGATGCCAGGACCCAAAGGAGTCATCACAGTCAAGGGAAACTTTCAAAGGTCCGATGCTTGCGACCGTGAGTTCAGCAAAATCTCCGAAACATTCGGCATGGAGCAGACACTCGAGAACTTTCGATCTCCAACGACCGCACACTCCTTCCGGAGCATAAAAAGCTGGCAGTCGATCGATCCTTCAATGCTACAAATGACACAAGGGCGCATCAAGTACACCCGACGATCCGTCCAAGACAGTCAACGTCTCTTCGAGTCTGCCTATCGCATAGGAAAGCGCGCTCGTCGAATTCCTCCGTGAGAACTGGGAGATATTTGCGTGGTGTCCAGCCGACATGCCAGGTATTCCCAGGGAATTCGCCGAGCACTCTCTCCAATTATTTCCAGATGCAAAGCCAGTCAAGCAAACGATGCGTCGCATCTCTGGCCCAAAGCGAACCGCAGTCGATCTGAAGTCGACCGGTTACTCGCAGCAGGATTCATCGAGAAATCAAAAATCACAATGGGTTGCCAACCCCGTACTCGTGGAGAAGAAGCATACAGACATCCTTCGGATGTGCGTGGATTTTACAGCACTGAACAAGTGCTGCCCAAAGGATCACTTCCCTCTACCTCGAATCGACCAGATCGTCGACTCCACCGCCGGATGCGCGCGACTGTCCTTTCTGGATGCCTACTCAGGCTATCACCAGATAAGGATGAAGCAAGAAGACGAAGAAAAAACGGCGTTCATAACCCCACTCGGGGTCTACTGCTACACAACTATGCCCTTCGGGCTCAAGAACGCTGGTGCAACATACCAGCGCATGATGCAAGACTGCCTCAAAAAGCAAATTGGACGCAACGTCCAAGTCTACGTGGATGACATTGTCATTACCACAAGGGAAGAGCGTACACTACTCGACGACTTGAGGGAGACATTCGACAACCTCAAGCGTTTTCATATCAAGCTTAACCCAAGAAGTGCACGTTCGGTGTCCAGCCGGGCAGCTCTTGGGTTACCTAGTCTCTGCCGGGAATCGAAGCAGATCCAGAAAGATACAGGCCATCCTTACAATGCAAAGGCCTTCAAAACTCCATGACGTGCAGAAGCTAGCAGGTCGAGTGGCAGCGCTCAGTCGATTCATCAGCAAACTTGGCGAAAAGCGCTGCCGTTCTATCGACTGATGAAGAAGGCGGACAAATTCGAGTGGACGCCAGAAGCTGAAGCAGCCTTCACAGATCTCAAGCGGATCCTCACAAGCCCTCCAATCCTCGTCGCACCCAAGGAACGGAGCCACTATACCTGTATGTCTCAGCTACAAACAGGGTGGTGAGTACCGTACTGGTAGTCGAACGCATGGAGGAGGGGCACTCGCAAAGCATACAGCGCCCTGTCTACTACCTGAGTGAAGTTCTCTCCATATCAAAGCAGCGGTACCCGCATTATCAGAAGCTGGCTTACGCCGTATTCATGTCCTCAAGGAAGTTGACACATTATTTCACGAGCACCCGATCACCGTGATAAGTAATTCAGCAATCGGTGATATCCTCACAAACCCCAATGCAACGGGTCGAGTCGCAAAATGGCTCATCGAGCTGGCACCAAGGGACATCAAGTACGAGCACCCGAAGGCTATCAAGGCACAAGTCCTACCCGACTTCACAACCGAGTGGATCGAGGCCCAGCTGCCTGGAGCACCAGATGTGTCCAACTCCTGGACCATGTACTTCGATGGGTCAAGAAAAACGAAGGCGCAGGCGCAGGCGTCATCCTCATATCACCAAAAGGCGACAAGCTCGCTATGTCCTGCAGATGGGATTCAAATTACCCTCCAACAACGAGGCTGAGTACGAAGCCTTGATACATGGCATGAAGATGGCAAAAGCACTTGGGTGCACTCGATTGATGATCTACGGCGACTCGAATCTTGTGGTGCAGCAAACAATGAAGGCCTGTGACGCAATCGCGGACAACATGATCGCTTATCGCGACCTGTACAACACATTGGAGGGCAGTTTCGATGGCTGCGAGTTACGGCACATCGGACGAGAAAGCAACGAAGAGGCAGACATGCTAGCCAACCTTGGTTCGACTGGCGCACAAGTTCCACCTGGTGTTTTCCTCGAGCGCATCGAGCACAGGTCCATCAAAGAGAAACGTACTTCTCCTCCATCAACTACGCCAGCCAAAAACAAAGCACCTAGCACAGAGGACCCTCCAGTCGAGGTGCTCCTCATCGAGCCAACTTGGACTCAACCTTTCCTGGCCTACATACTCCGCGGCGAGCTACCAGATGACATAACCGAGTCCCGGCGCGTGACTCGAAGATCAAAGGCGTACACCGTCATCAACGGCGAACTATACAAGCGCAGCATATCAGGTATGTTCCAAAGATGCATCGCATTCGAAGATGGTCAGGCCATACTTCGAGATATTCATGCAGGTACCTGTGGGCACCACGCCAGCAGTCGATCACTCGTAGCCAAAGCCTTTCGAGCAGGGTTTTACTGGCCTACAGCACTCAAGGACGCGGAGGACATAGTCAAAAGGTGCGTCGGCTGCCAAAAATTCGCAACAAGGCCGCACGCACCCGCATCAGCGTTGAAGACCATACCACTGGCCTGGCCTTTCGCCCAATGGGGGCTCGATATGGTTGGGCCACTCAAAAAGTCGTCGCATGGCGGGCATACTCACCTACTGGTGGCAGTCGACAAGTTCACAAAGTGGATCGAGGCGGTCCCTATCACAAATTCGACTGCTACTACAGCAGTCAACTTCATAAGGAGCATAATCTATCGCTTTGGTGTCCCAAACAGTATCATCACTGATAACGGCACCAACTTCACGGCTGAGGAGTTCAAAACTTTCTGCAAAGAGCAAGACATCACGCTCAACTACGCATCCGTGGCACATCCACAGTCCAATGGCCAAGTCGAAAAGGCCAACGGACTTGTGACGAGCGGAATCAAAAAGCGCCTCTTGGTGCCACTCAAAAGAGCTGCGGGTGCTTGGGTGAAGAGCTACCATCTGTGCTATGGAGCCTACGCACAACTCCCAATACTTCTACGCAGTTCACTCCATTCTTCATGGTCTATGGTGCAGAGGCAATACTGCCATCAGACGTGCGATTCAACGCACCAGAGTCGAAGCATACAATGAAGACGACGCAGAAGAAGCACTCGAAAATGCAGTCGACTACTCGATGAAGCGCGAGACACGGCCTTGGCCGCACAGCTGTTACCAGCAAGATCTCCGCAACTATCACAGCCGTCGACTGCGAACCAGGTCCTTCGTTGTTGGCGACTTGGTTCTTCGATTGAAGCAAAAGAAGGTGCACAAGCTGGCCTCCCCATGGGAAGGCCCCTTCATCATCACCGAGGTCTTGGTGGAGGAGCATATCGATTGAAGCACGCGAAGACAGGCGAACTCTCCCATAACCCTTGGAACGTTGCGCATCTGCGCCGTTTCTATGCATAAAGTGTCCGCACTCATACAATGTAATAGGCGATATGTCGGATGGCTGCAGGTTTCAGACGCGCTCTTTTCCTTACCAGGGTACCTAAGGGGACTGGAAGGTTTTTAATGAGGCGGCCTGCAGTCTAACATTCATAAGTGGAATAGAATCAATGTTCCTCCTACTTCTTCGTGTTTACTCGCATGATTCATAAACGCACCCGCGATACTCGGGGGCTGCGTTACTCATCAAACGAGCTCTCGCTCTCGCAAAAATATAATACCTTAGCCGCACCCGAGCACTCGGGGGCTGCGTCACAAGGATCAAGAAATAACACAAAAGCTCTGCAGCCTCACTCGAAACACTCGGGGGCTGCACAGTCATTGTTTCATAATTAACATACATACACTTCATACACCCCACTCGTTTGACTCGGGGGCTGGGCAAATACAAACATGATCAATTCATGTACAAAGAGTTATAATTTACACTCGGGGGCTGCCCTCTGTTCAAAAAAAAAAAAAAAAAAAAAAATTGCACTCGCATGCTACTCTAGTCCTCAGGCTCGTCCTTTATGGCAGCTCGGGACCACAAAGCTGTTCGCGAGTGCACTCGATGAGTGTCTCCGCAGCCCGAATCGTATCATCCAGATCTCCTTGTTCGAGACGCTCCCCAGCTTCGGGTGACCGTAACACCAATCTTGGCTTTCGACTGCGCATAAACGCCATCGCCGCGTTGGCTCCAATCACAAGCCTCTGAGTTAGCAAATCTCGAATGGGAGTTGTCTGACGGAAGATGTTCAGCAAAGCACGGATTCCTTGTGGCTGTGGCCCAGCAGGAAAAAGAGTCTCGTTCAGGCGAATAAATGCCATCCGGCATAACTCGAGCAGTTCTGCGCTCCGCCAGGCACGATCTTTCAAGGTGGCGAGGATGCGGGCATGATACCTATCATTCCAGAAGTGCTGACTCCCAGTCGTAGGGTCGTCAGTCGCACTATCCAACCGCTCCTCCACGCGAACCCTCTCCGCCTCGAAGTTGTCAACAAAGCCTGCGAAACGGGCATATCTGTCAAATCGACAAAAGTTCAGACTATGCAAAAAAGTTCTGATAACAAGGCAGGACTCGAACTTACAATCGAGTTGCCTGTTCACAAGATCCATTTCTCCAAGCACATAACGCTCACGTTGGGTGGCCAACGCGGGCCTTGCCCTCAGTCGATCGAGCTCGTCCTGAGCATTCTTCAACTCCTGCTTCATCTCTACATATTTGGCTTTCGCATATTCCATCACCTTGGCATCGTTTACCACCTGACTTTGCGATCGGGTGGTGACTGGAGCCTGTGAGGAGCCAGTTGCAGCAGCAGTTTCTCGCGACTGTTCAAAGATCATAATCACAAACACAAAGTTTGTGTCAGAAGCAAAATATTCAAGTCATAAAGCATACAGCTCTTCGAGCGCCATACACAATAGCAAAAGACCATTTGCATAAACAAGGATAGCATAAACAAAGCGCATACTCGCGCAGTTCAGATGGTGTCATTACAAAAGGCAATAAAAAACAAAAAGGGTATTGACACCCTAAGCCTAAGAGGTCGACTTCTTCTGCAGGCGAGCGGCGGTCTCGGCTGCACGGCGCTCCATGGTGGTCATAAAAACCTCAGCCAGTCGCGTCGCTGCTGCGCTCACCCCCTTCAGAGGCACGGGCTTCCCATCTGGCTTCCTAGGGAACTCAGATAGCGCGCCCTCGTAGTCACAGGCTACGCCATGACCCATAAGAAGCTTGAGGGTGGACTCGGATCCGCGTACCGTGTTGGCGCGAGCGAAGTTCGCCAAGGTGGAGGTCCCGGGCCCAAACAGGTCGGCGAAACCATCTGCAGTCGAAGGCACTACGCCGGTCGGGAACACCACCCCATACACAGCGCCAAGTGTGCTCGTCGACTTGACGAGTGCGTCTTTCGCCTGGTCGCACACGGCGTTTAAGCCGCCTACGGCCTGTTCCAGTGACAGATTATCACTCGCCATATCTGCAGAGGCTGGTGTGCCAACAGCTTCTGCACAATTCAAACCATGGCAAAAGTCATTTCATGACATTCGACAGATGCATCATCATACAAGCAAAACTCAAAGGAGTACTTACCTCCCATGGCCTGCGCGAGTGCGGCGAGCTGGTCAGCATACCCTCGCTCGCGTGCAGTGGCTGAGTTGGCAGCAGCTGCCAGCTCTTTCTTCGACTCCTCACGCTGCGCGGCGAGTGCATCTTCCAGCTCCTTCTTCTCGCCTGGTCCAGCAAAATCATGTATTCGACAAAATCAAGTATTGCAAAAAGAAGTTCAGCATAACAAAAGCACAAAGGCAGAACTCACGACTGAGCCGCTCGAGCTCGGCGCGCATGATATCCCTCTCCTGCTCCACCTGGACATAAGCCTTGGCAGCATCTGCCAAGGTGTGGTAGAAGGACTGCGAGCACGCAAATTCAGCAAAATTTCATAGACCTAGAGCTAAACGGGTCAGGCAAAAAGGTACTTACGTGGTTCATCCACGGCTCAGGAGACGCGACTGACGTCCCGACCTCTGGAGCTGTCACCTTGGCCACTTCAGTATCTGCAACCGTGGTCGTCGGCTGGGCAGTCTCATTGGCGGTCGAGACAACAGTCACCTGCTCCAAGATCGGCGCAGTCTCGACTGGAGGAGTTGCAGCCTGATAATTATCAGCGCTACGAGTAGCACAAAAAGGAGAAACAACTCAGCATAAATATGCGACACGCACAAATTTCTCAAGCTATACTCAAACATCACATACCTGTGCTCCTCGTCCTCCTCATCTTCAGAGTCACCAAAAATTGTGCCTCCAAAGACTGGGGTGCCACTCGACTGAAGGAGGTGAGTGGAGCTTGTCGAGCACATACGAAAAGGAGCGGCTTGGAAAACAGGTGGTGAACCTGATTCCTCGTCATCCTCCAAACCCTGCCCCTTCACGGGTGAGCTCACAACAGAAGGCACCTTCTTGGCCAGTCGACGTCGCTTCGGTGGTGCGGCGTCAACTTCCTGGTCAGCGGTGGCCTTGTCTTCAGACTGGACCTCTTCTGCCATTTCCTCTTCGACTTCCTCTGCGTGTGAGGTTGTGGCAGAAGGGATAGGCGACTCGACCTTCTTTGGGTCCACCGCCTGCACCTGAGTTTCCTCAGTCTCGCCATTTTCTGGCAAAGGGGGCAGAGAGGTGGCGGTCGAGTGGCCCTGCACCACATACATTCAAAAAAAAAAAATTGCAAAAATCAGAAGCAAGAGTCGACAACTGCATAGCATACGAGTGGCAACACCTCCAACATGCAAAACATAAGAACACACATACCTCAGGCAAAGGGTTCTCCAACCCATACGGTTCAATGGGGCAGTCGACATCACATTTGTCTCCAGTCGACAAGTTGGTGATGTGGCGCACTTGCCCCAGTAGCTCGTTCCTGGACAGCTCCTCTGGGCTCATTCGGGTGATGTCACCCGAGCCTTCATACTCCCACATCGGGTGCGCTCGGGCACGGATGGGCCACACCCGTCTCTTCACAAACGTGGAAATCAGGTGGATGCCTGTCATCCTGTCCAGCATCTTGTCGATTTGCGTCAGCAAAGGAGTTACTTCCTCCACCTCTTCGACTGAGAGCTGGTGATCCCACGCGTTGGTCTTGGCAAAAGCCGCAGTCGAGTATGCGGCGACTCCGTCTTGCTCGACGCTCGCGTAGAACCACCCTTTCCTCCAGCCTTGGGCGGAGTCGACTGTCTTCAGCCGAAAGTAGCGCGTATCGCTGCGCACTTGGATGCCGCAGCCGCCCACGGGGTAGGTGCGACCACCTCCTCTGTTGGGTCGCACCATGAAAATTGTCTTCCAAAGCGCCCAGCTGGGAGCGACGCCAAGGAAGCACTCGCACAGCGTGATGAAACACGCGATATGCATAACGCCATTAGGGGTGAGATCATGGTTCTGCACCCCGTAGGCAAAGAGAAGTCCACGCACAAAGTCGTGGAGGGGAAGAGAGAAGCCCCTGGAAACGAACTCCGCAAAGCAAACGCGTTCGTTCGCGCGAGGTTCAGGGCATACCTCCTTGGACGGCGGAGCGCGGACGGCGAGCTGCTCTGCGGGCGGCAGATACCCCTGCTCGCGGAACTTGGTCAGATGGGCGTCCTTGATTGTGGACCTCGCCCAATCGCCGCTGTTCTTCTTCAGGGCGGTGGCGGCAGATGTACTCACCGCTGTCTTCTTGCCCTTGGCCGCGTCGGTCGCAGTGGCGGCGGCGGCACCACGCTTGGAACCTCCCTTTGCCATTGCTACAGTGAGGGAGTGGAGAGAGCAAAGAGTTTGGGCGCAGGGGCAATGGAAGGGCAGCGCGAGGAAGAAGACGAGGGGCGGCGCAAGGAGCAAATGGCCAGTAAAAAAATCGGCCAGCGCCGTCCCCACTATTTACCACAGATCGCAAGCCGATCCCAACCTTCAAAACATATCCAAACGCTCCGCGCGAAATCTGGCCGTACACGTGGCGGCCACGGAGGGCAACCGTCGCCGGCCACTCCGCCCACTACGCACGGGAATCCAGGACCATAATCACGCCCCGTGAAAATCGCGCTAGACTGGTCAAATCAAGTCCACGCGGCGTCATCCCTGGTCAGCTCTGCAAAAACGGGCCCACAAAACAGGGTCACGTCTTATCAAAGCTTTTCCAAGCACGCCACCGCTTGTCAGAGATGGCAGTCGCAAATTGCGTCATTGCTGACGTTATTCATATTACACAACTGGCATACAAGTCACTCGATGATATATTCGGGTGGTCTCTCATAAATGTCGATTGGGTTCCTGGCAAAGGTCATAGATTCCAGTCGAAAAACTTTCGACTGCAACATCATACTCCCATCGGGAGCGTATCAAAAATTTCTTTGACTAAATGTGTAAGGTAAGGGATTTTTGAGATTATCCTCCATTGCAAGCAATAAAGCACAATCTCGGGGGCTACTCCCATCGGGAGCGCTGTCGCGCACCCGATAGAATAATGGCAAAAGTATCAGTCGATGGAATTCCGACTAAGTTCATAAGCAAAATCGCACTCGAAATATTCCCGAGTTGATCCGACGATCCTTGGATGCTGCACGCATAGTGCAAAGGTAAGACCCGCCGATCAGTCGAGCTGGGCTGAGGACCGCTCCAGCAGCGTTATCCTTAATTTTTCCGTGTCAGCAGACATGATGAATAAATCCCCGACGGACGCGTTGGGTTGATTCAAAATTATACTGCAGTTCGATTCAGTAAGACCTCAACGGCCGTTTCGAGTCTGTCCAGTTTGTTCCAGATTCGAGTCCGGGGACTCGAGTTTGATTGAAAGCTAGTATGGTTTTGCCACAAATGGTAGTTAACTGGCCCCGATCCGTCGAGTGTGCCAGGCCTGCTAAGCTAATATCCCTTGACTATCATAGACAAAATCATAGTCGATGAAACACTCGACATAGCCAACATGTGCTATTTCATACAGAATTCCAAATGCAAATGCAAAGAATGTAACGTGCATAATTTATGAGTCCATGCCCGACTCTTCGAATCAGACAAGTACTCGGGGGCTACTGACATGGGTATGCCTATCGGGTACCCTACCATGAGGGTACCTGGTGCACGTATCGACTGGGCCCAATTATCAAAGCCTGCATGAAGCCCATGAAGGGAAGCCCACGAAGATGGAGTATCCTCCAAGTTTGGCAAAGGCATAGGTCGGTTTAGACTTACCATATATGTAAATCGAGTCGGTTACGAACACCCGAGACCCAGCCTACTATTTAAGGACTGGGAGGGCCATCGAACCAGACAAGAAAACACCTGAGCCTCAAAACCCTTGCGAGATTGACATCTCGCCGGGATCCTTGTAACCACCATATTCGCAAAGCAATAACAGACAGGCAGGACGTAGGGGTGTTACCTCCACACGAGGGCCCTGAACCTGGGTAAAATCCTTGCCTCGCCTGTCAGCCGACGATACTTCCAGCTCTACCACGTTCTCTCCCCCATATTCATAACCCGAGGACCTTAACAATGGGTCTTGATGAGTCTACCCTCGTCACATATGCATAAAGTTATCGACCGTGAAACACATATGATTTATTACCGATATTGTACCATACAAGTTACCAAGGGGAGTGGTATACTTGAGACAATATAACTAACTTGCTAAAAGTTACAAGTCGCACAGCTAGCTAGCAAGTTATCGAGGGGTGGGATGCTTAAAAAAAGCATTATTACTATCACACACTAGACTAGAAATTACCAATAACAACATAATATTATCGACCATGCGGTACACATTATTTATTACTGATGTTGTACCATACAAGTTAACGACAACGTGGTCTACTTAAGCAACACGACTAAACCTAAAAAAAAATGTTACAAATGGGATATACCCTCGTAGTACTTATCAGTTGCATGTCAAGTAAGTTGTTGCGGATAGGACACTTGGGGGTATTGTTACCACCCCCGTGTGCTAAAAGTTACCAATAACATACCTAGCAAAAAGCTATCAGCGGTGGGGTGCTTAAAAAGAATGCATTATTACCAGCACGCTAGACTAAAAGGTTACCAATGACAAAGAGGTACTACAAAAAACTGTTACCAGACACATAAATTATTACCAACAAAAAACTATATCAGTATAACAGACAAAAGAAAACTTTCAAAAAGATCCCAAAAAAATATTGACATTATTACAAAAAAATATACCTGAAGCATTTACATCCATCTTCTCAATGCTACTGTCAACAAATACAGTCGTAATAGGGACTTCAATAGAATGTTCTGCTGGAATTTCCAATTCGGAGTGTAAGACAAAAATGGTTATGAGCTACATAATTTCTTTTCACAACACCAGCTTATAAAAAAAATATTAAGCTGTACAACTCACCATTACAAATGTGACAAACATCATAAACATCCTTCTCACCTTCAATTGCACTGGCAGTGGCTGCTTTTGATTCACAGCTTGGCCCTGTATTGACATTCTCCTTCACTATAAACCGAGGTGAAGATCTTGTTCCCTTCTGCTCAACTTTTCTGGCTTTCCTACATAACAAAAAACATTTGAATATCAGAATTGATGAGTACTGCAGAATGGCACAGTACATTACAGCAACAGAAAAAAAGAATAATGGTTTATTGATAGAAAGGCAAGTCAAAAAAATTATACCTCTTGGGCGTAGCAACTCTTGGTTTCTTCCTCGCAACAACCTCATCATCATAGGAGCTTGCAATTCCTGTTTGAAAATTATCTTTCGTTTTCCTCTTCTTATGACCAGACTCGTATATGCCTGTAGTGAGCATATCTTTTGCTGCTGGAGGATGATAATTTGTTAGGTCACCGCAAACTTTGTCTTGAAGTACTACTGTGTCAGTAAGTTTCACAAAAAAAAATGCAAGAAATCACGTAACTACCTGGTTCAGTGGTAGGAAATGCTGTTGTAGTTTCATCAGCCGAATTTTTATTTCCACCAACATTGTGACCCTCTGAAGTTAAATGAGCAACTGATGTCTCATGAAGATCATTGTTATCAATATCAGTAGCAATGACTTTGGGAACAGCTTCATCAGCACCATCACTGTGAGCACCGACACTGCCTCCAACATCTAGAGTTTGCTTCCGAACAAAAAGATGTCTCGGTTTCCTGACGAAACGAACTGCGTCATCCTCACTACCGGATTGGCTGCCAAACCCAGATGAAACAATTTGTTCAGCTCCACAGTCCATGTTTTCAACCTGATCATAGCTAAAGTCTCTAGCCCTCTTAGAACTTGATGAAGATCGGGTGACACGGCCCGTCACAGAAGCTGCATCACACCAAAAACATAATAATCAAATTATACTGAATGGTGACATATCACAATCAACAAAAAATTGATGTTATAATTTGTAGCCTCCTTACGTGGTGACTTCATGATCTGCAGATTATCAAGTGTGTAGCCTTTCAAAGAACTGTGAGCAGATGGGCTAAGGATATCAGGAGCATTATTTGCAGAAGGACTAGACATAGCCTGATTATTGTTTGGGCTAGCTACATCAGGTGATGGCGTAGGGGTATCAGCAACCTTAGTAGCAGAAGGACTAGAAGTAGCCAGACTCTTGTTTGCGCTACCTGATGGCCTAGGGATATCACAAGCCTTCTTTGCAGCAACAGTAGAAGTATCCAGATTGTTGTTAGCACTGGCTACATTAGGTGATCCATCAACACCAAACTGACGAGACATTTCCCCAAATGATTTTTCAACTTCAATAGCATCACAATCATCAACTTCTGTTCAACCTTGGACCAGCGTGGCCAAAAGACGAGTCATTCCAGCAGAAAACTCACCCACCAATCTAGCAACTTTTTCTTTACGCTGCATTTTTCATTTAAAAAAAATAACACTGTAAAATTACCAAAAAAAATAAAGAATGTCACAAACGGTAAAACAAAAAATAAGATCGTCAATACTCACAGCCTTTGGGCAATTGCGAGCACAGTTGGTATCAATAAAACCTTGGAAACCATCATTACCACCAAAAAAACAATGGTCTATAGCAAGATGTGGCTTAAGCTGTGAATGAAATGAACAAATAAAATAATAAATAACTAACAATGCCATTTTGAGTAACCAAACTATCAACAAGACAAATAGTGTTAAAAAAAATTCAACTTACCTCCAAGTTGCCAAATCCAGAAAAGTCCCTTTTCATATCAGCATCTAACACAATGTCTACGTTTTCTTTTGACCAAGTATTGACAAGGAAAGTTCCCTCAGGCAAATCAATATTCAATCCACTCACATCTAAGGAGTCAACATAGAGAAGCTGCATGTGCATAAAAATACATCAAAAATAACAAAAAGTTATAACTTGAGTATACTATGTCCAAACAAGCTCCACATATATCAGAAACAAAAACGATCAACAAAAAATAAAATACAATAAATTCATCACAACAAAAACTGCAAGACGTACAATCATGTGTAAAAGACACGCTGCAGACAATTTCCCAACAGATAATTCTTCGTGCAGTTTCTCACAAACGAACTGACATAAGTTCATGTCCTTCACATCATCAATTTTATCCTGTAAAAGCCACCAAAAATAAATATAGTGAAACACAGTCAGAAGATAAACACAACACCAACTAAACAACCTAAAATCCAGGAAATGAAATGAGCCATACAAAAAAAAGGGACTGACATGATAAAAAGTGAAAAGAAAATAACACTATTACCATGATAGGGTAACATCTGCTGCTGACTTTGTTAAGAGATGTTGGAGCTAACACAGTTGAAATCAAATACATTATATATATCCGCTTGAATGGTTTTTCTGCTGTGGTCATATCCTTGAGAATAGTGAAAACTTTCGTAGTCTCAGGAGTTTTCACATGACCAGGAAATAGAACGGGACGGAGACGTGCCTCGACCTCTTTATCCAACACATATCTGACAGGAACATCACCGCGTGGAAGCCCCATTGAATGGTACACTGATGATGCATTCAGAAGGATCCTACCACGACCAGGGATAACAAATGATCGAGAGAATCTATCGTACTTTGGAGCCAACCAACTAATCAGACGATTGTGAAGAGTTGAACACTTGATGTCGAGCATGCTACCCAAACCCATGTCCCTGACAGCATCCTTCTGCTGAGGACTGAGCTCATCATTCAGATTAACAACGCAAGCTGGAGAAGCTCTGTTCCTTACACGATCCTTTGCTCTGGCTAGGCCGTCCTCAACTTTTAGAACATTGCGCTTACTTTTGCCAGCCATTTTGACATAAAATCTACAAAACATATAATCCAACAATCTCAATAATTAATATAACTAAAGAATTTGTAGTAACAACACCTCAAGACAGTATAGCTAACAAAAAGTCGAAAAGTGTTTGGATAAAAACTAACCAAACAAACATACATGCATATAATTGAGCAACGCTGCATATAAGGATCACAACCATATAGCCAACAATGTAAAACTCTATGCTAAACAAAATCACATATGGCAGCAAAAAATTCATCGACTAATTGAACCAATCCACACTAAAAAGTTACTCCTCAGACAGAAAACTATCTATATACTAAAACTAAAATAAATGAGATCACAGGATGTTGACTCAATCTCAACTTCCAACTAGTATCTGGTCAAGAATTACACAAACAAAATTCTGAAGCTAACTCAATTTCAACAACAACAACAGAGTAAACAGAGAGACCTGAAACACTACAATTCTGCCTGCACAATTCTGAACAATTTCAACAGTCAAAAATCATGAACACACAATTATCTACTGCAAAAAACAACAACGCCGCCGGAGATAACCCTAACTTTAATCATTCAGCGCGCATTTTTTTAGTAGATGAATGCGCCTACAAAGGGGAATACCCCAATACGAAAATCCAGTAACTACATCACATCAACTAGTTCACGAGTCACACAAAATCGTACGAAAATCGGGAATAAGCGAACTCACTACACAGACGGAGTAAAGCTCTCGCGGTTGCTCGCCGATGCGATCCTTCAGATCTGCACGAAAAACAGAGAGCAAATAGAAAAGTGAATAGACTATGATGCGGAGATGCAGATCGAGGCGGGGAGGGTACAAATCCGACCGGGAAGAAGCTAGGAGACGGCGGCGGAAGCCATGGCCGGCGACCGCTCGGAGATATAAAGGAAGGCAACAAGGAACTTACCCGGAAACCCTAGCGAAACGGACGTCTCTCGAGCGGGACGGACGAGGATGTGGAGATGCGGACCGAGAAATGGCGACTCCGGTTCACCGCAGTTCGAATCCGCCCGGGAATCCCCTAGAAGACGGCGACGGACGCCATGGGCGCAGCTCGCGCGGGGAAGAGAACACGAAGCGAAAGGGGGAAAAGGGAATAGCTCTTCGCGACCACGGCTCGTTTCCGAAATTTTTTGAATCGGCGAGAAAAGGGAATAGACGGAAAAGGTAATACCACACGCGACCAAAAACGGAAAGGGAATAGACACGCCACGACACGCGACGCTCTCCAGCGTGACAGAAACGAGCGAGCGCTCGCGCGCTCGAGAGCTAGCCGTTTCGGCCGATGGGCCGGTTACGTCTGTATCCAAGAGAGCGCAAGAAAGACCAGGCTGCAGTTTACGGGAGCGTCGTTGGATGCGCATCGAACGGACCAAGCGGAACAACGTCCCTCTGCAGTACTTCCTCCAAAGTCAGAGGATCCCGTTCCCTTGTTCTTAACAAAAGTACAACCCCTCAAAAAACAAAAGTACAAAACACGCGAAGTCCAAGATCTGTACGGGAGGCCTCCAGAATACCGGGTTCGCATATGTATTCCATCCAAGCGGGATCAAAAGCGGATCAGGATATGTAATTGGCAACGCCGATCGTGATAAATATAGACGTGAAGCCGCCATCGATCTGTTGGAAGTTTGCAATCCATCCGTCCGCCGCCATGTACAGGAGGCCGCCATCACGGTCATGGTGGCCGGACCTCCCCCTGGACCTGCTCCGTGAAATCTCCGGCCATCTGTGCAGCGTCGCCGACTATGTCCGTTTCCACGCCGTCTGCAGGGCATGGCGCAGCTCATACGACTCGACGAGGGCCCAGTCCTTCCTGCCATGGCTCCTCGCACGGAGCACGAACAACGACGACCCCCTCAATCTGAGATGCATTTTCTCCAAGAGAAGCTACATTGCGCCAAGTCCATCATCTAATACCTGGAGGAACTGGGTGTGCGGCGCCGATGGCGCCACCGTCCGGTACTTCACCGCTGACCCTTGCCCTATGCTGCATGACTCTCTCGTCACAGGAGGTGTCCCTACCACCATACAAGGTTCTTTCCCGTTCCCGAAAGATCAGTGGCTGGATTCTCCCAGCGGCATAGTCTACCGCGACGACACCATCCTTCTGTACAAGAAAAATTATCCCAGTAGAGACGCTGGCGTGCTCAAGGTGATGATTCTGCGTCCTGGTGACACCGCGTGGATAGTGGTGAAGAGGAAACTGGAATACCGCGACTATGATGAGTGCCCCGTCGCCTATCACGCCGGCAAGATCTTTTTTACCAAGGGTGCTAGCCTCTGGCACGCCCTGATTCCGGGGACCCGGTGTGCAATGACATAAATGTTGATGTGGTCGACTCAACCCCAAGGTCGTGGAAGTCGGTCGAGCTGCAGGATTACTACCGCTACTGGTATGAGAATAGTTACCTCCTAGAGTCCAACGGCGAGCTGCTCTGGCTCAAGGTTAGTGTCCGGGATGTAGACTTTGCAAGGTGCAGCTGGGTCGGCCTATTATTCGCGCTTTCTGTGTGTGTGTACGCGCTTGAGGAGGCGCCGGATAAGAAGATGCGGTGGAAGAGGAAGCGCGGGCAGAGCCTGGCTGACCGCGTGTTCTTCCTCGGGAGGTTAAACAGTTTCGCCGTAGACACCTCACGGCTAGACTCTAGCCGCGACGGCGGGTGCACATACTTTATGTGCTACAACTATGATGAGAGCAACTCGCATCGACGGTGGTGCGTCATCAGGTACAACCTTGTCAATGACACAGCCCGGATCATCGAGTGGCTGCCTCAGTCGTGGCAACACGAGAGGTGCACCTGGTTCGTCCTCCACCCCACTATGGCTCCAATTCGGGTATGTTTACTATTATAAAACTTATCAAATTGATGAGCCTATGTTGATAGTTTGATGGTTGGTCCTAAATTTTCCAACACTCGGGGTTTTCTGATAAAAGCTTTACTAAATTTTACAAATAGTTCATGACCACTATCCCGAGCACCTACTCCAATTAATTTTCTAATAAATAAACAAACGATAACTTCTCGTTTCCGTGATTATAAACTAACCCGAAAAAGTCTCTATTTTCAAGATTTAGCTTTGGATACTATGTTCTTATATATATGAATAGCGCAATTCCCGTGCTTCACGTACTACGGGGAAAACACCAGTGGCATGAACCAATGTTGCAAGGAAAAAAACTCGTGCTGGGCTACGGAGCAAATACAAGCTGACTTAAATTGCGTTGGCCGAGTTGCAGAGCTGCGCTACGGGATAAGGCGTGGATCGATCAATATAGGGTTCTTCGGGATGCAGTTCCGGAACATGATCCTGAATCAACTGGTCCGGACAAACAACACTAACTTCATAATTCAGTTTAATAGTACGGACTATAATTTAAATGTAGAGAAGGAAAGAAATAAATAGGGGATAACTTCTCATTTCTATGATTATAAACTGACCCGAAGAAACTCTGTTTCGGCTTTGGATACTATGTTCTTATATTTATGATGTATATAAAAAATCTTATAATGGTAATATTGCTTGACACATAAATGCTTTAAATTTTTGGCTGAATACATGCATGTTTGAAATGTCGTTTTTCTTTAAATCGGACGTGGGAAATATGAACATGATAAAAACACACTGTCATTTGAGATACAAATGTACCGCTCACATGAACGGAACTGAACTAGTAACTATTAACATGAGTTCCTGTCGTAGTAAAAAAGTGTCTTGGATTTTTCTTATCTAAACATACTCATATGTGGGATATAGAATTGAAGTCCTCTTCTATATGAAGTAAAGTTAAGAACGGGATTTCAAACAATTTCAATTCCAGAATTACCATTTAATGTGCTGGTGTCGTGATGTTCATGAGTGCACTTAGCTAAACCTATCACATGCATGCAACATAATGGAAATTTCCGTCTCATAAAACCAACCAATGGCCAGTACCACTGAGCTGACATTCGAGCATTATACATTATGTAACTATTTGCATTTTTTGTATCCAGTACATTTATTATTATTTTGTTTTTCATTTCTTTTTATCTTTCCATATACTTTTGTAACTAAATATTTATTGCACAACTTTACATAATTATTGCACAACTTCAAGAAATCTCAAGCGCTAACAAATGATATTGATATTTCTACACATACCAGGAAATCCGTGAGAGGTTGCAGGAGGCTCCAAAGTGGAAGCGGCTACAGCAGGTCGTCTCTGCAGTCACTCCAAGAAGCATTATTGATCACATCGTCAGGCCTCTGCAGCCTGGTTTCACGATATTAGTGTCCAATCTTCCTCTCACGGTTAATAGCTCTCAGCTAAGAAACTTTTTCAGCAAGCATGGCGAGGTGTCCAGCGCCAAGATAATTTGCTACGAGAAAACTAGGACATCACAAGGCAAGGGCTTCGTAACCTTGGCGACCGTGCATGTCCATCGAGCAGATGCTCTCGCTGCTCTCAATAAGCTTGTTTGGGATGGAAACAACCTCGAGGTCAGTGTAGTGTCTGAACAACGGAGGCGGCGACCATCTCCCACACGAGTAGCTCAACAACATATAGCTCGATCCTCCTGGTCGTAGGCTCGTACCTATGCTGATTTTTTAATCCATAACTCAAAGTTCCACATTGGCTCCTTGTACATATGTGTGTGTATATATATATTAAAACTGATTAACAAGTATGCTAAGATTACATACCAGTGGTAGTGGGAAAGAAGGAAACTGGATTTTGTATTGCAAGGTTGCATTTTTGTTAATTTTTTATTTTATTTCGCCACATTGGAAGAAGAAACAAAGACGGAAGCAGGAGCGAACTAAAGAGAATAGAGCACTTTATTGAATTATTGCCAAAATATTAACATATTCACCTCTCAAAATCAGATCACATGTGTTGTAATGTGCAAACAAAAATAGGGAACTATTTCTCCTTTCGCACGGGTTCTCAAATTGTGTTATTTCTCCTTGGAGTAGTAGCTGAACCCGGTGAATTGGAGATATTATCGGTTGGGGGATGTGCCACGTGCACATTGCGTCGTCCCATCCTTCGGGCAGCAACTCCACGAGGTATCTCGTTTTGTTGATGAGATAGTACATACCTGTGCATGGCACACATAACTATACATGAAGTAGCCGGACCCGCCAGCCAAGCCAAGATGTGTTGCGTCCACGGCAAATCTATTGGCCCACCCCAATAACAAACATGGTCGGCTACGCTTTTGCCTTTCTTCCGCACCCACTTCGGGGCCGAAGCGTTTCCAGAGCGAACCGAGATCACGACGGGCTTCCTGTAGTCCACACTCATGTGCATGGACTCCCACAAGAGCTTGCCGCAGGATTCGAGCACATGGCTGTACTCGTGGAACTTTTTTGAGACCCACAGGAGAAATACGTGTATTTATATTAAGCTTAAAAGAGAAAATAATGCCAAAGAACGGTTACAAGGCCTTACGGCAACACCGTTAATCAAAGAATTAGCTACCGCACTCACTATGCACACAAGAACCGAGGTCGACATGCCCAACAAGTGCATCAACGTTGCGTCTCGACCACCGCCGGACATCTCCAAAGAATGATGACTTCATCTAGACGACCTGAGCCAACCGATGACCTACAAGTATAGGGGGTGTATTGTACTACTTTCGATAAATAAGAGTGTTGAACCCAACGAGGAGCAAAAGGTGTTGGCGAGTAGTTTCGTGCAAGGTTTCACTGCAAATACTAACATAACAGACAAGTTTTTATGAGTTTTTGTAATAGCAAGTAAATAAAGTGTGAGTAATAAAAGAGAGTAATAATAATTGCAGAGAGTGGCCCAATCCTTTTCAGCACAAAGGACAAGCCGGTGGTTTTACTTATGATGTCTAAAACGTTACTGAGGACACACGGGAATTTTGACAAGTCACTTTCGCTTCATATCGCTGCTTAGTCTTTAATATTTTGATAAGTGTTGTGTGGGTGAAACTATGCTAATGCACCGCCCTTACTTGGACAAGTACATACTTGTGATTAAACCTTCTTATAAGCATCCGCAACTGAAACAAAGTACATAAGAATTAACTAACCACAGCTTTCTACCGCGAGAGGCAGATTACACACCGTCGGTCTGAAGCAAGGCTCGTAATGTCTCCAATGTGAATGGTACTTGTTGAACTTGAAAATGGAGTGGTATGCTGCGGTCCCTGTTGCTTCGGTTCTTTAGCCTTCACTAGTTCCTGATGGAACAAAATAAATATCAACTTATTAGCCTTAAAGTTAGTTTTAGATAGTCAGACATAGAATAAATAGTACTCCATAAAATAGGGTTTGTATAAATATTCTACTATATTGTTTTTTCAAGATCACCAATAGTTATAAATATTCTAACATCTCACAGGAAAACCTGTTTGAGTTTGTTTATGCTCTGTAGTTGTTTACCTGAACTGGAGCGATAGCAGGCTGCAGGACATGCCAGCTGCACCTCCCGTTGTTCCATCCACAGAGGCAACCGCTCGACGAACTCGACCTTATTAGAGATGAGGTTGCATCTGAACACGCCAACCTGCTCACCTGGCAAGGCTTCTCTGTCGTAGTAGACGACACCCGGTCGGCGATGTTTGTCAAGGTCGACGATAAACACGTCTATATTGCCAATGTCAAGACAGGAGTGGTGTGGGAGGTCATCGGTTGGCCATGCAGTGATGATTTTATAGTTTCCCATGTTATTCATCCATAGTTCCTCATGTTATTCGCGTTTATATGTTTATTTATTTACGTGAAGCCAGTTGCATGGTTTTTAACCATTTATTTATTGGCAAGCCACGTAGTTATTTATTTTTGTCAAGCCAGTTGCATGGCAGTACACCGTAGAAAGATTATGATTTTCCCTTATTAACCTGGAACACTTTTGTGTGTTTTACACATTCCCAAGTCCACATATATATCGAAATTGATTTAACGAAAATATTAGTTTCAAAATTTACGGGCGAAACAAAAGTCTAATGGCATATGCTCAGCCTTAGCTGCAAAAGTCTAATGGCTTTGTTTTTGGTAGGTCAAGAGATACTCTTAGCTTGTCTGAAGCTGTCTCGATCCGTGGCCATGTCTGACTCCGCGTAGGTCTAGGTCTACACGTACAATTATATTCAGACAGGAATTAACAGATCGAGCTAGTTCCTGTAACAACCCAGCCGCATCGACTTCGTCCGCCTGCACCACGCTGATCCCGCCGCCAATGGACCTGCAGCGACGGTGGCCGGATCTCTTGCCGGATCTGCTCCGTGACATCTCCGGACGCCTGCACCACGCCATCGACTTCGTCAGCTTCCACGCGGTCTGCAGGCCGTGGCGTGACTCGTATGACGCAACGGCGACGTCTCAGCCCTTCCTGCCATGGCTTCTCTCGACGAGGAGGACCAAGCCTTGGTGTTCAAGGAGGACCAAGACAATGAGCTACCCAACACGAAGCACGATGACGCCCATAGATTGGCTTGTGTCTTCTCCAAGACAAGCTACCGTGCGCCGCCGTTGCCCGACGACCCGAGCTGGGTGGCCGACGCGGACGGCACGGCCATCCGGTACTTGGGCGACCATCCCTACTCTAGCCTCCACCACCTTTTCACGGGAGCCACCACCAACGTGCCTACCATACCGGATGGAAAAGACTACATGGAACGCCCTCAGGGCGTGGTCTACCATGATGGGACAATCCTTATGTACAACCAACTACTATACAACTTTAGCGATGATGACGATAACTGGACCAGGTTCTGGGTGGCGCTCCTGCGCCCAGGCGTTGATGCCGCATGGACGGTCGCTGAGAGGACACTTGAAGCCTCTCAGTATGGAAAGTTATGCGTCGCTTATCACGCTGGAAAGATCCTAGTCTCCGTCGGGGCTAGCCAGTGGCTTGCGGTAGTCGCGCTGAATGATGATGTTGCTAGCGACACATTGATCCCAAATCCATGGACGCCGGCCCAGCGCGAAGAATACTTCTACTTGTCCGGCCATATTTTGGAGTCTCGTGGTGAGTTGTTGTGGGCGTCACTTCACATCCAAGAAAATTTCAGGGATAGAAGTCGGGAGGGCGTGTGCAACTTGGTTCAAGCATTGTTGTTGTCGGTCTACGCGCTTCAAGAGGAGGTGTCTGCACCGAAGAAGATGCGGTGGGTTAAAAAGGACAGACAGAGCCTCGCTGACCGTGTAATGTTCCTTGGGTGGCTCAACAGCTTCGCCTTAGACGCCTCACCTTTGGGCTGTGATGGCGGGTGCGCCTACTTCGTCTATGGAGATGGTCAGGACCACTCGCATCAGTGGTGCGCTGTTTTCAGGTGTAACCTCATTGACAACAAGGTCGAGTTTGTTGACTGGCTGCCTGATGGATGGCAAAATCGTTTGTGTGTATGGCTGATCCCCCAGCTAACAATTGCTCCAATCCATGCGTGTACGGTGCAACTTTAGCAAAACTACTATATATCTGAGTTCATAAATACAAGTCTAATATAAAATGTAGTGGATATTTTTTTCTTTTAACCATTACTAGTTGACATGTACGTGCAACGCACGTCTTCATAATCAAATGGGACAATCTACAGGTAGGAAAATACCGTACCAATGTCTACATGGATTATTTCTTTTGGTGATACCTCAACAACGTGGTACCATAACAATGCAGTAGGCATCAAGTGCGCATGAATCGAACTAACATCAGAAGTAAAGATGCACCGCCAATAAGATCCGTTGATTATTAAATCTTCGGTAACGATGGAGAAAAAGGCTAGACCGCATTTTTTCCTGACTTCACAAATCAAATATTCACCAACCGGTGAAAAAAAAATGTTAAAAGGGAAAATAATTCATTAATTTGAAATATTTTTTATGCATCCTATGACAGTATAAAAAGTAGCAGTTGCCTAAGATCAACCAAGGATAGTTGATGCAATACATACACATAACAGGCAACATGTCGCTGAGATTTGGATAATATACCTTCGGGAGTTTTAAGTGCTCTCGGTCCAATGAGTATAGCATGGAAGCCTGAATCCGGATCCAGTATTTGGACTAATTCAGAATTGAACCATATGCATGTTCAGATTGATGTACTAAAAGGGACACAACTTTGTGCTATACAGCTCCAGGTGCAACATTATAAACTATCAAACTATCCTGGCACAATTTTGAAGAATAAGAAAACCCTTACTCTGTATGATAGCGGTACACAAATTATTAATAGGAAAAAGGTAAACAAGTCTAATCCACTTTAATATAGACATCAGACAATTTTCATGTAGATTAAACGACAGACACAGAGAGTTGTACTTATGCCAAAAAATTCATGGACGATCCAATGGTATAAGCAATTACTGATAGGAAATAGCAAAATATTAAACTACCTTAACAACATTAGTTAAGAACTTGGATTGGCCTGCTCTATATTCATGATCATAAGAGTTGACCGGAAGAAACTTCATACAACACCCAAATCCTCTAGAGTCTACATGGAAAAATAAGACATCTTTGAAGCTTCATATATGCGTGAAAGTGAACTTGCTGATACGTGGTTCATTTGTAGATGTACACAACATAAGCTTATTGCAGGGTACCACCAAACGAATGCAGACCACCTCAGCGAGTTCTCCTCTGCTCCCTAGAACGCAATGGTTGAGAGCGATGCCGAAATACATGTACGAAACCCTTTTTTCTCACTGAGACACTACGTATCAGGCAGATTTAGTGGTGGTTCAGGGTTACTTGCCTGTGGAGCTGGTGCATGATTTGCTTGGAGAAAAAAATATAACAGCGTTTGATGTATGAGCCGTGGTGCCATTAGTCCATTGTTGTGCCTCCATGAGTGGGCGGCACGAATCCATGAGACCTAAGTACGTCACTGCCGCTGGATCCGTGGGTTTTCTGTGCTGAAGCAACAGCGCTATGATACAGACGTGATAAGCAAAAGGGATTCAGAGTGAGCGACTGGATTGGTGATGTGGTTCATCTTCTTAATAATGGATTGTAGACACATCGAGAGGCCTCGGAGAAGGAAGCAGCGCTAGGCCAATAGTGCAGCTGATCGAGTCGAGAGGGTGTGAAGGAGATCTATTTTTCGGCCGCCAGCGACGGAAAAGATTTTTTTAGGAGACATAGGTGTGATGCTCGTCGGACGTGCTGCCTCCGCGCAGCATGGCGACGCGACCGCACATCTCTGGCCTAGGGGCGGTTGTGCTTGCGTTTGCTGGTGCTTCGCCATGGAGCTCGCCGGGATAGGGCTACGCGCAACAGCGAGCCATGTCGGGGCGCTTGCAGAAATAAAAGAACGAAGGGGTACGGGGCAATTTAGTAGTATTATGTGATTTGGTGGGAGGGCAAAACGGTCCAAAACGGACAATGTTGAGTTGTCAAACATTGGGACGATCTGGGCCGTTTGATCGGATATTGAAGGGCTCAGATTTAAAGTATCCCACCAAGACAAGTTTGCTCTTTTAATAGTAGTATAGAAATACTATGCGTTGTTGAAATATATGCGTTGTTGAAATATGTGTACGTGTTTGTATATATTTGGAATTGTAATTACGCGGTATGTTAAGTGTTGAAAACTGTCCTGGGGCGTGACAGAACAAGAATCAATCTAGATGGGGATTTTTTAGGTGGAAAATCAATCTACATGACGTAGTGGGAATATACTACTCCCTCGGATCCGATTTAAGATTCGCTGGAAATAGGCTTTGCAAGTACGATGGAATAGCTGTACTCCCGACCGTTTTTTTCGGATCGGAGGGAGTAGTGAATATAGTGACTGTGATATCATACCTTATGTTTTGTTAAATCTATAGACGATGGATTGCTAGCGTTGAAGATCGTTGATGCCGTGTAATTTATTCTCCATGCAACACAGGGTTCGACACTTCCGAGATTGTCACCAAGCTGCCGGAGGTCAGCACGTACAGGGTTTGCCTCCAATTGGTTTCCTTGTTCTCTTCCTCGTCGTTGTGTGTCTTGAGAGAGCTTCATGTTTACAATATATGTATACTTCTTGTAAAAAAAAACCCACTAATATGAATTAATTATTTTTCATTTGAACATGCAAGTTATCCACATCATCCATGATTTTAGCCAATCAATTTTCCATGTCCTTCCCACTAAAATTAATTAGTTATAGTATGTTGTACATGTAATCTATCCACATCTAATCTCGTCATCAATTTTTTTGATCCATATGTCCACGTCACAATTATTTGTCGTCAAATACACAATAATTTGACGTCAACAAAAATATAATCTCTCGGCTATTGTGACCTTTTTTACAAATTTCTGAAAATAACTTTTCATGCATTTTCTGAAAATAACTTCATTTCTGAAAGTTATGACCCCCTGATTGGTCACAAACAGTTATGACCATTACACTAAAAAAACGTCATTTTTTATCATTTAAGACGCTCGTATGTGAGCATCCATTTGTGTTTACAAAAAGGTTATAAATGAAAAATTATGACCGTTCACAAAAAGGTTATAAATGAAAATTATGACCTTCTAGTGACCGAATTTGATGGTCATGTATCAATCGTATTTCTTGTAATGTTTTTTTCATTACTAGCAAAAATGCCCGTGCGTTGCGACGGGTTAGGGAAAACTAAACTTAGAGTCTTCTTGGTTTTGTCGTTTCGTAACACAAAATCTGTGTATTCGCTGCATCTGTTAAATTTTTAGTCGAGAGTGGAAAACTCGCTTGGTTCTTCTTTTAGTATTTATTCTTCCACGGTTTTCCTTAGAAAATATATTTTATAAAAGTTTCATTTTCTGCCCTCTTATCTTTTTAAGAATTAGAATTTTATTTATTTTCTCTCCACAAAATTTCCATGTTGACATTCCACAAAAAGTATTTACATACACATGCATATAACAAAAATATGGCATATTGGTTAATGTTTTTTCCATCTTTAACGTGTACCCTTCTCTTACCTGTATTTTGGTCAACCTTTATTGTCTTCACTACATTATCTAACAATTGAAACCAGCTTGAATGCATAAGTGCAAATTACTCCTAGCGAGCGACATAAACAGTCCTTCTTGTGCAAAGCTGCAAACAATATACCCTTTCTATTCTCTCACGAGCTTGCAGCACCAAAGCTTTGGAGCCGATGCCTTATCAGTGAGCTTTTGCTAAGGCTAGGCGTATATGTGTAGAAGCAGGGGCGTACCCACGTACAAGCAAGGGGGTGCACAGGACACCCCCTCCAAATCAATTTCTTTGGTACATTTCATGTGTTTCTAGCTTGTGACACCCCTAAATAAATATGAGAAATATGTGTGACTTATACTAGGACACCGGGTCATTTTCTCTCTAGGTCCGCCCCTGTGTAGAAGCCGCCGATCTGCAGACTTCCACAAGGAGAAAGCAGTGTCCTTCATATATAAGATTGCATCGGTTTTATCGGCAGTTCGTCAGTGAACTTGTAAGCCCTTTCAAGCTGACCTGATCGTGCTAGCAAATCAGTCACACAACCGTAGTGCTTTACCCTAGAGACGATCCCATACTCAATCGTCACATGTGAGGCAGGATAGGACGCGCATGGGCCATCGACGAGAGCCGGGTCTACCCTGGCTATGAGACTTCTTCATCGTCGTCGAGATCAAAACACTGGATGCAGGTTTACATCATGCTTCCACAGACATCGCATGTGATGCATCATCGATCAGGATGAATGTTGGCCGCACCGCGTCTGATATGTTTGCAATCCAGTTTAGCAGTCGAGTCCGTGTCCAGGTAGTCTTTGTGCGACACCACGGGCGGACGGCCATGTGCAAAGGACTGCGCCCGCTAGTTAGCCGGCCTTCGCGTCCGATCCACGGGTACCGTGGAAACGGGAGAAATAGATTAATACATAGCTTTCATCACGCTGATGTGATGATGACGTATCATGTACAAATACGTATGCTATACGTGGACAATACATGCCGCACCGGCTCATGCAGAACCCCCTTGTACGAGCAGCAGCGCGACGCCGTGCCCTTTACTGGCCTCGCCGCGGACGGTAGCGCCGGGAGCTGGGACAGTGTCAGTCTCCTCCCAAGCAAGCAACCGTCGGGAATCTCGGTTTCGAAGAGCTTCATGGCGAGCAAACTCCAGCGAGTTTAGTGCGATCGATGTCGATTCAAGGAAGAGTTAGTTAGGGGCGGCGATCGGCGCCGTTGTTGCCCACCCCAGCATCTCCACGGCGCACATCGGTCCGGCTCGAAAATTTTCGATCAAAATCGAGCCTGTAGCCCTGTACACGACTCACGTCGGGCAGACTCGGAAATTTCCGATGGAAGGAGTAGAACGGAGGGAGATATTGACGGGGCGCGTGTATAAGTCGAGGCGGGGCGGCGTGCGGTATTGATCGAGGGACTTTACTCCTACCTATATAGGCCATCGGCAAGCCGAACGGGGGAAATTGCAGTCAATATCCGACATTTCAATGAGAGAGTTCATGTCGGAGCAGAGCGCCGACATCCATTGGAGCGTGATGGAGTCGTGTCAAAGATCAATTGACAGCCAGAGGCGGGCAAAGTGGGCTTTTATATTTCTGGAGAGAGCAAGGTACGTGGGCTTTTGTTTGCTAGAGATTGAGGCTGTGCGTTCAGCCCAAGGGAGCGATCCTACTGACCACGGACGTGGTTTCTAGCGATGGAAAAGAAAATTCGAAACGGTATGACTTATGGGTGGCAGAGGTGGGTAATATTTCTAACAACACAGGGGTAAAATCGGAAAAAAATGACATACCACAAGAAAACTTAATGGTTTTATTATTACTAGAAAAAGTGCCCGTGCGTTGCTACGGGTTTTATATTTTCTAAGATATAGAAAATATGTCCATGTGTTGTTATGGGCCGTTGTTTATTGTGTATAACTATTTCAAACTCATCATAATCCTCAACAATGTTGGCGCGAGAACGATCGAACCAAGCGATCCCCCTTAGAGAAATTATGCAGTGCATGACCCCTTCCACCTGCACCCGCTGCCCCGCCCTCTACATTCCACTGGCGCACAACTCCTTCATGATAGATGGAACTTGGATCCACCCCCTTTACTGCTCGTAACCTCCACCGTCCAATCCCATTCCTTCTTCTACGAAGCTCCCCCCTCTCTTCTTCACACCCGCTTGCCTCCAGCTCAGGGACCCGTCAGCCTACTCCCCGAGCTGCCCTTACATGGGACATCGGCTCGGTTCTCAGGAAGCCTCCACCTGTCGGACGCCAGCTCCTCATATACTCACATCCCAAGGTCACCTTCAACCTGATCCGCCTGCTAGGGAGAGGGTCGTATGCCTTGTAACTATGGTGCGAGCGAGGTAGTAGGCGGGAAGAGTGGAAGCCGGAGTGCGTTCAAGGACGACTTCTTTGGACGATATTTTTTATTGGACCGACTAATAAGAAAGAAACAATCCTCCTATTAATATTAAATAAATTCATCCAAAATAACTTTGAACAAAAATGAAGTTTAGTCTGAACTAAAAAGTATTTAGCAAGAACACCTTATGTTCAGACTTCAGACTTCACAGAAACGCACACTTATTTTAACATGACATTCCATTTGTGTTGGCAAATATAGAAAGAGAGGCTCACATCAAACTTAATCTGCATACGACTATATCTCGACATGTTAACCTGTAGTTTGTGCAGGCATTAAAAAAACTGCAGCATGCTCACAAGTCACATAGCCATACAGGTACACACAGGGAATACTTCCAAAGCAAAAAACAAGCCCTCGCAACAGAAGCAAATCGAGCACAGCTCGCCTGGAAGGCTGGAACAATACACGCACACAACATTCATCTCAACAAATCAAACGACATGTTCCTTCTGTCGCGGCAGTCTGGACTCTGTACAGCCCTTTTCATCATTCTCTCGAAACAGGCTTTCGCCCCGCTATATAAATATAGCAACCAACCGATACAACCACAAGACCACTGCTGGGGCAAACAGCACACTCCTGCCCAAAAGAAAACATAAAAGGAACAAAGAAAAGAAAACAAAGCCGACATCGACGGTTCGACGAAAAACGAGATGACTCGCAGCCGCTGCGCCCTCCGGAGAAGATCCACCACGCTCCCAGCCTTCCGAAGCGCCTCGTACCAAGCAGTACCTCCAAGAAGGGAGCGACGACGAGGGCGACGCTACTGCCCGGACAGTTCCAAAGGTTTCCCCCGGTGTGTCCTAGGGTTTCCCCCGGTACGGTGAGGGGTGGGAAAGAGGTATCCCGACGCCCTTCAGGAAGGAAGGTGACACCCGCAGGCGTCACCGCGTCAGTGTCGAGATGACAGGGATTTCTCCCGACCTCCAAAACACCACATCCCCGACGTTGCGTAGAGCTCCACCAATCTTGCCGCCCACCAGCACACGCCACCACGACCTAGCAGTCATCACCGTCGTCTCACCGCGGACAGAGTCGCGGGGTCGGAAAACCGAGTAGAAGGATCCCGGCGAGACAAGGCGGCACATTGGCACGCGGGAGGGAACTGCCTCCACCGCCGGAAAGCAGTAGCCGACCGGATGCAGCATCAGGGCAAACCAGGCCCTCACTGGCCCGGCCGGGCCCCACAAAGGCCCGTAAAGCCCCGTCGCCGCACTGCAGCAAGGGTGCCGCCGACGCCGCCATTCTCGGACAGGATCCTACTCCTCCGTCCACCGGGAGTGCCGCCACCACGCCTGGGCGGCCCGTCCAAGCCCAGATGGGCCCCGCCTGGGCCCAGATCTGAGCCGGGAAGGACGCTGCCGGCCGCACACCGGCGGCCAGCTGACCGCACACAGGCTACCGCAGCACACCGCCGCCAAACGGCCGCCCCACCGTCACCATGGCCGCCCGGAGCACCGGACCGAAGCAGGACAAGACGCACCGCCACGAGCCGCCACATGCCGCGCCAGCAGGCGACCCGCGCGGGTAGAAGCTCGGCTCGGGCTGGGGCTCCTGGGCGGCGGTGCGGCTCGGATGGCGGCGCCCCGGTGCAGACCGGATGGCGGCGAGGTGCAGGCGGCGCTCTTGGCGTTCATCATTCTCAACCTGAACGACCGCAGTTGCTAACCCATGGCGGCAATTCGTCGAGAACCTTGGGGACATGGCGTCATCTAGCAACGTCCTAAACATCTTGGTGTTCCTGCCCTCTCAGAGACGTAGAAAAAGAAACCCACGCGAGCGCTCCCGGGCCGCCGGCTTCCGGTCCAGCGTGCCGCAAGCACCACAGCTGCCTTCGTTGCTGGCTCCTGCACGCGCGCCCCCGCCGGCCTCCAATCCAGCGCCCGCGCCTCCGGCCAGGTTCCCCGGGCCCCTCGCATGAGCTCCGCGCCTGTAACTCCACCGGCGGCATGCCCACACGTCCCGGCGCAGCTCTCAACTCCTGCAGCTTCCGATGGAACTCCCTCACATCCCTGGAGGCGCCTGCCAGACCGCGCCTCGGCCGGGAAGAAGCAAGTGGAGTAGCAACCCGGAGGTAGCCGGTGGAGAAACAGCACCGGGCCGGAAGGTGCGCGCCGGGGACCAGAGGGAGGCCGCGCGCTACGGCCAGAGAGAGCGGCGCAAGAACTGTTCTGAGGTACGGTGCGTTTCCGAGACGCGTTTGTTTTTTCGGACGAAAAAAAGGAACGAAGCAGTAAGTGACTTATGGATGGCGTGGTGGGTAATTTTTGTCAACTCTAGGGTAGTTTCAACGACGTACGAGAAGAAGTCTTAATGCTTTTACTAGGAAACGTGCCCGTGCGTTGCACCGGGAGAGAAAAAAATCTATGTCTTACAGTCGCACAAAGTAAGTTCTCGTCAGTCGTGGTGTTTACAGAAACCGACCATCTTTCATAGCGTGCTCCGTTGTTAGGCACGCCACCATCATATGCGGCTACAGGCAGACCACCCGGTACACATACCCAACGCCAACAGAGTCATGCGCTATCATTGTCACCTCACCTCCACTCCGTAAAAGATTTCGGTCTCGAGGTCGCGTAGGAAGCAAAGAAAGTCGCATGAACAATTGGGTGAGGAGTGAAGATGCAGGTACGCGGCTAATACCGGGAAACTTGAAATTTTCACTATTGAATTCTCATCGAATTCAACCGAAGTCGACGAGGGATTGGCGGAGAGCCGAAGAGTGAAGGATGAGAAAAAAATGCAGGAGTCTTAATCTCTCCAACCAGCACTGAAAATGTCCTTAAAAATTGGAAAGAATGAATTAATCCTTCATTCAGAAAAACGGATTAATGAGCCATCCTTCCAAAGGAGTCACGGACAGCCATGGCCTCTCGCCTGGATCTGTCCCTGTGCAGTGTGCACCCAGCCAATTACTTGATGCAGATTTAATTTGTTCTCTTGTTTGTATTTTTCTTAGAGCACTACGTGCATACATGCTCGAAGGTTACTCTGCTGGCAGCCTGGCACTACTCGATCTCCAGTGGAGAGACGGTGAGAAATAAGAAAAAAAGACTGATCATCCAAGTACATGAACAGAAAGAAATTAAGTGTACTCTTTTGCATTACAGGCAGGTAGTAATCCAAGAGTCAAGACATACGTATAACTTGATCACTTACAGGCTTACAGCTAGTAACAATCAAATTAGAATTTCATCTTTTCGGAAAATTTGATCGACCATGGTGACAAACTGAGAACATTGACAGCTAGCAAGAGCTAGCACACAACCCAACAACAGCACAGTCGAATTCGTAGATCAATCTTCTTCCCATGCCCAAACCTCTACCTGCAGCTACCTACCTAAGCTCTTGACCATGAACTCGTTTCCCTAAGAAATCGGATCAGACCACGAACAACACACCCAGATCTGATACAAATACCGTCCCACCTCAATCCCCACCCATTAAAATACTCCTCCTATCCATGAACCCAGCCCGATGCCTACCAATCGTCCAATCTTAATCCTGTTCTCCCATCCACAAAAATGAAACAGCAAGAAATTAACGATCCATCTATGAAAACAAAATAGAACAGCAAACATCCAGCTATTCAATCCATGAAATGAGATTGGAGAGGGGAGAGGTGGTGGCGTAGGAGTACATCGCTGCTCGTGTTGGTCAAATGGATCCGGTGTCATGGTGGAGGAGCGCCACAGCCGGAGGGAGCAGCAGCGGGACAGATCGCTCCGGAAGGAAGACAGAAAGGGCATCCTTCACTTTGGACTACGGGTCATGGGCGCATAAAAGGAAGTGGCGCCTTTGACCGGAGCAGAGGGCCTGGCCACCGAGGACGGGGGTTGGTGTTGCGCCAGCGACGGCGGAGACTCCCGGGTGGAGGAGAAAAGGGAGGAAGGTATAGGACGACGGGAAACAGCATCGGCGGCGCGGTGCTCCAACGGCGACGACGAAATCTCCGCCGCGTCAGGTCTCCTCACATTATGCGGTGCGACGCTGAGGGGATCGGGTCTCAGCCGGTCAGAGATTAATGATGTGAGCAGCGCGAGGACGGTAAACAGACGACGGGGAAAAGAAAAAAAAAACGAACCGGTACATGACTTATGGGTGGCAGTGGTGGGTAATTATTACAAAATTTAGGGGTATTTTGAACGACGTACGACAAGAAGACTTAATGCTTTTATTATTATTAGGTATAGATTATTAGATATAGATATCTTTACCCGCATCATTGTTGACTGAATATGAAATAGGATAACTATGATGAATTGATTTGATCGATTGATAAAAATGTCAGAGTCACTAGTATGAAACAAGCTAGTGGTGATTTGCGGCTTTGGCTACCAGCGACATGGATTTCGCAAGCCACTGGTCTCACGCCACTAGTAATTATCACCAGTGGCGTGCAGTTAACAGGTAACACGCAGGTAGTAAGTGGTAAAAGTACAAAATACCAGGTCCGAATGTATATTTATCTTGTTGCCCAAAATCGGAAAAGAATGAAAATAGCAAACTGGAAAAAAAACGGTAAAGAGGAAAAGAAGCGAAGGGAAAAAAGCACCACAAAAAAGGCCCAAAACGGGTTTCCAGGGGATGATGCTGCGGGCGATATGGGCCAGATGCGATCGTGAAAGAAAGGCTGAGGATACTGGCAATCGGGATCAAACTCGGATCAGGAAATGTAATTGGCAACGCCGATGATCGTGATAAATCCTTACACTTCTCCTGCGTTATGCAGTACACGTGAAGCCGCCATCGACCTGTTGGAAGTTTGCAATCATATCCGTCCGCAGCCACGTATGGGTGGCCGGACCTCCCGACAGACCTGCTTCGTGAAATCTCCGGCCATCTATGCAGCGTCCCCGACTATGTCCGTTTCCACGCCGTCTGTAGTGCATGGTGTTGGAATTTACTAGTATATACTAGCCCAAGATAAATTCAGAAATTCTCATTGGCACATTATTATATTTTGTTAATTGGGAAAATTAATGAGTCATTGATTAATTAGTAACGGTCACGTTTATTACGGCCGTTTCTAATTCATTCATTGATTAATTAGTAACGGTCACGTTTATTACGGCCGTTTCTAATTCATTAATAGACACGGTTAATACAGCCGTTTCTGATTCATAAACACGTTTATTGTGACCGTTTTTAATTCATAAACGGACGTGTTTAATACGGCAGTTTCTAAATCATAAATGGACGCGTTTATGAGGGCTGCTTTGACTCCCAACCTGCACTATATAAAGCCGCACTCCAATTCTGGCAAATGACGCAACACATGGTCGCTCGCCGCTTAAGTTCCAGAACCTTGCGCCGCCGTCTTCCAAGTCTTCTCCATCCCGTCTTCCGGCGTGCACCGGTTGAAGGGACAGCAGGCCTCCGGAACCCCGCCTCTTGTGATCCTGTACGGGAGAGGGGCGATCAGGTTTTTGGGGAGCGCACTCGCGCGACTGCTGGCTTCGAGTACTTCCCCAACGACGACTTCTTCCCCGACATCGCCAACCTCTTCATCGACGACATGGGCGACACCGGGGCCGCTGCTGCAACTGCAGCTGCAACGTATGTCCTCTTGATCTTCTTGTTTGATATGCTGCTAGAGTTCCTACTTGTGGTAGTTGCTCTAGATTCGTTCGGCTTGTCTACGGTTTTAGTAGATCGCATGATTAGTTTAATTCTGGTTATTCTAGTTATATCATGTTTACCATTTTCGTGGATTAAATCTACTGCTAAATTGCTTATATATTCAACAATCCAAAAACCTGATTATAGGCAATTTGTATCGCCTAGCTTTCTCGCGTCAACGAAGCCGTTTCCCTTCAAAGGGGTGTTGTACAAACGGTGGCGCATGAGAGCAGTTTACTGGTTTCAGAACAGTAACTGCTATGCCGCCACCAAAGGCAAGCCTGAGGGCGAGCTTACTCCTGAACAACAGGAGGCATATGAGAGGCTCGATACTCTTTTCAAGGTGCCCTCCTCAGTATTCTTGACGATTCCATTGTGGATTCGTACATGTCGTTTGATAACGGCAAGGACATGTGGGATGCGCTCGAGGCCAAATTTGGGGCCTCAGACGCTGGTAGCGAGTTGTATGTCATGGAGCAATTCTATGACTACAAGATGACTGATGAGCGTTCTGTTGTACAACAGGCTCATGAGATACAGTCACTCGCTAAAGAACTTGAGCACTTCAAGTGTAATTTACCGGACAAGTTTGTTGCCGGTGGCATTATCGCCAAGCTTCCACCTTCGTGGAGCAACTTTGCTACTTCTCTAAAACACAAGAGACAAGAGTTTTCCGTTTCAGATCTCATTGGGTCGCTTGATGTGGAAGAGAAGGCGAGAGCGAAGGATACACGTGCTCGAGTTGCTGAGGCTGGTTCTAGTGCCAATATGGTACAGAAGAAGAATTACCAGCAGCCCCACAAGCCCAAATTTAACAAGAGCAACTCTGGGGGTAAAGGCAAGTCTGATGGAAGGTTCAAGCCTTCACAGCCTACCAACTTTAAGAAGAGCAACAACAAGAAGCCGAAGAAGGGATCATGCCATGTCTGTGGTGATCCGAATCACTGGGCTCCTCGTTGTCCCAATCGCCATGAGCTGCGCGAACAAGAGAACAGCGGCAAGACTGCCAATGTTGTCATTGGTGACGTTGAGATGAAGGAATCTGGGTACGGTATATTTCCTACCATTCTTTCAGTTTGTCATTCTCCTGAATGGTTGATTGACACTGGCGCAATGTACATGTTTGTGCTGATGCTTCCATGTTTTCTTCTTACCAGGTCACAGGGACTTCTCCCGTGCTGATGGGGAACGGGTCACATGCTTCTGTTCGTGGTGTTGGCACGGTCGATCTGAAGTTTACTTCGGGAAAGATCGTGCGGCTGAAGAACGTTCATCATGTGCCCTCCATCAATAAAAATCTCGTTAGCGGTTCGCTGCTGTGTCGAGATGGTTATAAGTTGGTTTTCGAGTCCAATAAAGTTGTAATATCTAAGTATGGACAATTTGTTGGTAAAGGCTATGAGTGCGGAGGCTTGTTCCGCCTATCTATGTCAGACTTTTGCACTAAAGTTATTAATCATATTTGCCATGAAATTGAGTATAATGTCTGGCATTCACGACTTTGTCATATTAACTTTGGTAGCATGACGCGGCTAGCTAGTTTGGATTTAATTCCGAAATTCACACTGTCAAAGGTTCCAAGTGTCAAGTATGTGTGCAAGCTAAGCAACCTCGCAAGTCCCATACGACTGCTGAGGCAAGAGACTTGGCACCGCTGGAACTTATACATTCGGATCTTTGTGAGATGAATGGCGTGTTGACAAAAGGCGGAAAGAAATATTTCATGACGCTTATGATGACTCACTAGATATTGTTATGTGTATCTTCTGAAACAAAAGATGAGGCTTTGAACTTCTTTAAAATCTATAAAGCTGAAGCAGAGAACCAACTTGATCGGAAAATTAAACGATTAAGGTCTGATCGTGGTGGAGAGTATTTTTCCAATGAGTTTGATTCGTTTTGTGCGGAACATGGTATAATCCATGAGAGGACGCCTCCCTACTCGCCTCAGTCAAATGGGGTGGCCGAAAGAAAGAACCGAACTCTAACTGATTTGGTTAACGCCATGTTAGATACTTCGGGTCTCTCCAAGGCATGGTGGGGGGAGGCTTTATTGACAGCTTGTCATGTCCTAAACCGAGTTCCCATTAAGACGAAAACTGTTTCTCCATTTGAGGAATGGGAAAGGAAAAATACGAGACTCTCTTACTTTCGTACTTGGGGTTGTTTGGCGAAAGTCAATATACCAATTCCCAAGAAGCGCAAGCTTGGACCAAAAACGTGGATTGTGTTCTTCTGGGCTACGCTTTTCATAGCGTTGGTTATAGATTTTTGGTAGTAAAATCTGAGGTATCCGACGTTAATGTTGGTATGATTATGGAGTCGAAGGATGCGACTTTCTTTGAGGATATCTTTCCATGAAGGATATGCCTAGCTCATCAAATCAGGAGATACCTAATACATCTAGTCAGGAATTGGTTGATATTCCTGATCCTACCATTTCGATAGAACACACTAATAATCCTGTGGAGGATGACAATGAAGTTCCTGTTAGGAGCAAGAGACAGAGGACTGCAAAGTCCTTTGGTGATGATTTCATTGTGTACCTTGTGGATGACACACCCAGTACCATTTCAGAAGCTATGCATCTCTTGATGCTGACTACTGGAAGGAAGCTGTCCGTAGCGAGATGGATTCCATCTTGGCTAACGGAACCTGGGAAGTCACTGATCGTCCTTATGGGTGTAAACCTGTAGGATGTAAGTGGGTGTTCAAGAAAAAGCTTAGGCCTGATGGTACTATTGAGAAGTACAAGGCGCGGCTTGTGGCCAAGGGTTATACCCAGAAAGAAGGTGAAGACTTCTTTGATACTTACTCACCTGTGGCTAGACTGACCACGATTCGTGTGCTACTTTCGTTGGCTGCCTCGCATGGTCTTCTCGTTCATCAAATGGACGTAAGACAGCTTTCCTAAATGGAGAGTTAGACGAGGAAATTTACATGGATCAGCCCGATGGTTTTGTAGTACCTGGTCAGGAAGCAAAGGTGTGCAAGTTGAAGTCTTTATATGGCCTAAGCAAGCTCCTAAGCAATGGCATGAAAAGTTTGAAAGAACTTTAACTGCTGCAGGTTTCATTGTAAACGAATCTGACAAGTGTGTGTACTATCGCTATGGTGGGGGCGAGGGAGTTATTCTCTGTCTGTATGTCGATGACATACTGATCTTTGGAACCCTTGACTTGATTAAGGAGGTTAAGGATTTCTTATCTCGCTGTTTTGAGATGAAGGATCTAGGAGTAGCTGATGTTATCTTGAACATCAAGCTGCTGAGAGATGGTAATGGTGGGATTACACTGCTTCAGTCTCACTATGTGGAAAAGGTCTTGAGTCGTTTCGGGGTATGACGACTGCAAGCCTTCTCCGACACCATATGATCCTAGTGTGTTGCTTCGAAAGAATCAACAGATGCTAGAGATCACTGAGATATTCTCAGATTATTGGCTCGCTTATGTATTTGGCTTGTGCCACGAGGCCTGACATCTCTTTTGCTGTAAGCAAGTTGAGCCGGTTTGTTTCTAATCCGGGAGATGATCATTGGCATGCTGAGAGAGTTATGCGTTATTTAAAAGGCACTGCGAGCTATGGAATTCACTATCCGGGTATCCGAGGGTACTGGAGGGTTATAGTGATTCAAATTGGATCTGATGCTGATGAGATTAAGGCCACGAGTGGTTATGTGTTTACACTCGGTGGTGGCGCTGTTTCCTGGAAGTCTTGCAAGCAGACCATCTTAACGAGGTCAACTATGGAAGCAGAACTCACAGCATTAGACACAGCCACTGTTGAAGCAGAGTGGCTTCGTGAGCTTTTGATGGACTTACCTGTGGTTGAAAAACCAATACCCGCTATCCTTATGAACTGTGATAATCAAACTGTGATACAAGATTAAAAGTTCTAAGGATAATGAAGTCATCAAGGCATGTGAAGAGGAGATTGAAATCTGTCGAAAATTAAAAACTCCGGAGTATTGCGTTGGATTATATCCAAACATCTAAGAATTTGGCAGATCCCTTCACAAAGGGTTTATCACGTAATGTGATAGATAGTGCATCGAGGGAGATGGGTTTGAGACCCACGGTATGAGTTGTCCACAGTGGTAAACCACTCTATGTGATCGGAGATCCCGTGAATTAGAAGTGGGTGACAAGCTGTTGGACAGCTGAGAGGAGAGTATCCTTATATTTTTATCCCACTCCGTGAAGATGCAATACTCTCCTGATCTGCATGGCAGGTTGATATTTATCTTAATGTGTTCCAAGCGGCTTACTTTTATAAGCGGAGATGTTGTCCTGCAGAGCATCTCTTGAGGAATACACCTATATGAGTCTGACTGTTAAACGTCGCAGTCCGTGAGAGTTGGGTGCTCTTTAATAAACTCATGAAAGGTCTTGGAGTATGACGCATAAGCTCCACCCGCGGGGAAGCCTTGCGGCAGCCCAGTATCGGTCAAGGGCTTGTGTGAAACTAGTTCGCAGCAAACTTGTAGTTCAAGGCATAGTCCACTATCCAAGTTGTGATCTAGTGTAGCATAAGTTTCTAAGTGGAAGTTCAACTTAACAGTCTCCACTAAGCACCGGTATATAAACAATGTTTTGGAACTGAATGATGAGATATGAGCCAATGAGACTTTGTGGGGGATTGTTGGAATTTACTAGTATACTAGCCCAAGATAAATTCAGAAATTCTCATTGGCACATTATTATATTTTGTTAATTGGGAAAATTAATGAGTCATTGATTAATTAGTAACGGTCACGTTTATTACGGCCGTTTCTAATTCATTCATTGATTAATTAGTAACGGTCACGTTTATTACGGCCGTTTCTAATTCATTAATAGACACGGTTAATACAGCCGTTTCTGATTCATAAACACGTTTATTGTGACCGTTTTTAATTCATAAACGGACGTGTTTAATACGGCAGTTTCTAAATCATAAATGGACGCGTTTATGAGGGCTGCTTTGACTCCCAACCTGCACTATATAAAGCCGCACTCCAATTCTGGCAAATGACGCAACACATGGTCGCTCGCCGCTTAAGTTCCAGAACCTTGCGCCGCCGTCTTCCAAGTCTTCTCCATCCCGTCTTCCGGCGTGCACCGGTTGAAGGGACAGCAGGCCTCCGGAACCCCGCCTCTTGTGATCCTGTACGGGAGAGGGGCGATCAGGTTTTTGGGGAGCGCACTCGCGCGACTGCTGGCTTCGAGTACTTCCCCAACGACGACTTCTTCCCCGACATCGCCAACCTCTTCATCGACGACATGGGCGACACCGGGGCCGCTGCTGCAACTGCAGCTGCAACGTATGTCCTCTTGATCTTCTTGTTTGATATGCTGCTAGAGTTCCTACTTGTGGTAGTTGCTCTAGATTCGTTCGGCTTGTCTACGGTTTTAGTAGATCGCATGATTAGTTTAATTCTGGTTATTCTAGTTATATCATGTTTACCATTTTCGTGGATTAAATCTACTGCTAAATTGCTTATATATTCAACACATGGCGCAGCTCACACGACCCCGCAGGGGCCCAGTCCTTCCGGCCATGGCTCGTCGCACGGAGCACGAACAGGGACGACCCCCTCAATCTGAGATGCATCTTCTCCAAGAGAAGCTACGTTGCCCCAATGTCATCATCTGATTCCTGGAGGAACTGGGTGTGCGGCGCCGATGGCGGCACCATCCGGTACGTCACCGATGACCGTTGGCGCCCTATGTTGCACGACCCTCTTGTCACAGGAGGTGTCACCGCCGTGGAAGCTTATTTCCCGTTCCCGAAAGATCAGTGGATGGATTCTCCCGGCGGCGTAGTCTACCGTGACGGCACCATCCTCCTGTACAAGAAAGATTATCCCAGTACAGACGAGGGAGTGCTCAAGGCGATGATTCTGCGTCCTGGTGACACCGCATGGATAGTGGTGGAGAGGACACTGGAATACCGCTACTTTGATGAGTACCCCATCGCGTATCACGGCGGCAAGATCTTGTTTACCGAGGGTGCTAGCCTCTGGCAGTGGCACGCCCTCATCCCGGGGTGCAATGACAACAATGTTGATGTGGTGATCCCAACCCCAACGTCGGTCGAGGAGGATGACTACCACCGCTACTGGTATGAGGATAGTTACCTCGTCGAGTCCAATGGCGAGCTGCTCTGGCTCAAGGTTAGTGTCCGGGATCTACTCGGGCTATTAACCGGGCTTTCTGTGTTGGTCTACGTGCTTGAGGAGGCGCCGGATAAGAAGATGCGGTGGAAGAGGAAGAGCGGGCAGAGCCTGGCTGACCGCGTCTTCTTCCTGGGGAAGTCAAACAGCTTCGCCGTAGACGCCTCACAGCTAGACTCCTCTAGCCGCGACGGCGGGTGCACATACTTTATATGCTACAACTACGATCAAAGCGATCGGCAACAACGGTGGTGCATTATCAGGTACAACCTTGCCGATGGGAGGGCCAAGATCATCGAGTGGCTGCCTCAGTCGTGGCAACATGAGAGGTGTGCGTGGCTTGCTCTCCAGCCCACCATCGCTCCAATTCGGGTATGTTCACTATTAAAACCTTACTATCAAATTGATAAACAGGGGATAACTTCTCGTTTAATTTTCCAACACTTTGGTTTTCGGATAAAAGCTTTATTAAATTTCACAAATATGTCATGACCACTGTCCCCGAGCACCTACTCCAATTAATTTTCTAATAGATAAACAGGGGATAACATCTCGTTTCTGTGATTATAAACTAACCCGAAAAAGTCTCTGTTTTCAAGATTTAGCTTTGGATACTATGTTCTTAATTATATTTATGATGTATATAAAAATTCTTATAATGGTAAATATTGTTTGACACATAAATGCTTTGTAATTTTGGCTGAATACATGCATGTTTGAAATGTCGTTTTTCTTTAAATCGGTGGGAAAGATGAAGATGATAAAACCACACTGTCCTATGAGATACAAATATACTGCTCATATGAACAGAATTGAACTACTAACTATACCAAGACTACATGTCTCAGTAAAAAAGTGTGGTTTTTTCTTATCGAAACATACTCACATGTGGTATATAGAATTGAAGTCCTATTCTATATGAAGCTAAGTTAAGAACGGGATTTGAAACAATTTCAATTGCAGAATTAGCATTTCATGTGCTGATGTCTTCATGTTCATACTTACCCTACAAAGTTATGTGCACTTAGCTGTGCATGCATGCAACATAAAGGAAATTTTCGTCTTATAAAAACAACCAATGGCGAGTACCACTGAGCTGAAATTCGAGCATTATAAATTATGTAACTATTTGCATTTTTTGTATCCATTACATATTATGTTTTGTTTTGTTTTTCATTTCTTTTTATCTTCCCATATACATGTAGCTTGTATCTTTACTTTTGTAACTATATGTTTACTTCACAACTTTAAGAAATCTCAAGTGCTACCAAATGATATTGATATTTCTACACATACCAGGAAATCCGTGAGAGGTTGCAGGAGGCTTCAGAGTGGAAGCGGCTACAGCAGGTCGTCGCTGCAGTTACACCAAGAAGCATTATTGATCACAACGTCAGGCCTCTACAGCCTTGTTTCAGGATATTAGTGTCCAACCTTCCTCTCACGGTTAATAGCACTCAACTAAGCCACTTTTTCAGCAAGCATGGCGAAGTGTACAGCACCAAGATAATTTGTTACGAAAAAACAAGGACATCACAAGGCAAGGGCTTGGTAACCATGGCGACCGTGCATGTCCGTCGAGCAGATGCTCTAGCTACTCTCAATAACCTTGTCTGGGATGGAAACAACCTCAATGTTAGGGAGGTGTCTGAACAATGGAGGCGGCGACCATCTCCCACGCCAGCTGCGCAACTACATATAGCTCGACCCTCCTAGTTGTAGGCTCGTAGCAATGATGATTTTTTATCCATAACTCAAAGTCCTTCCACATACATGTATATACTGTAATTTATTAACTCGTATGGTAAGATTACATACCAACCGAAGTCGGAAAACTGGATTTATATTGCAAGGTTGCATTTAGAGAACATGTTGAATTTTAAAAACCAATATAAATTGATTGCGCATGCTCCCCCGGCCTCTGCACTCACCTTATTGTGATGGAAAGGAAAATTTCATTAGTTGGAACTAGGTTACGTCCACATCATTGAATATGTAATGCCCCTTAGATTGCCACATATTCATTCTTCCATTGCATAAACATGGCTTTCTACATTTGACGTAGATGCCACGCAGCAAGATATTCATGGCGGGTTTACCTACTTCCTCTGTGAGAACTACTATCAAAGTTCCCGGCGTTAACGGATGTCTCATGACAACGGGCCACCTAGTGTAAAATTGCTTTTCAACCAGATAAATAAATAAAGGCCGTTAAAACAATCTTTTTTTTGAATGAACCATGTTTAAAATGTAACTTTTGTTTAAGTAGGAGGCAGGGAAGGATGCAAATGATCAAACACATCTCCCATGAGATTCATCATACCTCCCGCACAACAACATTCAATGAAAACCGTCGGCACATGAGTATATGTCGAAGTGGCGGATGTAGAAGTAAATGGTTGGGGGTGCCAACCTCAGTATTCATGACATAAATATCATTTACGTAATTTTAACACATGTAATCCACAAAACAAAATAGACTAAATTGTTACTCGATTACAATATCTGCATTTTTTTAGGGGTGCACCCATGGTACCCCCACACTAGATACACCTCTGTATGACGACGACCTACGTTTGCCGACGGCTATTCGGGTGTTTACCAAGGAAGAACAAGCCGAGGGGAATATGTTGACAGCATATACCTACGTCGATATTTTCCTGCCTTTTGCCGAAGTTTTTTTTGCTATCAGCATAGATGTCGATTCTTGTAGCAATGGCTACAACTCATGTAAAAAAAGCAGCTGAACAACGGCAACGTCCGACTCCCTGACGAGCGGCGCGGCTGCATATAGCTTGATCCTCTCGGTAGCTAGAATCATTTTTTCTCCATAACTCAAAGTTATATGGGCTCATCTTCTATTTCGAACTTGATTTAATTTAGAATCTTTAGTTAATTTCAAGATGTACGGACAAAACAAATGTCTCAATATGGCATACGCTCAACCTTAGCTGAACAAATTAAGAGTGCTTTGTTTTTCGTAGGGCTTGATTACTCAGGTGAAAATACTCTTAGCTTGTCTCTGTGGTATGACCTGCTTCTAAAGTAAGCAATTCTCGCCGTGTCTGAAGCTGTCTCGATCCGTGGCCATGTCAGACTCCGGGTAGGTCTAGGTCTGCACGTACAAATATATTCACACAGGGATCGATCAACAGATCGAGCTAGCGCCGCAACACACGTACGTCGAGCTAGTCCCTGTCGATCCCGCTCCCGCCGCCAATGGACCTGCAGCGACGGTGGCCGGATCTCTTGCCGGATCTGCTCCGTGACATCTCCGGACGCCTGCACCACGCCATCGACTTCGTCTGCTTCCATGCGGTCTGCAGGCCGTGGCGTGACTCGTACGACGCAACGGCGACGTCTCAGTCCTTCCTGCCATGGCTTCTCTCGACGAGGAGGACCAAGCCCTTGGTGTTCAAGGAGGACCAAGACAGTGAGCTACCCAACACGAAGCACGATGACGCCCATAGATTGACTTGTGTCTTCTCCAAGACAAGCTACCGTGCGCCGCCGTTGCCCGACGACCCGAGCTGGGTGGCCGACGCGGACGGCACGGCCATCCGGTACTTGGGCGACCATCCCTACTCTAGCCTCCACAACCTTTTCACGGAGCCACCACCAACGTGCCTACCATACCGGATGGAAAAGACTACATGGAACGCCCTCAGGGCGTGGTCGTCTACCATGATGGGACAATCCTTATGTACAACCAACTAGTACTATACAACTTCACGGATGATGACGATATCGCGACCAGGTTCTGGGTGGCGCTCCTGCACCCAGGCCATGATGCCGCGTGGACGGTCGCTGAGAGGACACTTGAACCCTCTCAGTATGGAAAGTTATGCGTCGCTTATCACGCTGGAAAGATCCTTGTCTCCGTCGGGGCTAGCCAGTGGCTTGCGGTCGCGCTGAATGATGATGTTGCCAGCGACATACTAATCCCAAATCCATGGACGCCCGCCCATCGCGAAGAATACTTCTACTTGTCCGGCCACATTATGGAGTCCCGCGGTGAGTTGTTGTGGGTTTCACTTCATATCAAAGAGAATTTCAGTGATTGTGGTCGGGAGGGCATCTGCAACCTCGTTCAAGCACTATCGTTATCGGTGTACGTGCTTCAAGAGGAGGTGTCTGCACCGAAAAAGAAGATGCGGTGGGTGAAAAAGGACAGACAGAGCCTCGCTGACCGTGTATTTTTTCTTGGATGGCTTAACAGCTTCGCCTTAGACGCCTCCCGTTTGCGTTACGATGGCGGGTGCGCCTACTTCGTCTACAGATCGCCTCAGTGGTGCGCTGTTTTCAGGTATAACCTCATTGACAACAAGGCCGAGTTTGTCGACTGGCTGCCTCAAGGATGGAAGGATCATTTGTGTGTATGGCTGGTCCCCCAGCTAACAATTGCTCCAGTCCATGCGTGTACGGTCGGTGTAACTCATCATATATCTCGCTTCATAAATATAAGTCTAATAGAAAATGTAGTGTCTATTTTTTCTTTCAACCATTAATAATGTTGTTGAAATATGTGTACGTGTTTGCTTATATTTGGACTACTAATTACACGGTATGTTAGGTGTTGAACGCTGTACGGGTCATGGCAGAACAATAATCAATCTTGTTTGGGAATTCTATGTCGAAAAATCAATCTACGTGACGTAGTGGGAATATACTAGTGAATATAGTCACTATGATATCATACCTTAAGTTTTGTTCATTTGATGGACGATGGATTGCTATCTTGATGATCGTTGATGCCGTGTAATTTATTCTCCATGCAACACAGGGTTCGACATTACCGAGATTGTTGCCATGGTGCTGGAGTTTGGCACATAAATGGTTCGCGTCCAATTGGTTTCCTTCTCTTCCTCATCGTTTGTCTTAAGAGAGCTTGGTGTTTATAATATAATAAGATTATGGTGGAACACGAGCAAAAAAGAACACGCTACTGGTCCCTTTACTACTCCTATTAATATCATACGAAACATAATGCCATGTACAATGGGTTGACGTCAGCCTCCTCTTAAGATGCCACATCGAATTTTTGCTTAGTTGGAGTAAAGAGAATGGGACATAGGGGATTCTCTTCCCTTATGTAAGGGGTAATCTCTTAAAAATTAAGAAAAGACTATTCAATCCATTGTACCATATGCTATCTCATATTAACATAATTTAACAATAAAATTTAATTAATTACCATTAGTTGTTAGAGATTAGCTAGGGAATCTACAATGGTAAAATAGGCGGGTCTTCTACACATCATTTAATAAAGGTAAAAGTATCAGTCCTACAATACATTTGCGTCCAATTGGTTTCCTTCTCTTCCTCATCGTTTGTCTTGAGAGAGCTTGGTGTTTATAATATAATAAGATTATGGTGGAACACGAGCAAAAAAGAACACGCTACTGGTCCCTTTACAATACCTGTCTTCGGATAGAATTCAAATAGAATATATGTGTACAATTGTGTTGCCCTATCCCTATTATTATAATGGGGTGACGTCAGCCTCCTCTTAAGATGCCACATCGGATTTTTGCTTGGTTGGAGTAATGCTATGTAAGGGGTAATCACTTAAAAATTAAGAAAAGACTGTTCAATCCGTTGTACCATATGCTATCTCATATTAACATAATTTAACAATTAAATTTAATTAATTCTCTTCCCTTATGTAGCGGGAGTGCATATGGACTCTGCTGTCCAAAAGGGTAAGACGTCCCGAAGGGGGTTACATGGTGTACCAACCCTCACTGTAATATTTGTTTCCAATATTGCTCGTAAGTTCACTAAGCAAGAAAAGTAGACTCTCAAATTCTAAAATAACATATTTTTGCCTTGTCGCCCAGGTTTCGGGCTTTCCCCCAATTTGACTTTAGATTGACATCAAACATGTTCTATATCCAAGATCTACATTTTGTCTCCTTCGCAACTGCACGGGAAGATAACCGTCGCAAGTTATCTTGTCGTTCAAAAGTTTTCTATTTGATATATTGGCCACGTACACAAAAAAGACTGGTTTCTTTTCTGTCCCCTTATAATATTTATTCATTCCTGGTGACAAATAACCATATATATGTAGAAGGATCGCAGGGAACTTTTGTTATATTAATATAGCGGGGCGTAAGCCTATTTCGAGAGGGATCGCGGCCGGGGAACTTTCTCTTAGGTGAAACACGGATATCATGGCCGCCTCTACCAGTATAACCTTAGTATTGCACTAAAAAACCATCCTGTGTGAGCATCTAGGCCATTCTTCGATCTTGAGAGCATGGTCAAAGACTCAAAATGGATATTCGGCCATCCCAGGTAGTCCAAAAATATGAGGCTTATACCTTACGAGCGCTTAGTTTTCTTGTAATAGAGTATCGCGTTTGCTGAACAAGTGGTGTTTGCGCTCAGAGCTACATTGCGCATCCACACTATAAAGGAGGGGCCGTAAGGCTGCTACAATATCCATATGCTCCGTCCAGACCATGCCCGATTACGGACGTCACAATCCCATGCTTGGAGCACCATGTGGTACGGCTATAACCATCAAGAATTTTACGTAGTAATTTGTTTATTTATATTTCACCACATCTTCTATTAATAGGAGGCTCGGAAGAATTACAAAGACGAGAAGCACAATCAGCTCAAAGTAAAAAAGAACGGGGCTCTCTATAGAATTTCTGCGAAAGAATTACAGTTCACTTGTGAAAATTCAGACCACATGTGTAGTCTGGTAATCTACAGATTTCAAATATAGCTAGGGCACTATTTGTCTTTTCGCACGGGGGGCTTGAAAATCAAGTTATTTTCTCCTTGGAGTAGCAGCTGAACCTATGATGGGCTGTGGGATGAGCCAGGTGCACATCGCGCCGTCCCATCCTTTTGGCAGCCAGTCGACGAACTCTGTGGTGTTGTTGATGAGATTGTACTTAAACACTCCACGCCGTTCATGTGTCACTGTCAGGTAACCCTCACTGTCGTCGTCAACGTCGTACATGAAGTAGACGAGCCCGCCGGCCACGCCCAGCTGTGCTGCGTCCATGGCAAAACTATTGGGCCACCCCAGGAACAATACGCGGTCGGCTAGGCTGTTCCCTTCCTTCCTCACCCACTGCCGAGCCGGGGCGTTCTCGTTCTCGAGAGCGTGCACCCACACCGAGCACACGCCGACGAGGCCATCGACGTGCTTCCTCTACTGGTCCGGGAAATCCACGTTGAGGTGCAGCAACACCCACAGAAGCTCGCCGCGGGACTCGAGCACATGGCTGTGCTCGTAGACATTGCCATAGAAGACGCATCTCAACTTGCGTGACCCGTGGTACGCCTGGTTGTGTGAGAGGAGCCAGGGCAAGAACAGATTGGTCGTCTGCTTCCTCGCACAAGTTGAATCGTGTGAGCTGCGCCATGGCTTGCATACAGCGTGGAAGCAAACGAAGTCCGAGGGCGGCTGGCGATGTCGCTGAGCAGATCCGTTGGGAGGTCAGACCACCGCTTCCGGGGCATGGCGGCAGGAGCGAGGAGGTGCGCAAGGAAAGAAAGCACCTGGACGGACGGAAATCTATCGAAACATATATTTTGCAGGCAATATAGATTCTAATTTTCCTTTATATTTCCATCCATTTGGCCCCTGTGGATAAGATATATTAGGATTACAAAACTCATTCTTTTTTCCCACCGTAGCAACGGACAAAAAGATGGCTATATGCTGTTATGGTGCTTTGCGCCGCCGTCGTCGCTGCGTGTCATTGACCAAGATAACCTCGAGGGTGCATCCATCGAAATCCAGACCATTTAGAGCAGAGATGGCGTCGTCCTGATGGGCATGCATGGTGGCCATTCTGACGATGCCAACGCCATGTGAGGTCTTGGTGTTCTTGTGGTTGATTATCTCGGCACTGAACACTTTACCGTGTTTGCTGAAAAATTGTTGCAGCTGAGACTCGTTCACCTTGAGAGGCAGATCACGTACTAATACTCTGAAACTATTTTCGTAATGTCTGTGAATGCGATAGATGGGTGATGGACCAGTAACCGGTGCAGTCTTCTGCTGTTGCTGCTTCATCACTACTTGTTGATCTGTCTTCTTCCCAAGTATTTCCTGGTCGGCCAGCACAATCAATGTAACTTTATTAGCATTGTGTTGGTTCAGATGGATGCGTATGAAATGTAGAGGTTTTAGATTAATTTGCAATGGATCATAATTAAAACTAGTGAATGAAATTACTAGCTAGCGAAAAGAAATGAATTTTGAGGTACTCAGGTGTGCATGCCTGAATTGAAGTAACAGTTTTGCTAGTTCTCATTCGCATGAGAACTAGCTTAGTTCTCAATCGCATGACGTCATCAGTTGCAACTGATTCGGACCACTTGATTTGCTTCGTGATTCGTGCACCAGTTGCAAGTCAACTTGTAACTGAATTTGATGACGTCATGCGATTGAGAATTAAGTTAATTCTCATTCGCCTGAGTTGCAAGTGGACACTTGCAACTGCTCCACACCGTTCGATTTGCGTCGTGATTCGTGCTAATTATGAGTTGCAACTTGACTTGCAACTGAGATTGATGACGTCATGCGAATGAGAACTAAGCTAGTTCTCATTCGATTGAGCATTAGAGAGACCCATCTACGAGGCGACTGCCTCTTTTTCTAACCCACCGCAGCTCCTTCTGAGGCGAGGACGTCGTCTCCTCTAGTGCGTGCACCGACAAGACGAAGGGGCGATCTTTGATCACCTGGACCTGGACCCGGACCTGGACGGACACCACCAACAACTTGCCATTGGACTCCAGGATGTAGCTCGGCGGCCTCGGCTGATCCGGCCAGCCAGGCCAGCTGATGCGCCTCCAAGGCCTTGCCACCACCACGACGTTCCCGCCACCGTCCGGCGTGACGAAGGGGCAGAGGTTAGATTCCAAGGTTAACAGGATCCGGCCTCCATGGTATGCGGCACAGAACTCATGGTTCCTGACACGGATTCCAAAATTCAAGTCGACGAGCATCCACTCTGCTTCGTCTGGACGGAGGAGCGCTGCCCGGAACCTGGTCTTGCCACCACCAGCAGTAGCAAAGCTGAAGATGCCGAAGAGAAAGACGGTGCCGTCGCCGTAGACGATGCCGCCGGGATTCTCGTACCAATGGCCGTGTATATAGTAGGTAAAACACGGCAGGTCGGTGACGGCCCCCGTGATAGGGTCATGAAGGGTAGGCCGGTGTCGTCTGTTGATGGTCAGGTACCGGACGGTGGCGCTGTCAGCGCTGCACACCCAGTTCGTCCCGCGCGGGTCGGGCGCCGGCAGAACGCGGTAGCTGGACTTGGAGAAGACGCATCTGAGCTTCATCGGGGCGGACTGCCCGTGCTTTTCCGTTGGCGCGAGCAGCCAGGGCAGCAATTGTTTCTGGCACATCAGGTCCAGGGAGTTGCGCCATGGCTTGCAGATCGCACTGAAGCTGACCAAGTCGGTGGCGAAGTGCAGGCGGCCGGCGATCTCACGTAGCAGATCCGGCGGGAGATCGGACCACCCCATGGCGGCGGGAGATGGATGGAGGAGGCGCGCAAGGAAAGGAAACAAAGCAACATACGAAGGGAAACGTACGTACGTTAACTGGACTGTATGCAGAGGCGGGCCCAGCATGGTGCACAACTGCACATGATTTCCGATTGCCGGTATACCTGCATAGCCCATATAGGGTAGTGGGACACCGGAAGAGAGAGCCTGCTTGGGGTCCAGACCAGAAAACTCGCGCGGAAGGCCCAAAATTATCCGAGTAACCGGGCGAGAAAAATGTGTTTTATGTGTTGCGTATTTGAATATTTATGTGATCCTACAGTTTATGAATATGAATGCCAACGTAAGATGTGATCTGTGTCATATAAACTTTACAAATAATTTGCTTGTTTATAGTGTTTTAAATCCGCTGAGATTTGTTTTTTGTAAAGGAGGACGAAACCATCGGTCTCTGCATTCAAATGATGCACACAGTTTTTTCATTAATTTATTCAGTGGATACAAAAAAGAAAACGATCAGGCTGTAGCTATCATTCTGGTGCAATCTGATGCTATACTTGGAAGATTAATGAATGATGATGGGTGGCTATGATTGGAGCTATTACCCTGACCTCACACCGAAGCCCCAACATTTCATCCGGAAGTATCACCAAGCCGACCAACGATGCCGACTCTCAATGTGCATAGCATGCACATAATCCAGAAACCGCCACGGTTGTCTTCCCCTGACACACTTTCAGGACAGGGTTCAACGCCATGACCTTGCAAAGCTCGCCTTCGACGCTAGATAGCGTCAACGCCCTACGCGCATCCAGCATCCTGCCTATGTAGTCAAGCCCTCGATTTACCATGCAGCCAAAACTCGTTGTCGTCAAACCAGCAGATGCTACGCCCCTCCACCTTGGTCAGCGTGTGAGAATCACACGGAGTACTACGCCCAACCACCAAATACATACACTTGTCCCTCTAGCCGGCAATGTGCGAGTCCAAAGATGATGTCCCAAGTAGGGAGAGGGGGCACAGATATGGGACTCCCGAAATAATTTGGGGTTTTCCTTGGAGCACAGAGGGAACCACAACAGCCCAACAATCTCCCACAACGAGGTAAACGACACCCACAGGAGCCGCTATTGACGCTTCAGGTAGAGGATGAAACAAGCTCTTATTGGCATAGTCGCACGTGTGACAATCTTCTCCTTGCCGTCGACCACCATCCTCCTCGAGACGTACGAACCGCTGTTGGGAAGACGTCCTGGATGGCCAAAGTCGGCACGTCGTCACCGCCGCTTGCATCTAACTGCACCGTCGGGGTGGGCTGTCGACAACGGAGTAAGCCACATCGCTGCGCTACCCATACATATGGCCATGCACACGACGAGCGGTGAGCCAGCCAGCTCGAGCACGACATGCCTTGTACTTGTCATAACTCACGACATAGAAGGTAAATAAGTCAATATCGCACACGATTGATACCCATTACTAAACTGTATGTGTTGGATCACATAGCACACAGGGTTAGTCGCTCATTGGAATTCAAACTAAATCGTTTTGCATACTTATTGTAGATCATGTTTTTCTACTCTATTGCATCTTTCACAACCTTGTAGAAAAAAAAGGTGCAGTCTGAAATAGAAAATTGAAGGGAAGAAAGAAAGTGCAATTTTTTTTTGTTGAGAAATGTGCAATAGAATTGACGACATATATAGAATGTAGATATTACTCTTACAAAGTTGTTACCGGTTAAGAAACTACAAACGTTTGCCGGGAACTGAAGCTAACATAACTTAAAGAGTTAGCAAGTAATTCTAGGAAAAACCAAATGCCTTAAGCACACGAAATGATAAGATGCCCTTAAAATATTCACATTAATATTCTTGAGATGATACATGGCGTTCCCTTTAAAAAAAGATGATAGATGGCGTCCACCGTGAACCATATCAAACATTTTTCAAAAACAGCTCCAGACAAAGACAACCAACTTTGACAATGTTGCAAATAATTATTCATCACCTCGTGTGAGAAACTAAACCATGGATTGACAACCACATGATCACATATTCACATCGCACAACGAATTCAAACGCATACTAGATACAATGTAGATCACATAAATAGACATGTATACATTGCCACACATAAAACCCAGATTAATTATGCATTGTTTGCATGCCCACATGCATACATGCATGCTGAGAAGTAAAATCAAAACACGCTCAAGGATTAACTGATCATTACATTATCAGTCCCATATCATGACAACGGCCATGACGGCAATGCCAGTGAGTGCGCCGAGGAACTTGAAGATGGGCTTGTCGAAGTAGTTTGGTTGCTGTGGACGATACCCCTTGGCCATGAGGTGGTTGATGGCGACATAGATAAAGACCCCAGTGGCGATCCCCATGGATATGGCGTATGTCCAATCTGCTGCCGAACCCTCGGCCGTGGCGTCGATGGCAATGCCAATGCCCACTCCGACAGGGCTCGACACGGCGAACGCCAGAGAGTAGAGCACCGTCATGAGGAACGGGCGTTTGGGTATCATCCGTAGGAGCGCGATTCCCATAGCCACCGCTGCGAAGATCTTGTGGAGCCCGATCGTCCACAGGTTCCTCCACGCCTCACCCTTCGTCGCTACATATTAATAGATCGATTAATATGATGGGGGTATAATGTTCGCTTTTCTCTATCGACTCGAGCTTTTGGTTTTAACCAGTTAGTCCATAGTCCATACTAAAAATCAAAATAAAAAACAGGGAATGTCGTCATTTCATAATGTCGATTCTTCCTTTTAAGAAGATTTTATTCTTGTTCTAACGGTAAGTGAAATTTGTTGAAGAATTTATGCATCATGTGCAATTTTAGGTTTGGCTCGAGATGTGCAATTGCAAACGAGCAGATCGATGCGTATTTTATTGGCCTAATTAAAGAAGTAACTGTAGGCTGAAGGATGTATTCATTGGCCTAATTGCAAACGAGCAGATCGATGCGTATTTATTATTGGCCTAATTAAAGAAGTAACTTTAGGCTGAACGATGTATTCATTGGCCTAATTGCAAACGAGCAGATGAGTACGATGTTACGCAAAAAAAAAAAAAAAAAAAAAAAAAAAAAAAAAAGAGAGATGAGTACGATGCGTGCATTGGCATAGCTGGCATAATTTGCGGTGGTGTGTTGAGGAGTGCTGACCTGAGACGCCAATGGCGATCCCCTCGAAGATGGAGTGGAAGCAGAGCGCGACGATAAGCAGCACCGCGTCCTCGAAAGAAGACGCCGCCGTGGCCATGAGCATCGGGTGCTCTCCATGCGGCGCCGAAGACGCCGGCGTGTCCACGTCGGCGCCCTCCTCCTTGAGGCGGCCGTGGTCCTCGATGACCTGGTTCCTCTGCTGGCGCCTGGCAACGGCGACGATGGCGACGTCGCTGAGCATGGTGAGGAGGAAGCCGGCGCAGGCGAGCATGAAGGAAAAGGGGTATCTGTTCTTGGTGAGCCCGTGGAAAGTTTCGGTGGAGTCGGCGAGGAAGTGCATGAGCGCGGTGCCGAGGAAGATGCCGGCGGCGAACTGGGTGCCGAGAAGGAGGAAGGCCTCGTTCCAGCGGTAGAAGTAGGGGGACACGCCTCCCAGGAAGGTGCAAACCAGCAGGATCACCAGGCACCACACCTTCACCGCCACCAGCCCCTTGGAGCGCAGCACCGACCGGTCCACCGCCGGAGCGCTGTCTCCGCCCTCGGCATCGCCGTCGTCGATGCCGCCGTGGCCGTGAGCCGAGTGGACCTGGATGCAGAGGAGTGTGAGCAAGAGGAGAAGGGTGCAGATGAGCCTCGTGGACCTCCTGACCATCATCGCCATGGCGTCTAGTGTTCTCTTGGTCTGTTTATGTGAGCCCTAGCTGCCTTGTCCTTGCCGAACTCGGCACACATATATATGTACAAATCTGAGGATTAACAAATATAGAACATAGGATCATTGGTGATGTATGGGCTAAATGATATTTCCCCAGATCGAGAGGAGTGTGAGAAATGCAAGCTGCTAGATGTTGCTATCGCGAGTCGTCTCGATCGGCTTGTATTGATGTGTAGTACAGGCCCTGACATTTGTGTTTGGTGTGTGTAGTACATGCTCTTGCTGCCCCACTCCCTGTCATTTGTCAACGTACACTTGATTGAATAATACACACACGTATTAATTTGTACAATTGCGGCGGCACTGTAGAGGCTAAAGTTGATCGATCAGGACAAGGTTTCCCTAGTGAAGTGCTTCCCTGGAGAAGACCCACCTGAAAACGATCGATGGAAATGGTTAGTATTTTGTCTTGAAGAACCATCGAAGAATTAGTCATTGATCGTGGCCAACTGGCCATCCACGAGATCCCAAGCTTCTCCGTCCAAAGAATTGGAAAATGATGATCAAGCTCCCAGCGTTGTACACTATCCCCGTCAGCCTATCCATCCAGTTTTGATCGAGATCCCTGGCTGTGCGCCTGTGCCACGGCACGTTTGGCCCTTTGTCCGACCCAATCCTAACTCCGCCCCTACTCACTCACTCTCTTTTCATGGACACATGTATCTATTTTTGTTTCTCTCCAATATAATAACATACAATTTGGAACTTTACAGGTCAAAAACACATTAATTACTACTACAATGTTATAAAATAGCGCAGCAAAAGTAGATCAAACAAATAACAAGAACACAGATTTTTACGTGGAAAACCCTTACAGGGAAAACCACGGAACGCACGACGGCGTATCATTATAATCGGGAGGAGTGTTACAATACACGGGAGGACAAACCCTCTACGTGCTATCAATCTGCTGAAACTCTCTCTCAATCTATTCTATGACTACCTCTAACTAAATATGGGGGCAAAGAACTATCTTTCTTAGCGGACAAGAAACAGAGTTGTAGACATGGATTAATCCGGTAGGACTCCATATATAGTCGGTGGCGACGTGCAGGCGGCCGGCGATCTCACGTAGCAGATCCGGCAGGAGATCGGACCACCCCATGGCGGCGGGAGATGGATGGAGTCCCGCGAGGCAAGAAAGCAACATACGTAGGGAAACCAATCATATAAACAATATAAACACGTACGTCAAACGATCGACTGTATGTTATGTTATGTTATTCTACTTTACCGGCGTGATCAGATTGAGCAAAATATGTTGAGATTTTTGCTCGTTCGCTCGCACGCCTCCTTTTTTCCCTTCTCTCGTGCGCATATACGTTTGATCTATTCTCGCATGCATAGTACTGTACGTCTGAGAAGCATTAGTCGCAAAGCAAAGCAAAAAAAAGTCTCACAGGCATATCACATTTTTTAGATAAAGTGATTTTATTACTTAAGAGTTTTAAGCATTACACCCGGACTCTGCATAGATAGGATGCACACAGCCACAAGTTCACGAGATCAGGAGTACCTAAAAATGAAATAAAAAAGGCGAATTACATATCATAATGAGAAATTGTAAAGCCGCCTAAGATGAAGGTAGATCGATCCGGAGACTATGTTGCCATCCATTCCGGGAGAATAACTCCCTGGCCGCCACCTGCAAAAACAAGTCTCGGTGCTCCACACGCTGCAGGGCCGACCATGCTCGTAGCGTTCACTAGTAGAAAACAGGCCTTCCGTTTTCACCTTTTGTCCCGGACAAATTACGAACCGCGACTAAAGGGTCCATTGGTCCCGGTTCGAACGGGCGGGGCGCCCGTGGGCATTGGTCCCGGGTCGGTTGGGACCTTTGGTCCCGGTTCGTGTTACGAACCGGGACCAAAGGGTCTTCACATGCGGGCACATGCGCCGCAGCGCTGGGCCCCCCTGGCAGGGGACTTTGGTCCCGGTTCGTGTTACGAGCCGCGACCAAAGGGTCTCCCTGCATATATATCATCTTCTTCCACCCCGAGCTCATTTTGAGCTCGAGTTCAGCACCATTCTCCTCCATTTCCTCTCTCTCACTCAACTTAATCCCCATTTTTTTGCACCATTTGTGAGGATTGAAGGCACCCCATCTATTCAAATGTTAGCATCATCATTCTTTCCTCCGGCGTTGCAACTTTAGCTCATTTCATTGCTAGTTTAGCTCATTTCATTTTTGTAGTGCTAGCTACGTGTTTGATGAAATGCCCAAACTAGAGAGTTCATTTTTTATGTGCATTTTGAGCTCAAATTAATTTATTATTTGTGGATTTTAGTGTCGTCCCGTCCTCACCGCCGTCGATAGCCCGCGTCGTCCCGTCACCGGCACCACTTCGGTGAGCCTCTTTTCTTTATCTTTTATTTTAAGAAAAATTAATTGTATGATTTAAATGCATATTTATTTCTTGTATAATTTTCTTATGTTTTTTTATATGTATAGTGTCATGGTTTTGATATCCGTCCCCGTCGGCCCTCGTCCGGTCTATGATTCGATGTGGTATATTTTTATAACTATTTGTTTCGTTTCGTGTTTATGACAATCATGTCGACCAACTTGACATAGATATATTTCTATTTAGGAGGTAGTTGAACCAGAAATTCCAGCCGACCCTATTGTCGAGTTTTTAGAAAAAGAAAACAACGATTTAAAAGAAAAATTGAAGATAAGTGAAGATCTTCGTCTCCAATGCCTGGAAGAGAAGATGGTATTGGACTTGGAGATTGCCGACATAGTTGATGCTCACGGGGTCGAGCTTGCCGACGTCGTCGCTGCTTACGAGAGGAAGATGGATGCAATGCGCGTCAAGCTTAAAAAGATTAGAAAATATGCCATTAGTCAGGAGGCTTGGTATCATTATGCTGTTGGTTCAATAGTTACCTTGGTTGCGATTCTGATCGCATTTGTTGTTGGATTTAAATTTTTTAGATAGTTGTATGTTAGTTTCAATTAATGTATGTTTCGTGAGAACTATGTATTACATTTGGGCAGTACTCTACTTTGATTTTAATGTGATGAAGTTGTATTAATTAATTTGGTCAGTATTATATATTCATGATGTAGTGTAATGGTTTTTGATATATTTATATAATGCAGATGAGCCGGCAATGGATGTACAGTGACCGACGCAGTCTCGAGTTTATCAATGGCATGCATATTTTCTCCGTGTGGCTAATGAAAACAAGCCGTCGAGTGGTTATATTCCTTGTCCATGTAGAAAATGCAAGAATACGCAGAATTACTCTACGTCAAGAACCATTCACGTCCACCTGATTGAGCATGGTTTCATGTCTGGTTATAATTGTTGGACCAAGCACGGAGAAAGAGGGGTTATGATGGAAGAAAATGAAGAAGAAGAGGATAATGACACCTATCCTACGTTCACTGCAGACGGTGATACTACAATGGGGGAAGACGAAGCTGAAGAAGAGCCCATTGTTGATGAGCCCGATGATGATTTTGGTCGGGCCATTCTTGATGCACAAATAAACAGCGGAAGTGAAAACGAGAGGTTGAAGTTGGAGAGCATGTTAAAGGATCACAAAAAATTGTTGTACCCAACTTGCGAAGATGGCCATAAAAAGCTTGGTACCACCCTGGAATTGCTACAATGGAAGGCAGAGAGTGGTACTACTGACAAGTCATTTGAAAATTTGCTGAAAATATTTAAGAAGCTGCTTCCAAGGGATAACGAATTGCCCTCCAGCACGTATGAAGCCAAGAAGGTTGTCTGTCCTCTAGGATTAGAGGTGCAGAAGATACATGCATGCATAAATGACTGCATCCTCTATCGCGGTGAGTACGAGAATTTGAATGCATGCCCGATATGCGGTGCCTTGCGGTATAAGATCAGGCGAGATGACCCTGGTGAGGTTGAGGGCGAGCCGTGCCCCAGGAAGAGGATTCCTGCCAAGGTGATGTGGTATGCTCCGATAATACCACGGTTGAAACGTCTGTTCCAAAATAAAGACACGCAAAGTTGTTACGATGGCACAAAGAAGACCGAAAGAAAGACCTGATGCTGAGACACCCCGCTGATGGGTCGCAGTGGCGAAAAATCGACAGGGTGTTCCCGACGTTTGCAGATGACGCTAGAAACTTAAGATTTGGTCTAAGTACAGATGGCTTTAATCCTTTCGGGGAACAGAGCTCCAGTCATAGCACCTGGCCTGTGACTCTATGTATCTATAACCTTCCTCCTTGGTTGTGCATGAAGCGGAAGTTCATTATGATGCCAGTGCTCATCCAAGGTCCGAAGCAACCCGGCAACGACATTGATGTGTACCTGAGGCCATTGGTTGAAGAACTTTTAGAGTTGTGGCGTGATGAAGGGGTACGTGTGTGGGATGAGCACAAACAGAGTCATTTGACCTACGAGCGTTGTTGTTTGTAACCATCAATGATTGGCCTGCTCTTAGTAACATTTCAGGACAGTCAAACAAGGGATACAATGCATGCACGCACTGTTTAGATAAGACTGAAAGTATATATGTAGGTAACAAGAATGTGTACCCGGGTCATCGTCGATTTCTTCCACGTCAGCATCCCGTAAGAAAGGAAGGCAAGCATTTCAAAGGTGAGGCAGATAACCGGCCGAAGCCTACCTGTCCTGATGGTGATGTTATATATGACATGGTGAAGGATTTAGAAGTAATCTTTGGAAAAGGTCCTGGCAGTCTATCTGTTCCGAATGACGCTGACGGACACGTACCCATGTGGAAGAAGTGCTCTATATTTTGGGAGTTACCCTATTGGAAAATCCTAGAGGTTCGCTCTGCAATCGACGTGATGCACGTGACGAAAAATCTTTGCGTGAACCTGCTAAGCTTCTTGGGGTGTATGGGAAGAAGAAAAGATACACCGGTGCAAGACTGAACCATCAACATATGCACGAGAAGACGAAAGACGACCACTTAATCCAGAGAAGTATCAAGGTCCTGCCAGCTACGCTCTTACCAGAGAAGAGAAGGAGATCTTTTTTGAAGTCCTGAGCAGTATCAAGGTCCCGTCCGGCTTCTCGTCGAATATAAAGGGAATAATAAACATGGCAGAGAAAAAGTTCCAAAACCTAAAGTCTCATGACTGCCACGTGATTATGACACAATTACTGCCGGTTGCATTGAGGGGGCTTCTACCGGAAAATGTTCGAGTACCCATTGTGAAGCTATGTTCATTCCTCAATGCAATTTCTCAGAAGGTGATCAATCCATTAACTCTAGAACTTTACAGAAAGATGTTGTCCAATGTCTTGTCAGCTTCGAGTTGGTGTTCCCACCATCCTTCTTCAATATTATGACGCACCTCATAGTTCACCTAGTCGAAGAGATTCAAGTTCTCGGTCCTGTATTTCTACACAACATGTTCCCCTTTGAGAGGTTCATGGGAGTCTTAAAGAAATACGTTCATAACCGTGCTAGGCCTGAAGGAAGCATCTCCAAGGGTTATGGAACAGAGGAGGTCATTGAGTTTTGTGTTGACTTTATTCCTGACCTTAACCCGATCGGTGTCCCTCAATCGCGCCATGAGGGGAGACTGAGTGGAAAAGGAACGCTAGGAAAGAAAGCGTTCTGGTGTACCGACTGGGATTCTTTCAATCAAGCACACTACACAGTTCTACATAATTCGAGCTTGGTGGCTCCGTATATCGAGGAACACAAGAATACTTTACGCTCATTAATGGCTGATGAAGAATGCATTGAAAAAGAACACGTGAAGTCTTTCTGCGGGTGGTTGCATGCACGTCTCATTAATGACAACACTGTTGAAGAACAGCTATACTTGTTGGCCAGAGCACCATCTTCGACTATATTGAGTTATCAAGGGTACGAGATCAATGGGAATACATTTTACACGGCCGACCAAGATAAAAAGAGCACCAACCAAAACAGTGGTGTCCGCTTTGATGCAGCAAACAACAATGGGAAAAAGGACACATATTATGGTTACATAGAGCAGATATGGGAACTTGACTATGGACCTTCTTTCAAGGTACCTTTGTTCCGGTGCAAATGGTTCAACCTGCAAGGCGGGGTAAACGTAGACCCGCAGTACGGAATGACTACAGTGGATCTCAAGAATCTTGGGTACGAAACCGAACCATTTGTCCTAGCCAAAGACGTGGCTCAGGTTTTCTATGTCAAGGACATGTCTTCCAGACCAAAAAAAGAAAAGATAAGCAAGCTGATACATCATACGATCAGCCAAAGCGCCACATAGTTCTTTCAGGGAAAAGAAACATCGTGGGAGTGGAGGACAAGACAGACATGTCAGAAGATTACGATAAGTTTCATGAAATTCCGCCCTTCAAAGTGAAAATTGACCCAAGCATCAAGTTAAATGAAGAAGATTGTCCTTGGTTACGGCGCAAAAGAAGAAAGGGACACACACGAAGAAAACGTGAAGACTAGATATGGATGTTGTTGGTGATGTGTAATAATGTATTCAACTTTTATGTAACTGTGTTCTAAAAAATCAGAAGAGAACTGTAAACTCAGAAGTATCACGCATACATCTTTATTTAATCCAGTTACATAGCCCGGGTCCATTTTTATTTAACCATAATACATCGGCGGAGCCCAGTCCCAGACATCGCCCCTCGCATCCAACAGGCCGGACATTGTCGCCGAGATCTGAAAAAATGAGTGGGAAATTTGATCAAACACCGACGCGGTGTGGAGGGAGGGAGAGGGCAGCACCCTGGGTAGGGGACGGAGGGCGGTGTGGAGCCTCCTTATATATAAGCAAAACTGACCAAAACACACGGTTTCCCCGTCATACAGCCCAACGGTGCCTCGTGAGTGACTGCATATCAAATGCACCGTAGGGCTGTATGACGGGAATCCGAATGCTTTGTATACTGCAAATCATCGTGTGGTCGTGAGCATGGCTACCACTTCCACCACCACCACTACCACCTCCTCGGCAATTCATCATTGTGTCACCCTAATCCAGTGGTTGGATTCAACCTACCTGAGGGCTTGTGTTTCCAACAGCGTCGTTGTGTTGTCATTGTTCACCGACCTACAGGAGGTGGCTCCAATGGCTGGCCGGTGAACAAGGACGAACACAATAATGCCAGGGAACATGCCATCAGGTAGGCTAAATCCAACCATTGGATTCGGTGGCAAAGGTAGATGCTAGTTGTGTGCCGTTCGGCAAGACGTCTCTGATGTTCTACAACCGTCCGGCAAGACGTCACTGATGATCTGCAACCGTTTGGAACGGTCGCAGGTCATCAGAGACGTCTTGCCGCTGGTTGCCCAAAGATGCCTCTCCGAGTGACGCTGGAATGTTTTGTGTGAGTGAGTAACCTGTCTGAGGAGGTGGGCTATATATAGGGTCGCATGGCTTACGAAGTGGTCGTGATAGTGCTGATCCGACGGCTCAGAAGCGCTCGAAAGAAACACACCGCTGATCCAACGGCTCACAAGCGCTGGAAGGAAGTACACGATCCGTGTGCTTCTTTAGTCCCAGCTGGTAACACCAATCGGGACTAAAGGCGTGCCCGGGAGGGGGGCTATATATTACTTTACACATAAAAGGGGATTGCAGAATAATTCAAAGCAGGGAACATTATTTTCCTCACTTTACAAATTCAAACAATAGTAGTTAATGCATTTTTAATTGATTATTTAAATTTGCTATGTATTTGTTGTTTTTTAGTGTTAGTAATTTAGGGTTAGAAATGTAGGGTAAATTTGCTATGTATAGATTTAAATTTAGGGTTAGAAATTTAGGTTTAGAGATTTAAATTTGCTAAGTGTAAATTTAAATTTGCTAAGTGTAGATTTAAATTTGCTATGTATTAGTGATACTTTTTGCAAATTTCTAAGAATGTTTTAAAAATAAAGAGATAATTATTACATTTTTTACATAATTAAATAGATTGATATAAAATTAATAAGAAAATGTTTGATTTTCATAAATATTGGAACATTTAAATTAAACATAAAAGAAAAAAGAAACTAGAAAAACAAACTAAAAAAACAATTCAAAGTAGAAAAACAAACTTAAAAAACAGGAAAAGAAAACAGAAAAAGAAACTACAAAAGAAACCAAGGAAAAAAAGTAGAAAAGGCACTAGTAGGAAAACCCAATTCTATGGATCCTTATTCTGTGGCGCACAATGTGGCCGTGCGCCACAGAATAAGCTTCTGTGGCGCACCCAAAACTGGTGCGCCACAGAATAAGGCTATTCTGTGGCGCACCGGAACTGGTGCGCCACAGAATTTTCTATTCTGTGGCGCATGTGGCTGGTGCGCCACAGAATAGTGCTATTCTGTGGCGCATGGAAGCTGGTGCGCCACAGAATAGTGCTATTCTGTGGCGCATGTGGCTGGTGCGCCACAGAATAGTGCTATTCTGTGGCGCATGTGGCTGGTGCGCCACAGAATAGCACTATTCTGTGGCGCATGGGGTTGGTGCGCCACAGAATAGTTTTTGAATTTTTTTACCTCTCACGCACCCCTCCAAACAACACCCCCGGCCCCTGTGGATCGCCTTTTCAGTTTTGAAATCGCTCAAAGAAAATGATAAAAAATTCAAAAAATAAAATCCTTCGAGATGTGGTTAGGTGTTACTGTCTAGTTCGTCTAGAAATTTTGAAATATGAAATTTGACCTTTTCTGCAAAATCCAGAAAAAAAACGTAAAACGGCCACAACTTTTGCATACGACGTCGAAAAAATGCGTTTAATATATCAAAAAAAACTAGAGAAGAAAAGGAAGCCAACCCCAAATTCCAAAGGGAAAAAAAGTTATTTCAAAATGAAGTTTTTTTCCTACAAAATCAAAAAAAATAAAAAAATAAAAAAATTTCAATTTTTTTGGATTTGCTGAGTTTTTGGGTTTTTTGAAGTTTTCTGATTTTTTTGGGATTTTTTGAATTTTTTGAATTTTTGACTTTTTTGAATTTTTTTGAACTTTTTTGGATTTTTTTTAACATATTGTTAAAACTTTTGAAGTTTTTGAATTTTTTGAATTTTTGACAACCCAACAATATACATAAACTACACTCACATGTATACACGTAGAGAAGGGTTAAAAGGGTTGATACGATAGAATTATTAATAAGAACTTGAGTAGCAGGTGGGTAGGTGATGTGAATAGAATTTAGAAGTTAAGCGTGCTGGGGTGGGAGCACTCTAAGGATGGGTGACCTAGCGGGAAGTCAACATTTGAGATTGACTTCGAGTGTTCAAAATGTTCAAAAATTCAAATACATAGGAATTTCCAAATTATATCATTTTCTGATTTTTGTGATTTTTTCAAAAAAATTTGAATTTTTTGAATTTTTTGGGGATCTAGATCTGGCCGCCATTTTTTTGAAATTCAAAAAAAACAATTCTGTGGCGCACGGGGTAGGGTGCGCCACAGAATAAGCTATTCTGTGGCGCACCGGGCTGGGTGCGCCACAGAATAGCTTATTCTGTGGCGCACTAGGTGGTGCGCCACAGAATAGCTTATTTAGTGGCGACTATTCTGTGGCGCACCACCCATGCGTCACAGAATAGCAAAATGGTGCGCCACAGAATAGCTTTTCTGTACTAGTGAGGCCTTTGGTCGCGGTTGGTAACACCAACCGGGACCAAGGCCTGCTGGGCTTCGCGCGCAATTTTTCGCGGCCCAGACAGACCTTTGGTCCCGGTTGGTGTTACCAACCGGGATGAAAGAGTCTTTGGTCCCGGTTCGTGTCTGGAACCGGGACCAAAGGTCCGTTTCGCGAGGATTTGAGCGGTTTCCTCCAAATTTTTCCCCAAGTCCTCGATTTCGACCTCCTCTGCCCCGAAGTGCTGCTCCGCCCTCCGTGGCGCCGCCGCTTCCCCGAGGTGCTGCTCGCCCGCCGCCGTCGATCCGTGCTACTGCATCGTCGCCGCCGTCGCGTGTCGTCCCATCCCCTGGCGCGGGCTGCCTCTGGCCGTGCTGCATCGGCCCGTCGTCGCCCCTCCCCGACGCCGCGCGTGTCCCCTGTCGTCGCCGCCCTTCGTCGTCGCCCGCTGCCACCGCGGCCGTGCCCTCGTCGACGCTGCGTCGCCGCCACCTCCCCTTCCTTGCCCCACCACCTCCGTGCCCCTCCCCGACGCCGTGTCCCCTGCGGTCGCCGTCCGTCGTCGTCGCCCGCCGCCACCGCCGCTTCGAAGTGCTCTGCCCCGACGACGTGCGCCTCCCCTGCCTCGCCTGCCGCCGTCGCCCTGCCCTCACCTGCCCTGGGCTGCCCTGCCGCCTCCTCCCCTGCGTCGCTCTCCACCGCCACGCCATCGGCCGTAGCCTCGAGGTGAGCTTTTTTGTATTTTTGTTGATTTTGGTACTGTTTTAGCTAGTGTATTATTGTTAGATTTTGCAACGAATATAGCAAATATAGCAACGAATTTTTCTATGAATTTGCTATGAATTTTGCTTTGGTAAAATTTGCTATGAATTTTGTTATGATGAATTTTGGATCCAAATCATTGATCTAAGTGTTATATATGAATTGATTAACTTGCTACATATATATGAATTGATCTAAGTTTAGATGATGCAATTTTCATAGTTTTTTTTTGCATAGTTTAGATGATACAATTAAATTTATTAGATGCAAATTTTAGATGATTTTGTTAGATATGCAATTGTTTAGATGATGCTATAGGTTTAGGAAATATTGTGTTAGGAAATATTTTTTAGTTAAGAGCAAATAGAAATAAATTGTTAGGAAATTAAAATTGTGGAGATTAAAATTGTAGAGATTAAAATTGTGGAGATTAAAATTGTAGAGATTAAAATTTTAGTGTAGTTGTTAGGAAATAGTTAAGAGCAAATAGAAATAAATTTTTTGTTAGATAAATTTAGGTTAGTGTTAGAATTTAGGTTAGGTTAGTGTTAGAAATTTAGGTTAGAGTTTAGTGTTAGAAATTTAGGTTAGAGTTTAGTGTTAGTATAAATAGAAGTAAAATCAAATTGTAATTGCTATGAATTTTAAATTGTAGTTCCTGAATTTAAATTTGCTAGGTAAATTTAAATGCATGCGTAGTGTTAGGTAAATTTGTTAGAGCAAATAGAAGTTGCTATAAATTTGTATTCACATTTTGCTAAGATGCAAATTTTGATATTCATATTCTTTTTACAAAATTGATTGCAGGGACATTAGGCTATGGATCCAAATTGTCCGGACGCCGCCGGCAGAGACGAGGAGCGTGAAGAGCAAATGGATGCAGGAAGCCCGGAAGTCGCCGTTAGGGACTTGGAGAAAGAAATAAGAATGTTTCAGATTATAGCAGGACGTGCAAGGGCGTCTAAAGGGCAAGAACATCTTGTAGGTGAAGAAAATCTTTTAAGTGATGAAGATTTCGCCTCCCAATTTCTGAACGAGTCCGGTCAGGGAGTTGAGGAAGAAGAAATTTGTAGAGAGGAGGAAGTTCCCTTAACAAACTCCGGCGAGGTATATTATGCCTCTGTTGACGATGACAGTACATGTATTATTTGAGTTGTATTGCAGTTATTAACGAATCATTTTTTTTCTTTTAGCCCTCCGGATCGAGCAAATCATCCGCATCTAAAGGGTCGAAAGGGTCAAAACTGCCGAAACGAGGCCCGTCGAAGCCGATGAAGGAGGGTCAGAAGATAATAATCGACATAGTTTCTGCTGGTGGCGAACCGTTGGAACCCTTAGAGTGCCGCCGTAAATTTATAAATCAATGCGGAGTTCTCGTTAGGGACATGGTACCGATCACATTTCAAGAATGGCATAAGCCGAAGGACGAGACCAAGGCAACTACTTATGTCGACGACAAAACAAAAGAGTTGCTTTGGGAGAAGATCTTGACAAAGGTCACCCTACCGCCAGATGTTGTAGAAAACGAGCCGTGGAAGAAGAAATTCGAGCAGTGGACTCTTAGCAAGATGGCCGATCAATTCCGGACCGCTAAGAAAAATTTGTGGAAAACTTATCTAAAGAAAAAGGAAGAAGATCCAGAATTCACTCCAGAATTCACTGGAGCACAAGTGAAGTTAAAAGACCAGTGGCCGACATTTGTGAAGCAAAGAGAATCGGAGGCCGCTGTGGCCCGATCGGAACAAAATAAGTTAAATGCTGCGAAGAAGATATATCACCACACTTTGGGGGCAGGTGGCTACAAGGCTGCCGTGCCTAAGTGGGAAGCCTTTGAAGCAAAACTGCTTGATAACGGGGTCATTCCACAGACAGCGGACTGGCCCGAAAGGTCCAAGTTTTGGTTGTTTGCGCATGGGGCAGGGTTGGACCCGTGACAGGGCTGATTGTTCCTCAGGGAAAATGGAAGGAGAAAATTGAGTATATAACCAAAGAACTTGTGAAGGCAATTGATCTAGTTCGAAGAGGACTGTACGTGGTCGACAGAGAGAAAGACGAGCTGTCACTCGCACTCGGGAATCCTGAAAAAGTTGGACGAGTACGAGGCTATGGACCCGGAGTTAATTGGGGACAAGGTTTTCCGGCAGACGCTCATAATTATAGAAGCCGTGAGAGAAAGAAGAAGGAGGACAGAGACCGGTTATCGGCATTGGAACGCAAGGTGCAGCAGCTAGAAAGGGCATCTCAGCGGCAGCTAGAAAGTCCTGAAATCGAAGCCGCCCCATCTAATCAGCGGAAAAGCAGCGTGGGTTCCACGCATGTAGAACATTCTGAACTTGAAGCGCCGGCGGCTCACTACCCCGTGGATGGTATCACGGAGAAGACACCATGTGTGCTACATATGTCGTGAAGAACATGTCCTTCAAGGTGGCGGACGGCTATGCTTTACCAAATCAACCTGGAGAAAGTTACCATCTCGGCGGGATTCCAGCTGGCTATGCTCGTGTCGGGGTGGATGACGTTGTGCCGTTATATGCTGATCTGAATCTTGACATTCCTGGAGGTGACGACGAGAGGACACTGGGAGAAGCCAAGCGGCATATCGTTCTCTGGAAGAAGGAAGACATCATGTTTCCAAACTTGCCGCCAAGGCCACCGACTCCTCCGAGTAGGAGTCCCCCACCTCAAGATCCGCCCTCCCCACCTCAAGATCCGCCCTCCCCACCTCAAGATCCACCCTCCCCACCTCGTGACGACGTGGGGAGGCCAGCGCGAGTCCATCGCCCGCGCGGTCGCAGCAAGAGAGTGCGCACTGTTTCGCGGAAAGTGAAGGCCCCGTCGACATATACACAGAGGTGCGCTTTAAACTACCCGCCAGAAACTCGAGAGGAACGCGAGTTGCTAAAGCCTCTTCCAAAGAGGTCTTACGACTTGACTCGAGAGGAACTCGACGAGTCGGTGCGTGCCGATGTGAAAAAACAGTTGGGACCAAAACAGCGCCCGCAGAAGGAGGTAGTACCACAGGAAAAAGTTGACAAATTGATAAAAAATATATCGCGTGGACCGCCACCGCCACCGTCACCGCCACCGCATGACTATGACCGTGTTTTTTGAAGACAATTAGTGAAGATAAGGAGGAGAAGACGGCGGCATATCGCCGAAAGAGAAAGCAGATGCTGGAGAGGCAGGAGATGGAGAAGCAGGAGAAGGAGGCGGCATTTCGCCTAAAGAGGCAGCAGCTGAAATCCGGGAAACAAGTGGCCCAGCTCGGAGAACATGCAAATCAGTCGGTCCCCGCGCTCAAGGTGATGCCGGAAAAGGTAGTAGACCAAGAGACTTTTCGCATAGACGATCCCCCACAGAGTATCAGTATGCATGGACATGGGTCTACGGGAGCACCCTGGTCAGACCTGAGCACGTCAACTCTCTGACAACACAAATGCGCCGCTTGCATACGTGGTACGAGAAAGCCGTAGAGGCCAAGCATGACGCTATCTGGCTTCAAGTCAGGAAAGAGCATTTCTTCAGGGAATATGCTATGTATGTTCAGTTTTCGGAAATTTTTCAATTATTCAACCAAGACGCCCTCGACAAATCCCTCGTCAGTTGCTATTGTTTGTAAGTGATTTAGTTTTGCGATTTAATTAAGTCTCTAGCTCAGCTCGTTCGTTGCCAATTATCTAAATATATTATTTTGTACGCTATTATGCAGAATGAAGATCAACGAATGCAAAGATGCCCGAAACTATGCTATTGGGTTCATTGACCCATATTGGGTTCATTCAGTTGTTGTGCAGTACAATCCCGAAGTCACAGAGAAAGCCTTGCTCCGGTATTTAGTGAAACAAAATACCTGCGCAGAAATACTTTTTCCCTACAACTTCAAGTGAGTGTTACTGTACCTTCTACACATTCTATTTTTCTTTCATCCCGGTTTAGTGTAATCGATGAGTCATGGACATATAAACGCGTGCAGATTCCACTGGATTTTGCTAATCATTAGAGTTGACCAAGGAGTCGTTCAAGTCATGGACTCGTTAAGGAAAGATATGGAAGAGTGGGACGACTGAGACAAATGCTTGACAGGTAATTTCAGTCATTATTGCTCTATATCGACCTCTTTCGTTCATTTTGTGATATCAAGTAATTAATAACTTCTTTCATATTTTCTTTTGCCGGGCAGGGTTTGGGAACGGTTTAAGGTGAAGTGTCCAGGGAAGTGGAAAAAGCAACTGTATTTTTATGAAACCAAGGTAAGTAGTAGTACATATATATGTCTGCGCAACTCTTTAATTTAGTTTCAATACCATTATCGTGCTTGATTGTTATTTTGATGATATTCTTTTTTTGTAAAGTGGTGTCTGAGGCAGCAAGTCGGGACTAATTTATGCGCATATTACGTTTTCGAGTACATTCGATATTTTGTCAATGAGCGGGATAGAAAAATCAGAACAGAAAACGTACGTATACACTATTCGCATATTGTGTTGAGTTCCATTCATAATTTATTTTAGGATGATTTCAAACAGCTCACACATATATATTCTTATATTGATCTAGATGGAACGAGAGCGGGACCGACTCATACCATCGAAGCGCCTAAAAGCAATTCAAGAGGAATTGGCGGGATTTTTAACAAGGAGGTCCTGAGGAAAGACGGAGAATTTTATCACCATGATACTTATTTGCCCGCCGTGTGAGAAACGTGATGTCGGTGTAGTAAAACTTGTGGGCTATGTATGTATGAATCAAACGTGACCTCGGTGTATTGTATATATGCTTTATTATGTGTATGACTTTATGTGTATGACTACTTGTTGTCTGCGCAACGTGATCTTCGTAAAAAATAATTAATTGGAAAACAAAAAATGGAAACCCTAAACCCTAAAAAATAAATTAGCAGGAAAACAAAAAGCAGAAACTCTTTGGTCCCGGTTGGTATTACCAACCGGGACCAAAGGGGTGCCCGCCATGCGCGCCCAGCGCAGCCCACGTGGAGGCCCTTCCATCCCGGGTCGTGGACACCCGGGACGAAAGGCCACCCCCCTCTAGTCCCGACCGTTTAGTCGCGGGTGCAGAACCGGGACGAAAGCCCCTCTGGACCCGCGATTAAAGGCCTTTTTTCTACTAGTGGTTACTGTGCACCGATAGATAACCTGCATAAGAGAAGCATTCTTATCGTTAAAAACCTTGTCATTTCTACATAGAGAGAGCGACCAAATAACGGCAATCGCTCCCATCCTACTGAATAGTTTAAACCTAGGATCTACCCCGTTTAACCAGTTGCCAAAAATGTTTGCAACCGTACACGGGGGATGTAAGGAAGAACCTATCTGGATGGCTGACCATATAGACCTGGCTAACTCGCACTGAAAGAATAAGTGTGTAATGGTCTCATCGTGATGACAGAAGACGCACTTTTTACTTCCGTGCCAATTACGTTTGGCAAGATTATCTTTTGTAAGAATAACACCTCGACGTAGATACCACGCAAACACCTTAGTTTTAGTGGTATCTTCATCTTCCAAATTTTGTTATTATCCTTAGTATCGACTGGAACATCGGGTAAGATTAATGCTCTGTACATAGAATCAATCGAGAATTTACCATTCCTCGTAAGATTCCATAGAAATGTATCTGGACCATCCGACAGGTGGATGGATTCCAATCGGATGCGCAAAGCATTCCAGGATGCTTGTCTCATTCCAAATAAACTTCTTCTGAACGAAACATCTGGTGAGGAGGATCCCAACACCTTGGCGATCGTGTCGCTCTTATTTCGTACAATAGCATACAGAGCCGGATATTGTTCTCTGAGACAGGCCTGGCCTAGCCATTTATCCTCCCAGAATTGAATTTCCGATCCATCCCTAATTGAGAAAGATCCATGTGGGAAAAAAAACTTCTTCATAGCCATAGGGCCTGCCTAGAAGTGCGAACCTCCAGGTTTCCAAAGAACCTGAGATACAGCTTGAGATCCCACGTACTTTCTCCTAAGGAGGGTTTGCCAAACTCCATCTTCAGCAAGAAGCTTGAAGAGCCATTTACCCAGCAAGGCTCTGTTCTTGACCTCAAGGTCGTGAACTCCGAGCCCTCCTTGGTCCTTAGGGCAGCAAACCACACTCCACTTAGTCAGCCGATATTTTTTCTTCTCACAATCCCCTTGCCAAAAGAATCTAGACCGGAAATAATTCAAAAAAAGTCTCACGGGCATATCACATGATAGTGGACCGCTCACAAGCAGATGAATCATCAGGGTATGCATCGATTTGCAAACATTGATTTCAAACATGTGGGCCAGCAAAGGCCTATGAATGGCCTAACTACAGTAGACGCATTCTCACTCGCTCTTCTGTTCATCTATCGTGGCAAAATCTTGACATGATTGACTTATAGTGAAATTCAGGGCATATACATTTTTTTAGAGAGAAGTCAATAACATGCATATCCATTTATGTCCTCCAAGTTGCTAAAGGGTCCTCCGTACCAATAAGAGCATCTCCATGGGGCAGCAAAAAGTGGATTTGCATCACCACTTTTATGCGTTTTTGAAGTTTTGGGGCACGGACAAAAAATCTGCCGTTTCAGCAGCCCCAATTTGGGGCACGGCAAAAACGGCTGCTGTAGCAGCTGCCCTAAAATGGGGCACGGAATACAAGATCCAACGGTGGGCAGGGAGAGCAACGCATCGTTCAGCCAGGCGGAGCCGGAGGTCAACGAGGCGAACCCGCCTGCGCGACATGGATGCAGGTCCACGCCATGGCCGCGCCGAGCTCGTCGGGGCTGCACCACCGCCAGGATTGAGCGCTGCCGGAGGAGCTCGTCGGGGCATAGCTCGTCGGGATTCCGCCGCATCACGTTGCGCGTCCACATCCAGCCACCTGCCTGACACAACAGGCACGACTCCGCGCGAAAATCAAGCTTGGCGCCAGGCACCTGCGCCAGGGCGGCGGGGATGGCCGCCGGCGGGATTAATCGCAGCTGTAGGAGCGCAGGGGAGGAGCTCTTCGGGGCTGCGAGTTGGTTGGTGGCGGAGGGAAATTGGAAGGGGGAGGCCGAGGGTGTTGCCGGAAGGTGAGTGGCAGCACGAGATGGCGGCGGAGATGGCTGGAATCGACCAGCGACGACACCGGCGGAAAGGGGATCGAGCCTAGCCTGCGCGGGTGAAACTTCAGTGTGGCTGCTGGATGTGCGCGCGTGGTGCAATATGCAATGCGGCACGGCCATGCGTGATTAAAATATGCATCAGATGGGGCAGGAATTTGGGCAGCCCCAAATTTTTTGCATCACCGTTTGCGTATAGGGCAGCTGTTTGAGCAGCGTTTTTTGCCCTTCGTGATGGAAAAAATGGTTTTTGCATCACCTCTCAAAATTTGGGACAGCTATTGGAGATGGTCTAACGCTAGCGAGGGTGCCGTATGATTGCTCGCAAACTATTACTTCTATAAAACCGTACGCGCTTCACCCCTATCACATAATGTTATGTTAACTATGTGTGGTTCACTTCCACCATCACCTACCCTCGCCAAGGGAATGTTGGGTAAACCGTGCACGATTGTCAAATTCATACTATTGATTCTAATAGAAAATTATAGTTGTTTTCTTACCATAATTAATAGATCCTTTCCAACACTGTCTCCCCTAATCCGTCTAAGTTTGGGGGCATCTAGACAAAGAGTCTGGACCAATAGGACGGGTGCTTCCAAGCTCTCGGGGCACCCAAAAGAAACGACACTATTTCATGGTAATTTTCATCACACGAACTAATAAAATCAATAATTCAAGCATAGAAGGCCGGTTTGTGGTCGGATAATTGGAGGTGGACTCACACGGATTTGATGATTTGTGGCTCAATGAGAAGGGCAAGCTCAAACCACTTTACCCATAGCGAGGCGGTGCGGTATTAACCGACCGGATCTATTGAACCCGACCTCGCCCGTGACAAAATGGTGTCGAAAACATCGAGGCAGCGATGGCTAGTCAACGGCCATCGTCGTTGGGGGCACGGGGTGGTGAAGGTGACGATGAAAATGGAACGGCAGGGGGCGGCTCGGTGGACTCGAGGTCGGCAAAGAGACAGGTTCATGGGAATGATAGGTAAGAACAAGCGGGGCCTATCTATCGGGTCCCTAGTTAGTGGAGGTATTCGGATGCCCCGGACCGGTGTATGGGCATGCATGTGTCCGAACAAAATGGCCTACAATTTGGCCGATGGGAAGGCCCAGTGGAGATTGAATTTTTATCTGGACCGAAATGGACATGTGGGCCCCTTTCGTGGTTGTCCTTGGAGATGCTCTAATAAGATATATACTACTCCCTCCGTTCACAAAAGGATGTCCCAACTGAACGGAGGGAATAGTTTTCATGTTTGATTTACTGGATTCCGCGAGTAATTTTGGAGTGACAAGATGAAGAGAAATGTTATGGCTCCCTCTTTTTTCAGGCCTGGGGTCTTTCTGGGGAAGCACTCCACTAGGAAAACCACCCGTAAATTACATTATCCTCTACAGCGAACGTCGTAGTCTAAATCATTAGTATAATAATCGTGTATTATGCAACCCAGAGCATACGTTGACAAATGACAGCGACTAGAGTGTTGTACTACACGGCGGGGTCGACACTCTAGTCGTACGTACTAACGAGGCTGTACTACACACATCAAACAAAAGTCAGCGCCTGTACTGCACCCCATTCAAGTACACAACGCAAGCCAAGGAATAACAGCAGCGGTTGAAGAGCTTGTAAAGCCAGCTAGACATCGATCGTCATGGCGATGATGACGATGGCCAGGAAGACGAAGCTCACCTTCACCGTGGTCCTCCTCCTCGCGCTGCTCTGCGTCCAGCTCCACCCGGCCCTCGGCCATGGCGGCATCGATGACGGCGACGAGGAAGAGGGCGGGGACACCGCGCCGGCGGCGGACCGGTCGGTGCTGCGCTCCAAGGGGCTCATCGCCGTGAAGGTGTGGTGCCTTGTGATCCTTCTGGTGGGCACCTTCCTCGGCGGCGTGTCCCCTTACTTCTACCGCTGGAATGAGGCCTTCCTCCTCCTCGGCACCCAGTTCGCCGCCGGCATCTTCCTCGGCACCGCGCTCATGCACTTCCTCGCCGGCTCCACCTCCACCTTCCACGGCCTCACCAAGAACCCGTACCCCTTCTCCTTCATGCTCGCCTGCGTCGGCTTCCTCCTCACCATGCTCAGCGACGTCGCCATCGTCGCCGTCGCCCGGCGCCAGCAACGGAGCAACCAGGTCAACCAGGACCACGGCCGCCTCAAGGAGGAGGGCGCCGGCGTGGACGACGCTTCGCCGTCTTCGGGGCCGGCGCCGCACGGGCAGCACCCGATGCTCATGACAGCCACGTCGTCCTTCGAGGACGCCATCCTCCTCATCGTCGCGCTCTGCTTCCACTCCATCTTCGAAGGGATCGCCATCGGCGTCTCAGGTCAGTCAGCACTCCTCAACACATGTTCCACAGCTAATTTTGCTTATGCACGCATAGCTTTTAATTAGTGACTTTAAGCACATCCTTCTTCCTAAATTCTCAACTTCAATTAGATCAATAAATATGCAACTGCTGACTGCTCGGTTGCATGATGCATCTCGAGCCAAAATCTTAAATTTCGCATGTTGCATAAAGTTTTCAACAACCTTATTGACCGTTAGAGCAAAAATCAAATCTTCGCAAAAATAAAAGAAAGGATGAACAGGCGTTCAAAAATGACGACATTCCCTTACTTCTGATTTGATTGTATGCACCAAGTTGTGAAACCAAAATCTCCAGTCAATAAAGAATAGCGAACATTAAACCTACCAATTTAATTGATCACATAATGTACAGCGACGAAGGGTGAGGCATGGAGAAACCTGTGGACGATCGGGCTCCACAAGATCTTCGCGGCCGTGGCCATGGGCATCGCTCTCCTCCGGATGATCCCCAAGCGCCCCTTCCTCATGACGGTGCTCTACTCTTTCGCGTTCGCCGTGTCCAGCCCTGTCGGAGTGGGCATCGGCATTGCCATAGATGCCACGGCCGAGGGCTCGGCGGCGGACTGGACATACGCCATATCCATGGGGATTGCCACTGGAGTCTTCGTCTATGTCGCCATCAACCACCTCATGGCCAAGGGGTACCGTCCACAGCAGCCAAACTACTTCGACAAGCCCATCTTCAAGTTCCTCGGCGCACTGACCGGTGTCGCCGTCATGGCCGTTGTCATGATATGGGACTGATTTCCTTGAGCGAGATTTGTTTTGGTTTTTCAGCATTTATGCATGTGGGCATGCAAACAATGCTTAATTTCATTCGCTTCTTATGCGTGGAAACGTAAATATTATGTATTTATGTTACTAAAATTGCATATGCTACATGTTTGAATTGGTTTTGTGAATGTGTGATCATGTGGATGTCAATCCATAGGTGAGTCCCTCGAATGAGGTGACAAATAATTATTCGCAACATTGTCAAATTTGACCGTAACTGTATGGAGTTGCTTTTGGGAAGATGTTGGATATGCTTTACCTAGGGGGCATGTATTACTCAGATTTTATAATGTAAATATTTTCATTTTCCTTCAGTACACATCAACGGCTGAGATTTCGTGATACCGCTTTTCCACAAACGTTTAATCTATTTTGGATAGCCCTAATTAAACCTCTATGGCCTATTGATACTGTGGCAGAACCCTTCCTTCAAATGTGACCATTTCGATACGATCTCTGTACGATAACGGTGGCCCCAGTTCGTCGGTGTGCTTCGCCAACGGTGATTTTTTTATGAGGGACAAATTATGGTTCCATCGGTGAGAACGGTATATATCGTATACCTGAACTTTCGCGCGTGTGGCTAGGTTTGGAAAACCCAGGTGGCGCTTGGACGTGACCTGGCTGAACCCACTATGTAACAAAGAGGCCTCATTAGAGATGTGGATTTTGGCGCTTGCAAGTATGCAGTGGCACAAGTATGAGACAAGACTTTCACGCTAACCAACCGAGCGCTGGCGCCTGAATGGTAGCGGGATGGTCCGGTTATGTAACAGAGGGCAGCCGGCTGGCGGTAATTTTACTTCGGATGATTTATTTACGGAAGATTTTATCAACATTTTAGCAGTTTAATTTATCTAAGGTAACATGTATTAATGCCTTAACAAGGTTGTCAATTCACTGCTAAGTATATTACCACATTTTATGGTCGAATCTTAATAACTCATGGTTTAATGATAAACGCTCGTTGTAGTAACGAAAATACATGGATGGTGCGGCACAGCAATTTATGAAGCATGGTAATTTGATAAAATGGTCTGGCCCTGACAGAAAAAGCACTTAAATTACTAACCAACCAGTCGGAGACTTTACATTCATAACAAGTCCATGAAAAAAAATTAGCATCGAAATGTTCTTGGCGGCGGGGAGCCCAATAAGGCACCAAGTTGTATTTTGGATGATTTTTTTAACAAAAATCTTCTCCTCACACTTGTTTGCCGTCGAAAAAAGAATTTCTTCCTGTAAAAAAACGATAGACACTACAGCAGGCGCCCTCTGTGCCGACGGTAAATAACCGTCGGCACAGCCACCTTCCACGTCGGCACAGGGCTGTGCCGACGGTGACACAGGGCCGTCGGCGTAGGTGCCCGTAGGCACAGGTTTTTTGCCCGTCGGCACAGTGTTTTCCCGTCGGCATAGGAGGTGCCTACGGTGTAACAATGCCCGTCGGCACAATTTCCGTCGGCGTAGGTTCGGTGGGTCCCACGTGGAAGAGCTTGCCTGAGAAGCTGTGCCGACGGTAATACCGTCGGCACAGGTGTGCACGTGGCGTCTCCTGAGCGTCTCCTGGGACGTACCTGTGCCGACGGTATTACCGTCGGCACAGGTGTGCACGTGGCGTCTCCTGGGCGTCTCCTGAGCGTCTCCTGGGACGTACCTGTGCCGACGGTATTACCGTCGGCACAGGCGTGACCATTTGGCACAGATCAAGACCTGTGCCGACGGGAATACCGTCGGCACAGGTGCATCCCCAGATTTTTTTTTTAGCGGTTTGGTTGCAGTGCTGGTTTTTCAGCAAAAATAGCAGAAAATATAGATCACAAACAAGATCACACATAACTCCATATAGATCTGGAGCAATATCATCATGCACAATAGTAATATCATCAGTGGATACACACATAGCATCATCATACATAGGGCAATGTCTAGAGGCCTCAAGCCCTACATCTACTGCTGTGGCGACGGGGTGTACCCCATATCTGCCTGGGTGAACGTAGGCGATCGACGGCTCGGCCTCGCAGCAGAACCACCAGAAGAAGGCGAAGCACCAGGAGAAGTCGAAGCAGCACGCGAAGCACCAGGAGAAGGACCACCGGCATGTACCGGTGTGATCTCACGCGAACCCGGCGAAGGATCAGCATCAAACCTCACCATCTCACGCGAACCCGGCGAGGCACTAGGAGAAGCACGACCAAAGTGTGGGTTCTCCGACGAGCATCCCGTTCCCTACATGTTTGAGCAAGAGTTAGCAAGTTGCGAGGCAAAGGAAAGCGGTATCCAGTGGTTTGGCATCAAACTTACCGGGGTCGATGAGTAGTAGGTAAGAGCGAACTCGTCCTTCGATGGAAACCGTGGAGACGGCCCCGGATCCGGAGGCTCCACCGTAGGAGGGGGGACCCGCACTCCAGTGGTGAGAAAGTTCATCACCGACTGCAAGATAGTTTAGATGTTAGACGTTGGCAAAATAAAGGTTCAAACTAGGGAAGTGGGACTTGTCATATTAGACAAAAATAAAGGTTGAAACTTACCTCACGGAACGACTTTTGATACAAGGAGTAGGCTTTATTCATCTCCACCCACTGGGAATAGGCCACCTGATACTCCGCATTAGCGGCAGCGTAGGCTGCGTCAAGATCGGGCTACAATTTCAAAAATACGGTATGGAACTGTCAACTTTGCCATGCAGGAACGAATGTCGGAAAGAGGATGAAAATGAGAAAAACTTACATCGGTGGAAGTGGGTCGACGACGCCGTGGACGAGCCGCGATAAGGGGGCTGCTGTCAGGGAGGGTAGCTTTTGCCTGCGTGAAGCTCATGGAAGGCCTGGCCACATTCTGAAGAAAGAGATCACGTCCATGCGGCCTTCCATGCCCCGAGAGGACCATCGACCTCTCGTCGACCTCGTGGCTCAAGGGGTCGTCATCCACCTCCGGGTTAAAAGACTGGAACGTCGTGCAGTACCTCTCCAAGTGCTCGTCGGCATTGTTGTAGTACTCAGGAAGCTGGGGCTGAGGCTTCGATAGATCGCGCTTCTTCTCCTTCATCTTCTGCCATGATTGCAACTGAGAGCTTACCTCCCCCCTATCGGCGTCCTGCATCGCGAAAAGAAATGTCATGAGTAGCAAGTAGAAACATGAGGGGAAAATAAATGGAGGTCGTTCCATGTATATATATACCAGCTTTTCCTTGAAGCGGAAGAGGTTGCGGCTTCCCGCACTGTGTGTTCCCTCGGTGCCTCGGTTTGCCTTGTTCCGCTGGCTCACGGCGTCAAACTCGGGGTCTCCCCCGACCCACCTCGTAACCAACGCATCCCATGCGTCTTCTTTGCCGTCGGCCCAGTCGGGCATAACCTGAAAATGCAATTCAAGAAGAGATAATGCAATGGCAACTTAGCAGCAATATAGAATTTCATTGACAGTTTACTTACCGAAAGGAGTACAAGCCTGGCCAATACTTCCTAATAAGAGCTCCAAGCAAGCTCCCAGGAGTGCGAGGAATCTTAGGTGCTGGCCATGTCCATTTGCTGCACAAAAATCAAACATTAGTACATATGCCAAATTGTTAGGAACACAATGAAATTACATGTTCAAAATTACTAAATTAGTACACTTACTCAACGCCCATAGGAACAATGAGGGCCTTCGCCTCCTCGCTCGTAGGCTCCAGGGCCTCCTCGGGGACTCCCGCTTCGCCACGCATCCGCGGCCGCTTCGGCGCCAACTCCATCTCGTCCTCCACCTCGTCCTCCACCTCGTGTCTAGACTCGGTCTCCGCCTCGTCCTCCACCTCGTGTCTAGACTCGGTCTCCGCCTCGTCCTCCACCTCGTGTCTAGACTGGGAAGCCACGTCGCCAGAAGCGGAGGGCAACTCCACCTCGTCCTCCGCACGTCTCCTCCACCTCGTCCTCCACCCGTCCTCCACCTCGTCCTACTCGCGCACCCTCGTCCACGGCGTAACGCGAGGTGGAAGGTCGTCCACTCCGTGTAACTCCAGGCTTCCGTACCATCATCTTACTAATCTTACTAAGCAGGACGACGAGTTTTCCTTGCCTTGGCTCATATTGTTCAATCACCTGCATGAGAAAGAGAAAACAAGTAAGCATAAAGACATAATAAAATGTAGACAGTAAGCATAAAGACGTAATGCAATGACGAAGCATGTTGAAAATAAATACTAAAGCATAAAGACATAATAACATGTAGACACCAAGCATAAAGACGTAATGCAATTAAGAAGCATGTTGAAAAATAAATACTAAGCATAGAGACATAAAAGACGCTCACCCGAATAATCACTCTCATAATTAGTTGGTTCTCATTCTCACTATCACTATCACTATCACGTGTGTAGTAGGTTGGAGGCTCATCGCACGGTGGAGGCTCGTCATCGTCGCATTGTCCGCCTGTAACTTCGAGAGCATATCTATGTCCTTCAGATCCACCACTGACTCACCACGAGTGTGTGCATCGTTCTCGAGGTCCTCAAGACCACCCGTTTGTAAGGCAAAGTCCCCGAAGTCCTCTTGCTCTTGATAGAAAATTCCCTCGTATGTTTTAGGGTCAATGTTGTTGTAATCGTCGGCAGAGGGCATGGGTAGCTTACCATGTGGCGATACCCGGAACACGACTTCCCAGCCCTTGAGGTTCTCTTTCTGGCATGGGTAGGGCAAATAATAAACTTGCTTGGCTTGGTGAGCCACAACAAAGACATCGGCTCCGCTATAGGTGGTTGAAGGCTTAACTTCAACTAACCCAATGGAAGGGTCACTTCTCTGTCCACCGTGTGGTCCAGTGCGTGGGTCGAACCAGTGGCACTGGAACACAACGAGCTTGAGTTCTATGTTCGTACGATTGAACGTCAGCTCGTATACCTTTCTAACCTTCCGTAGTAATCTACGTAATCGGCTCCATCGGCTCCTCTGGATCCTTTGGTGAAGACCCCAGTATTTACAGTTTTTGCATTCGGCCGACTATTCTGGTGATACTCTGTATGGAAGCGGAACCCATTCACATCATACTTCTCATACTTCATGACGGTACGGTTAAAACCTTGGGAAACACATCTCAACTCATCCGTCATCTCAACGTTGGATCAGCTCCCTACAAGTACGGTTCAAATTGTTTTGTGCATTAGTTACGTGTAATAAGAGGGACAAGTCACAGATTGCAAGCTAAGAGGGACAGGTTAGAAATTACTTTTCCATGAACCAAGACACAAATTTTTTTCCTCCGTGAGCACCCTTTTCAGAAGAGTGTCCAGCTCCGCGGGAGAGGGATCCGCCATTCCCGACCACTGTTCATCTTGGAATTGGCTAAAAGGAGAAAATAGGTATTAGACCGAAACCGAGTTACTAGTTGCAAAGTAATTTGTTCACCATTTTACCTGATGAAACCGACTACTTCCGTCATGTTCATAAGCACATAGAGCATTATGCAATCCTTCTCTTCCTTGGTCAACTCCATTTTACACCACACCGGCCTTGCCACCGGGACATTGGAAGAGGAGGAGCTTGGGGTCATGCTTGGGCTCGTCGACATTGTACCGAGAGACCGGGTTATGCATAGTGGATACTTCATCGGGATAGTACGTTGTCACGGCGTCTGCCATCTCCCGAAGTATTGTTGCCTCAGCTATGCATGCTTCAATCCTATTTTTGTTTCCAGTCATGTTTCGAATATACTTGAACTCTCTCTCAATACAAAACTGCCAACGAAACTGCACCGGTCCACCCAAGAGTGCCTCGTTCGCGAGATGCACAACGAGATGTGCCATCGGAACAAAGAAGCCTGGCGGAAAGATCTTCTCTAAATTGCATAGCAACTCCGGCACAAGATCACGCAGCTTCCCAATAATCACGGGACATATCTGCTTCGCACAGAGCGTGCGGAAGAAATGGCTCAACTCCGCAAGCACTCGCCAGATACGATCGGGGAGATACCCTCGAACCATCACCGGCATCAACCGCTCAATCCATATATGATAGTCGTGACTCTTGAGCCCAGTGACTTTTTACAAGATTGACTCCATTACTTATATTGGAACAATAACCATCAGGGAACATCACGTCGTGTTTGAGCCACTTGAATGCCTCCTTCTTTTGGATATTATCAAGGCAGTAGTCGGCATTCGGCTTAACCAATTTTTTGACGGCTGAGGAGGCTGCATGTGTAATCTCTCCCTATCACAGAGCTTCTCAACATCAACTCTAGCCTTGACATTGTCCTTTGACTTCCCAGGAATGTTCAGGACTGTGTGAAAGAGCATCTCTCCAACATTCTTTTCGGTGTGCATCACATCGATGTTATGGGGAAGTTCGAGGTCCTTGTAATACTCTAGCTGCGTTAAGCCTGCCACGTGAGTCCAGTTGTGCGTTACACCATATCCCACAAATTTTGGGCCAGGTACCTGAGCAGGCACGAGAGCACGTAGCTCGGCATCAACAGTTGCACCATCGAACTTCGGTATCTCTTTTTCTTCACGCACGACTTTGCCCTTCGTGAAGTTTTTTATGTCTTCTCGGTAAGGATGCCTTCTTTTGAGGAACGGTCGATGCTTGTCAAACGCGACATACTTGCGACCTGACTTTAGCCAAGTGAACTCAAGTCGGTTTCTGCACACTGGGCATGGCCACTTACCAGCTGTACACCATCCGCAGAATAGGGCATACCCGGGTAGGTCGTGCATGGAATAGTGGTACCAAATTCTCATCAAGAAGTTTTTCTTTGATGCTCGGTCGTATGTCCACGTCCCATTGTGCCATGAGTGGTGCAAATCATCCACAAGCGGTTGCATGTAGACACTCAAATTCTTCCCGGGTATTCGGGCCCTGGAATGATCAGCGACATAAACATGAACTTCCTTTGCATTAGGACCCCGGGAGGGAGATTGAGCGGAATAACAAACACGGGCCAGCAGCTGTACGAGGCACTCGACATACCATATGGATTGAATCCATCTGTTGCTATCGCAATTCTGACATTCCGAGCATCTGCTGCCTTATCGGGGTGTTTCTCATCAAAATTCTCCCATGCCTTACCATCAGATGGATGTCCCATCTTTTTCCGTCCGAACTCGTCGGCGTATCTCTTCCCCTTCTTGTGCCAAGTCATCTGTGTGGCAGTCTCCTCAGAAAAGTAAAGCCGCTGGATTCTTTTTATGAATGGGAGGTACCGAAGAATCTTCACAGGGACTTTTGTCTGCTTCTTCTGACCATCGGCTTCGGGTTCCTCATGATACCTAGAGGCCCCACAAAGACTACAGTACTTGTCATCCGCATACTGTTTCCAGAACAGAAGGCAACCTTTTGGACAACAATGTATCTTTTCATAATCCATGCTGAGCGATCCCAATAGTTTCTTCCTCGTGCATGGACTTTGGCAGACAATGCCCTTGGGCAACATGTTACCAAATGTTTTCAGATTAGCTTCAAAGCCTGCACGGGTGGTGGAGTACTGGCACTTGTCACTTAGTATTTGAGCTATGGCATCGAGCTGAGAAATGTTTGCACCCTCGTATAGAGGCTTCTTAGCCGAGGCCATCATATCAAGGAAAGCCTTCGCGGTTGGCTCCGGTTCCTCCGGTTCACCCGGTTCCTCCGGTTCACCCGGTTCCTCCGGTTCCTCCTGTGGAGGTGGCGAATCCGGTATGTCAGCATCGCGGAGATCATCTAGCAAGTTTCTCACCCCATCATACTCATTGCCATTGATCCGCTGCCGCATCACCTCAACTCTGTCACGTTCGACCTGAGCAAAGTCGACCTTCGTGACGTAGTTAGGCATATACCCAGACAACCAAAGATGCTTAGTCATTTCATCCTTTCCCTGACGGGCACGATTCTTGCAATTAATGCATGGGCACCTTGGACGAACTCCTGATGCCTTTGAACCACGCGCTAACTCCTTCACTAACATATTGGTCTTCCATTCCCACTCCTCTGTTCTTTTAATCTTACTGATACGGCCACTGTACATCCACCCATTATCAGCCATCCTCTGCTTTATTGGATCCAAAGAACAACGCATTTCGTAATATGCACCAAGTAATAATAAATTTATTCAATGACACCAAGATTAATTACGGCCAAATTTTATCTTTTACAACATGCAAGGGTTCACCTACACTTCTAATAGGAGGGCCTATCCCGCCCGAGTACGTGTAGATCGAGTCGTGTCCATGTTCTACCCCGACCCGAGACGAAATTTCGGCAGCACCTCCCCGCTGTTCTTCAGAATACACGTCTCGAGCTTGTCAAGCCGAGAGGGTGTGCATCCGAAGAACAACGGGGAGGTGCTGCCGAAATTCCGTCTCAGGAAGGGGTAGAACATGGAACACGACCCGATCTACACGTACTCGGACTGTCCAACAGGACAACCCGGAAGTGTTACGGTTATAAATATGCAAAGATGGACAATCCTGCATATTTATAAATTTGTAACCCTTCCGGATGGGATCTGACTCGGGTTACGCGACTGACTTGGTGATCTAGACCAAAATAAACCTATGCAGCAAGAGAGGCGAAAGGTTTATACCCTCGAAGCGTGATCGGTGGCGGAGAAGGTCGAGGACGTGCTCCGGAAGCGGGCGACAAAACAGGGGCACCGAGGCGGCCCCTCCTCAGCTGGAGAAGAAGCCCCGAACGACGCGCGGGACCGGCGGTGGTGGCAGGAGGGAAGCTACGTCATCTGAAAAAGCACAAACAATAAACATTAGCACACACGTATGACACAAAAACTAACACTAACACTAACTGTAACAGCTAAGAACTAAACCTAACCCTAACCCTAACCCTAACACTGACACTGACACTAGCTACCTCTAAACCTAACCCTAACCCTAACACTAACACTGACACTAGCTACCTCTAAACCAAACCCTAACCCTAACACTAACACTAACCCTAACCCTAACCCTAACCCTAACACTAACACTAACACTAACACTAACACTAACACTAACACTAACACTAACACTAACACTAACAGCTAAGAAAAAACAGAGGAGTGTGGAGCATACCTCCGGTGGCGCTGTTGAACGGCGGTGCAGGGCCAGAGGAGGCAGTGAGGCGCCGGTGGAGGGGAGGGCACGGAAGGGAGGGCACGGGGAGGGGAGGGGAGGGCACGGGAGGGCACGGGGAGGGAGGGGAGGGCACGGGGAGGGCACGGGAAGGGGAGGGCACGGGGAGGGGAGGGGAGCGCACGGAAGGGAGCGCACGGGGAGGGACGGCCGGCGGCGGGGTGGGGCGCGGGGCGGGGCGGGACGGCCGGCGGCGTGGTGGGGCGCGGGGCGGGGCGGGACGGCCGGCGGCGGGTGGGGCGAGACGGCCGGCGGCGGGGTGGGGCGCGGGGCGGGGCGGGACGGCCGGCGGCGGGGTCCGCCAGCGGGGGGAGAGGCGAGGAGGGATTGGTCGAGAGTGGGAGGACACGAGGAAACCGTCCCCGTTCGAGTGGGGATAAGTGAGGGACCTGTGCCGACGGTTTTACCGTCGGCATAGGGTTCTATTTTTTTTCAGTTATTCTATTATTTTGTGGTGTTGTTAATATTTCTAGACCATTATAATTCACTATTAATTTTTTTAAATTAATCTATTATTTTGTGGTGTTGTTGGGACACCACCTAGGGTTTGGTGTGATCCGGACGCTCCGGAGCACCTCTCCGTCGAAACCCTAGACCCGCTGGAGGAAAGACCAGCTTTTCTCGTCTACCCCCATAGACGTGCATCGAAAGGGGGTAGCCCAATGGACTTTTTTGCTTCGTTGTGTTAGGTTAGGCCATAGGAACATGAGAAACCAAAGTCTACCCCAAATCGACACAAGATTCCATCCGGTTCGCCCGAAAGGGGAGTTTTCACCACTAAGTGCAGAAACTCACTAGAGAGAAAGTGAAGCCGGTGAAGCCGGTCACACAACAGAGTAGATTCTTGGACATTTGAAACACCCAACACACTTGTACACGTGGTATGGCACAACCTAGGTTTGGGTGGGGTTCCGACGCTCCGGGGCCCCGCTTCGGCGAAACCCTGAATCCGCTGGAAAAACCCTAACGTTTCTGTCTACCCCCATAGACGTGCGTCGAAAGGGGGTAGCCCAATGGACTTTTTTGCTTCATTGTGTTAGGTTAGGCCATAGGAACATGAGAAACCAAAGTCTACCCCAAATCGACACAAGATTCCATCCGGTTCGCCCGAAAGGGGAGTTTTCACCACTAAGTGCAGAAACTCACTAGAGAGAAAGTGAAGCCGGTGAAGCGGTCACACAACAGAGTAGATTCTTGGACATTTGAAACACCCAACACACTTGTACACACGTGGTATGGCACAACCTAGGTTTGGGTGGGGTTCCGACGCTCCGGGGCCCGCTTCGGCGAAACCCTGAATCCGCTGGAAAAACCCTAACGTTTCTGTCCCCCATAGACGTGCGTCGAAAGGGGGTAGCCCAATGGACTTTTTTGCTTCGTTGTGTTAGGTTAGGCCATAGGAACATGAGAAACCAAAGTCTACCCCAAATCGACACAAGATTCCATCCGGTTCGCCCGAAAGGGGAGTTTTCACCACTAAGTGCAGAAACTCACTAGAGAGAAAGTGAAGCCGGTGAAGCCGGTCACACAACAGAGTAGATTCTTGGACATTTGAAACACCCAACACACTTGTACACACGTGGTATGGCACAACCTAGGTTTGGGTGGGGTTCCGACGCTCCGGGGCCCCGCTTCGGCGAAACCCTGAATCCGCTGGAAAAACCCTAACGTTTCTGTCTACCCCCATAGACGTGCGTCGAAAGGGGGTAGCCCAATGGACTTTTTTGCTTCGTTGTGTTAGGTTAGGCCATAGGAACATGAGAAACCAAAGTCTACCCCAAATCGACACAAGATTCCATCCGGTTCGCCCGAAAGGGGAGTTTTCACCACTAAGTGCAGAAACTCACTAGAGAGAAAGTGAAGCCGGTGAAGCCGGTCACACAACAGAGTAGATTCTTGGACATTTGAAACACCCAACACACTTGTACACACGTGGTATGGCACAACCTAGGTTTGGGTGGGGTTCCGACGCTCCGGGGCCCCGCTCGGCGAAACCCTGAATCCGCTGGAAAAACCCTAACGTTTCTGTCTACCCCCATAGACGTGCGTCGAAAGGGGGTAGCCCAATGGACTTTTTTGCTTCGTTGTGTTCGGTTAGGCCATAGGAACATGAGAAACCAAAGTCTACCCCAAATCGACACAAGATTCCATCCGGTTCGCCCGAAAGGGGAGTTTTCACCACTAAGTGCAGAAACTCACTAGAGAGAAAGTGAAGCCGGTGAAGCCGGTCACACAACAGAGTAGATTCTTGGACATTTGAAACACCCAACACACTTGTACACACGTGGTATGGCACAACCTAGGTTTGGGTGGGGTTCCGACGCTCCGGGGCCCCGCTTCGGCGAAACCCTGAATCCGCTGGAAAAACCCTAACGTTTCCGTCTACCCCCATAGACGTGCGTCGAAAGGGGGTAGCCCAGTGGAATTTTTTGCTTGGTTGTGTTAGGTTAGGCCATAGGAACATGAGAAACCAAAGTCTACCCAAATCGGCACAAGATTCCATCCGGTTCGCCCGAAAGGGGAGTTTTCACCACTAATTGCAGAAACTCACTAGAGAGAAAGTGAAGCCGGTGAAGCCGGTCACACAACAGAGTAGATTCTTGGACATTTGAAACACCCAACACACTTGTACACACGTGGTATGGCACAACCTAGGTGCGAGATCTACGTTACAACTTCACTAGTTGTAAATACTGGATAGAACAAATTAAGGTACAACTGCAAATTACGATACAACACAAATAAAACAAAGACTCTACCTATCTCCCATCGATGCAGCCTGCACCATCCGCCGTGTTGCCACCCTTGCCCTTTGACGAAGATTCTGCCTTCTTGCCTTTGCCCTTGGACGAAGCTTCAGTCTTCTTGCCATTACCCTTGCTCGATGCTTCAGCCTTCTTCTCCTTGCCCTTGCTCAGTGCTTCAACCCTCCTTTCCTTTGACGATGGCATGAAATCATCGTCATCATCACTGTCAACTACCCAGAGACAGGAACGACCGTACGAATTACGGTCAGCTTCAGTTCGGTAGAATGGACTATTCGTAACCTTCCTGTCAAACTTATCTGCAAGCCTGAGCATTTCTGCACGAATTTGGAGCGGGGTCCTATACGGAAACCCATCGCGGCATAGCTTCGCCCCGAGCAAAGCGAGATGACTCTCAGTATGCAAAATTTCTTCAATTGGAACTACCCTACCATCTACCTTCAAATTGCTCGAAAGCCTGGCGAGATGCTCGGATGCGGAAATGTGAAACCCCGACACACACTTCTCGCAAGGACCAATACACACCATGCTTGCGCTCAAGTGAGTACCATGCCTACCTTCGACTGGGTTTTATAGAACTACCGGTGGCGCTCCCGGATCCAACGGCTCAGAAGCGCACGAAGTAAACACACGATCCGTGTGCTTGTCCCGGATCCAACGGCTCACCAGCGCTCGAAAGAAACACACCGCTGATCCAACGGCTCAGAAGCGCACGAAGGAAACACACGATCCGTGTGCTTCTTCCGGATCCAACGGCTCACCAGCGCTCGAAAGAAACACACCGCTGATCCAACGGCTCAGAAGCGCACGAAGGAAACACACGATCCGTGTGCTTCTTCCGGATCCAACGGCTCACCAGTGCTCGAAAGAAACACACCGCTGATCCAACGGCTCAGAAGCGCACGAAGGAAACACACGATCCGTGTGCTTCTTCCGGATCCAACGGCTCACCAGCGCTCGAAAGAAACACACCGCTGATCCAACGGCTCAGAAGCACACGAAGGAAACACACGATCCGTGTGCTTCTTCCTGATCCAACGGCTCACCAGCGCTCGAAAGAAACACACCACTGATCCGACGGCTCAGAAGCACACGAAGGAAACACACGATCCGTGTGCTTCTTCCTGATTGGGCATACTACAGCTCACAATCCCATTTCGCACTATATATACGTAGCCATGGCCTCCATTGGCATAGCACATCTAAACTGATATCTGATCCCTCATCACTCTCCCATGACTTCCACTGTACCCACTCTAACCTACTCGGAGGCGGAGGCGCTTTGCGACTCGAACTATCCCTGCCCACCCGGCTACGACGTCCCCACCGGCTGGAGGCTGAGCACCGGACATGGTACTCTGCAAATTCTAAAAAGAAAATTCAACACTCTTGCCTTTCGAATTGCCTCCCGCATCACTCTTGCCTTTAGAAAATTATTATCTATGTACCAGACTTATATCCACCCCAACACTTGCAATAATATCTACACACATGCGATAACACAAACCAAGATTCGCATATAATACTTCTGAGAGACAAGATTCGCGACGTTATTTTATGTGGGTGGAGACCGCTTTTCGGCGTAGCTATATACATATAGAAATGAATAAAAACATATTAAATTTAATTGAGAGTAATAAATAGATACATAAAAATGAAGAAAGAAAAATGGGTAACCTGTGCCGACGGTAAAACCGTCGGCATAGGTTGGTGCGGATAGATGGTTTGGTAGGCGACAAAATATTGGATCTGTGCCGACGGTTTGTACCGTCGGCACAGGGTTGTGTCGACGTCACCTTTTAGTCGACGGGGACCTGTGCCGACGGCGGAATGTGTGCCGACCGTCGGCACAGGTTTGCTATGCCGACGGGGATATATGTGCCGACGGCCAGCTTGGTGGGTGGCCTCGCAGGGAGCCTGTGCCGACGGCCCCGATAAAAACCCGTCGGCACAGGGTTTGGCCGTCGGCACAGGTCAGCTCTGCTGTAGTGAGAGGCAGTGTTAGTAATTAACTAGCGCTTGATAGCAATTCTGAGATTGTTGGCTGAAAATTTTACCGGATTCACACGTACGTACCAATCCCTACTATAGGGTACGTACGTGTTCGATTCGATTGGATATAAAAAAGAGTCCAAGAGAGAGGTAACCAAACGAGCCAGGCAATTAACGTACGTGTTGGATTCGATTGCGCGCCGCCATGGGCCGGAAGGGGTGGTCCGACCTCCCGCCGGATCTGCTCCGCGAGATCGCCAGCCGCCTGCACATCGCCACCGACTTCGTCCACTTCCACGCCGTCTGCAAGCCATGGCGCAGCTCTCCCGACCTGCTGTTCCGAAAACAGTTGCTGCCCTGGCTCCTCGTGCTGACGGAAAGCTCCTCCCCGCTTAAGCTCAGGTGCTCCTTCTCCAAGTCCAGCTACCGTGTGCTGCCGCCGCCGTACCCGCGCCAGACGAACTGGGTGTGCAGCGACGACGGCGCCACCCTCCGGTACCTGACTGCCGATATCCGCGGCGCCACCCTCCATGACCCTATCACCGGAGCCATCACGCACCTGCCTCCGTTCCCGTGCAACTTTGACTATGATCTTGAGGAGGATTCATGCGGCATCGTTTATGGCGATGGCACCGTCTTTCTGTACGACATCTCCTATGTTGGCACCACCACCGTCAGGTTCCTGGCGTGGCTCCTCCATCCAGGCGAAGAAGAGTGGACACTCGTCCACAGGACCTTCGGGACCAGCCGTGGTCAGGGCGGGTTCTGCGCCGCGTACCATGGCGGCAGGATCCTGGTCACCGTTGAGTCAAGCAGATGCCGTGTGGTCATGCCAGACGGCGACGCAACAGGTGACCTGCTGGTCCCTAGGCCATGGAGGCTAGGCGAGCAAGGCAGCTGCTGCTGGGAGCGGTACAGCTACATTCTGGAGTCCCGCGGCGAGCTGCTGTGGGCGTTGGTCGAGGTCTCTAGGTATTACTATTGTAAGTTCGCCCCCCAGATTGATACTATCTTGGTGTCGGTGCACGCGCTGGAGGAAGGGACGGCGCCGGAGAAGGCGCGGTGGGTGAGGAAAGAAGGACATTGCCTGGCTGACCGGGTGCTCTTCCTGGGCTCTCCAAATAGTTTTGCTGTCGATGCTTCGCTGCTGGGCGGCCAAGGAGGGAGTGCTTACTTCGTCTACCACAATGGTGATGTATCAACGGCGCCTGAGCAGTTTGGCGTCTTCAGGTACAATTTCATGGACGGCAAGTCCGAGCGCATTGAACGGTTGCCGAAAGAATGGGACAACGGAAAGTGCACCTGGTTTGTGCCCCGGCCAACCATTGCTCCAATTCAGGTACAATCTACTAAAATCATCTCACAACGTACGTCATATTTTAATTATGTGGCATGTACATATGTTACGAACTATGTTTATTATTACATCAACACACGAAGTACTAAGAAAATTACTTTGATCTGAATCAGAAAAAAACTAAGAGGAGGATGTTGGAGGCTCGGAAACTGAAGAAGCAGCAAGAAACGATAGCTCCAATTGCTAGTCCATCTCGCATCTTCTACATTGTGAGACATTACGAGCATCGTTTTAGAGTGGTAATACGTGATCTACCTCTCAAAGTGAAGAACTCTCAGTTGCAAATTTTTTCAGCAAGCACGGCAAAGTGTCCAGCACCGAGATAATCTACCAACAAAAGAACAGCAAGGCCTCGCATGGCATCGGCGTCGTCAGAATTGCGACCATGCATGCCCGGCAGCAGGATGCTCTCGCTGCTCTGGATAAGTTGTATTTTGATGGGTGCAGCATTGAGGTTACCGTGGTCAGTGAAAGACAGCGACGAAGGCAGCCCGAAGCAGCAAAGGCACAATGATGTGAAATTACGTCCTCATGTGCATATTGAAATTTCTGTCCATGGGCATATATTACTTCACCTGCAGTGCAGTTTTAGAATGCACAAAACAAAATTCTGTGGAGCCTTTTTGCTAGTCGGGACATCGTAGATCTTCTCATTCTTATTGCCAGCCTTTTTGCACTTAATGTCAAAAACTGAATTTCTGTGGGCTACCTCTTACAAAATTGATTTATACTATTAGTAAAATAAGGGAGACAATTCACTTCATTTAGGATTAATCTCATGGTAATTAATTTTGTTTTGTGAATGTGTTGGACCGTGGCTGAATGCATGCACAAGAATATGTTGTTCACTGTCCAGTTTAGTTGTGCCTACTTACCGAGACATACGTTTGAAAAGTACCCCTTCAAGATTACGTCTAACTGAGTTTAGCTTTAAACTCTCTGTGTCGCACGTATAAACGTCCATCAGTGTAGAATATACTCGCTCAGTATCAAAATATAAGACGTTTTATCATACTTGGACCCATATGTATTTAGACATGTTCATGTACAAAATTCATGTGAATCTTACACATGAACATGTCTAGATACATTTGAGTTCAAAAATACTAAAACGTCTGATATTTCGATAAGGAGGGAGTAGTCAGCATGACCTACCGGTGCTGGGATTCGCCCACGGATCTATCGCATGAGAAATCACAAATATGAGACTCTCAAAATCTTATTGCCAAGGACGTGTTTCGCACTAGTGTTTTCCTTCTTTATTCTTCAGTCAATATCTCGGTACAACGAGGTCTCTTTACGGAGTAATGTGCACGATTATAAGATTTGTCGAGAGATATTTTTATCCGACATTATGGCCGCTTGATCTCCCTATTTTTCCTCCATAGGCGTCGTTGACGTTTTGCTTATAGATGATTGTACTTTGTTTGGTGCTACATTTTATTTCTTTTCGTTCGGTTAGATTGTAGTTGTGTGCGTTCTTATGCAGAGACCGGGTATAATGATTAGATCGACTCTTTAAATAATATAAAGCCCTTTATCAGGAAGAAAATCTAACAATTGCCTAACAATTGCTGGTCGACTCAGTCACGCTAACACAAACCGAAGCGAACGAGAAACCACAAGGACTGCACGGACAGGACTTGACTCTCCTAACCTCAAATTAAGCTGACTTTAACTAGGACATGATACCTTTCCATATTTACAACAGAATCTAATTAACCAAGATTAAGCTAACAACCCGCACGTCCGACTGGAGATCGAGTCCAACAAACCTAATTGATAAGATATATCCGGATTCCCGAATCATAGAAACAAACATCAGATGGCGAGGGAGAAGGCGGCGGCCATGGCACTGTCCCTCCCGGACGATGTCTTTCTGGAGATCCTCGTCCGCGTCAAGGAAGCGGCATCCCTCTTCCGCTGCGCCACGGCGTGCAAGCAATGGCTTCGTCTCTTGGCCGACCCGTCCATCCTCAGGCAGATCTGGCCAGATCAGCACGCCTTCTCTGTTCTCGGCTTCATCGCGGCCAGGGACAAGCGCCATGGACTAGTGCCAGGCGTCAACGGACTGGTCATCCCGGCGTCGCGGTCACCACTAGGCCCTGGATGTCGTTCCCTCCGATCTTTCTTGCCGGATGCCTATACCGGCCTCTTGAACGGCGCGGTGCCGCTCGCCTCGCGCCGCGGCCTCCTTTTAGTGCGCCTTGGTTCTGCCCTCGGCGACTCGGACCGGACCGTCGTCCACATGGCGGTGTGCAACCTGCTCGCCGGCACTTGCAAACTACTTCCTCCTCTGAAGCTGCCATGGGCCTACGATGACTCAGAGTGGTGCGGCTATGGCATTCTAACCGACGTGGATTATCCGAGCGACGAGCAGCCGCCAAGACACTCGCCCTTGTTCAGAGTGGTTATTATCGGCTCCGACGAGGATTATCCGAGCTACAGTCTTTACACTTTCTCGTCCAGCGAAGTGAGCTGGACGAAACGTATTGGTTGCCTCAGCATTGGTGCTAGCAGGCGCCATCTATTCAGCGATGTCACTGTGCATCGCGGCATGGCACACTGGCTTTGCTCCTGGTTTTACCTCGTTACCTTGAACATTCAGACTGGCGACATCTCCTGTACGCACTACGGGAGAGCAGAACTTTGCCGTGTGCCAAAAGCACACGGTGAAGAGCAGAAAACACACGGCAAAGCCTTTGCCGTGTGCTGCACACGGCAAAGAGGACACGGGGAAGAATTGCACGGCAACGTGCTCTTTGCCGTGTGTCAATTATCGCGGCGCACGGCAAAGACCGCGCGTGGGCCCCACCGTCACTTGACGACGCCGACGGACATTGACGGCGCTCTCCTGACAAGTAGACCCCACGGGCGACACACGGCAAAGACACTCTCTCTTTGCCGTGTGCTAACACACGGCAAAGAACGATGATGTTATTAAAAAAAATCCCTGCCGTCCCTCGCCGGGGACGGGCTGGCGGCGCTGGACTCGAGGCCGACGGGGTTGGTTGGGCGGCTCCCCTCGCCGGCGTGGCGTACGGGTCCTCGGACGCCGACGACGCCTCCGTGTTCTCCTCCTCCGCGTCGCCCAGGAAGAAGACCAACAGCGGCTTCTCTCTCCGCCTCGAGCATGGCCACGCCTCACGGGACGCGCGCCGATGCTCCGTGCTCTCCTCCTCCGCGCCGCCTAGGAAGAAGACCAACAGAGGCTTCATCCTCTGTCTCGGGCATGGCCACACCGCGCGGGAGGTCGTGGACGCGCGCCTCGTGTGGACCTCGTGGACGCGCGCACGGGCGCGCCGCGGTGGCCGTCGCCGCCGTTCACGCACCCGGCCACGCTCGCCTAGGTCGTCGCGGTCGAGGGTGCCGCCACCGTCGCGGTTGAGGCCGAGGCGAGCACGGCCTGGAGCTGGCACGCGGAGGCGGCGGTCGACGGAGCTGGAACGCGGCCAGGGCGCCGGTGCCGGTAGCCTCGGTGGAGGGGATGAGCGTCCGCCGCAACTCGTTCGACGGGGCCAGGTCGCCGAGGCCGTCGAGCGTGGCCGTCGGTCCCCGACCCACACGCCGGTGCAGGCGCCCACCGGCCGCACCTTGACGCCGTACAGCGGCTCGGAAGGCGGAGGAAGCGATGCCTCTCGCAGCACGAGCGTCGTGGCTGCCGGCGGCGACCTCGAGTCGACGACGAGGGGAGGCGTGGCGCCCTGGGCAAGGAGGATGAGGCAGTGGTCCATGTCCTCCTCCTCGGGTGTTGGTGCTCTGGAGAAGGACGCCGACGAGCAGGCCGCCGCGGGTGAGGGCAGGACAGAGAGGGAGGGAGGCGAGCGGAGGTGAGGCGAGGGCAGCTCGCGGTGAGGGCAGGACAGAGAGGGAGGGAGGCGAGCGGAGCTGAGAGAGGAAGTAGAGCGACGGCGACGAGAGGGAGAGAGAGAAACTTGTCGCACTAGTACATGCACAGGGACACTGACACACGATATACATCGCTCGCGTGGTCTCCTGTTCTTTTTGTCTACTAGTACTTCCACCAATCAGAAAGTAGTACGTGGATAGTGTGCTTCTCTAGAGAGGCTGCCGTCCGTTGGATCGCATCCAACGGCTCAGAGCCATGATCCGCGTGAACATATTCCAGCCAATCAGCACGCTTCGTTTCTTTGCCGTGTGTCGGCACACGGCAAAGCTTTATTTTGGTTTTTCTATTTCTTTCCTTTTCCATATGAGTCAATTTTGTCAAAACTATCGGTAATTCTGTGATATAACCACTAATTGTCTATATTAAAATGATTTTTGTAAAAAATTTAGAGCAAACTATCACAGACTTGTAGTTCAAATTTGAATTACTTTCGAAAAATCGGCATAAAGTCGTTTAAATAGGCGAAATTAGATAGAAACCGAAACAAATCCTAATATTTCTGGATTATCCATAAAATATGGTCTACTTTTTATGGAAACTGGATGGGTGTCATTTTTCACCATATTTTGTGTACTTGCTTTATAAAAAATGTTATTTTTTACACTTAAAAAATAAAAAATACTATTTATAAAAATAATTTGAAAAACCTCAATTCTGCAATATTGTTTGCCATACCAAGACACACCTATGTGTCAAATATGGACCCATTATCACAAACTATGCCACTGGAATGGTCATACATAGGTCATTTAAGTCGAAAGTAATACATGTTTGTAAATGGTTGATCATTTTGTGAAACATTTTTTTAAAAACTTTGTCAAAAGTCAAGTTTATAATTTTTTCTATCAACTACTACACATATATGGACTACATGCCAAAGGATTTCTTTTTTTGGGTATTTTTTCACTTTATTATATTTTTTCGAAAAAACTGTCAAAATGGGCGCCGTGTCTATTCATTGAAGCGGGTCGAATTTTTCAAAACTATCGAAAGTTCTGTGATATAACCACTACTTGTGTAACTTAAAATGATTTTGTAAAAATTTCAGATCAAATTATCACACACTTGTAGTTCAAATTTGAATTAGTTTCGGAAAATAGGCAAAAAGTAATTTAAATAGGCGAAATTAGATAGAAACCGAGAAAATTCCTAATATTTGTGTATTATTCATCAAATATGGTCTACTTTTTATGGAAACTGGATGGGTGTCATTTTTTACCATATTTTGTGTACTTGCTTCACAAAAAATATTATTTTTTACACTTAAAAAATAAAAAATACTATTTATAAAAATAATTAAAAAAATCTCAATTCTGCAATATTGTTTGCCATACCAAGACACACCTATATGTCAAATATGGGCACATTATCACAAACTATGCCACGGGAATGGTCATACATAGGTCATTTGAGTCGAAACTTATACATGTTTGTATATGGTTGATCATTTTGTGAAGCATTTCTTTGGAAACTTTATCAAAACTCAAGTTTATAATTTTTCCTATCAACAACTACACATAAATGGACTCCATGCCAAAGGATTTCTTTTTTTGAGTATATTTTCACTTTATTATATTTTTTCGAAAAAACAGTCAAAATGGGCGCCGTGTCTATTCATTGAAGCGGGTTGAATTTTTCAAAAATATCGAAATTTTTGTGATATATCCACTAATTGTGTACCTTAAAATTATTTTTGTAAAAATTTCAGAGCAAACTATCACACACTTGTAGTTCAAATTTGAATTACTTTCGGAAAATAGGCATAAAGTAATTTAAATAGGCGAAATTAGATAGAAACCGAGAAAATTCCTAATATTTGTGTATTATCCATAAAATATGGTCTACTTTTTATGAAAACTAGATGGGTGTCATTTTTCACCATATTTTGTGTACTTACTTCACAAAAAATATTATTCTTTACACTTAAAAAATAAAAAATACTATTTATAAAAATAATTTGAAAACTCAGTTCTGCAATATTGTTTGTCATAACAAGACACACCCATGTGTAAAATATGAAAAATTTATCACAAACTACGCCACGGGAATGGTCATACCGTTGCTACAAGTAGATAAAGTAAAATTGAAAAAAAAATTAAAATTGCTCTTTGCCGTGTGTTGGCACACGGCAAAGATCGATTTTCATTTTTTTTTATTTTGAAAAATATTTTTGCCGTGTGTTTTGCTTTGCCGTGTGCTTTGATTTGACTCCGCCGTTTGCGCTTCCGTTTGCTCTCTTTTCTTTGCCGTGTGCTTTGCTTTGCCGTGTGCTTTGCTTAATCTTTGCCGTGTGCATCTCTTTGCCGTGTGTTTTTTTCTGTCTTTGTCGTGTGTCGACACACGGCAAAGATTTCTTTGCCGTGTGCCCGACAGCCAGCACACGGCAAAGAGCCAGACACACGGCAAAGTTCTGCTCTCCCGTAGTGACGAGCCTCCATGCGCCACTGAATTACCACCATATAGGTCGCCCATTCCTTACTACTCTAGCCATGGACGACAACCTAGCATTGCTGTGGGCGCATAGTAATGTTGCTCCCCAACTCGACATCTTGGCGCCGCAACAGGATGTAGGCGGCAATTCAGATTTGATATGCACTGGTACGATCGAGCTAAAACCACAACCAGGGGACAAGGAGGCCGTGAAAAGAGGGTTGTGTATCTTAGGAGAGAAGTGTGGCATAGTACTTATCAAGGGCAATCACCAACACATGTTCACTGCTGAGCTCGAAACCGGGACGATGGAGGAGGTGGTGGGCTGGCCTACCCGGTGCGGCATCATTCCCTGGGAGTCCATGCCTTTGGAGATGGATTGGCCGTCGTTCTTCATTTCTCGACTCCGTATCAGGTATAGTACCGTTTTGCTGCGAGATACATGTATAGTACCGTTTTGCTGCGAGATTGACAATCCGTTAATGTGCTAGCTATATTGGTTAAGTGTTGGTTATGTCATTCTATCTATTCTGTTATGTGTCCTTCAACTTGTATGTGCATTCACTGTCTAGCTGTTGATTGTGTTCGTTTATGTTTTTGGTTAGGGACTCAACTCGTGACGTGACCACGACAACTCATCACAGGAGGTAGTGCAGGATGTGGGGAGGAGCGGATGCAAAATTGGGAAGAAAATAGTTGGATAGATGAGGTGGGAAATGTTGTGCCGCGAATGCCTAGTAGCAATGGTGGTGGATCGAGGTGGCTGCTGCAGCGGCGCAAGAAAGGAGGCTACCAGGTTCTAAAGACATTTGTGCGAGGACTTTGCTCTCCACGAACATACACTAGAAATCTGGACATGTATAGTCTTTTGGCTTCAGAATTCGAATATGGATAGTCAGAAAAATTTAGTTCCTACGTACGGTATTTTCTAAATTTTATCTACTCCAGTTTTAAGATGTATACGGGTATATACGGGTCGACCGTGGTTCAGTAGCTTGTAGGCACCGTCTTAACGCTCTTGCAAATGAAAAAAGTACTGAATTGTTGCGAATTGTAGGTAAAGATAAAATTAGTCAAGATATAAATATTTTCCTACCACTTTTGCTAGTATGTTATTTATTCGCGTGGGCATCTTATAGAGTTGAATTATGGATGTGTGCACCCGAGGACGCAAAGGATCTGAAAAAACTGAGCAAAATGCAAAATATGTACCCCGGGTGTCTCTATGCATGGAAGTGTTGGAATTTTTCTCTACGGGAGAAAAGGCAGGAGGAAGTGGACGCAAACCACGACAACGCCTCGAAGGAGGTGGCGTAGGATTAGGGATAAAAAAGGGGACCTGTTTTTCCCACTTTTTCTCCGTTTTGTGCATAGCTAGTATAAAATTTTGGACCAAAATTTTGTACTACCTATGCACAAAATGGAGAAAAAGTGGGATAATCGGGTCTCGTTTTGCATCCTTACATAGGATGTGGGTTAGGAGCAGATGCAAAGGTGTGAAGCGACAGTTTGGTGGCAGAAGCGGGGAATGGTCCCGTGGATGCAAAACGGCAATGTGACCGGAGGCGGAAGCTCCAGCGGCGCAAGAAAGGAGGTAACATGGTCCTAAACATATTTTTGCAAGGATTTTGCTCCCGCATGAACATACAGTAGAAATAAGGATTTGTATCTGTTGTCTTCTGGCTTCAGAATTCGAATTCTGCTCAAGCTTGCATGTGTTGTGTTTTTCTGGTAGTGAATCGTTAACTTGCTTCATGGAATTGTTGTCCGTTAAAACCATAGTCTGTCTAGTCTATCTGTACTGCACCTTTGCCCTCTGTAGGTAACATGAACAGTGACGAAGAAGGGAGAAACCTTTGATTATGGACTCTTATTCTGTTCTGTTTTGCTGCTTGACTGACATACACTTGCTCTGTTTTGCTGCCTTCAGACCCCAAAACAACTCCGGCTTCTAACTGTTTGTGATATTACAGGGCTGCAGGGATTCCCGGACTAATATTGCAAGGACTGTTGATGAACTGTTCGTCAAGCAACGGTATACTCATGAACTGTTCGACCCCGTCTTTGAACTTTTTCCGTAACGGTGAACAACTTTTTGAATACATGTGAAACTATTTTCGTGGACGATAAACGATTCTTTTAAACCAGGAAATTTGTTCTAACATCATGAACATTGTTTTACCCCGTATTTTTTTTCAAGAACATGAACATTTTACTTTATCCCTGTGACATTTATTTGAACATTTTAACATTTTTAACCTTGCACCACTTTATTAACAAAACATACTTTCTATCAACACTTTAAAATCATGAACACTTTTTTTTTAAAGAAGGAAACGAAAATAAAGGGAAAAAAATAATTTTTTTACTCTCATCTAATTTTTTGTTTTTTCGTTAATAATTCTATTATTAGAAAGCAATTTTCTAACAATAATGAACAATTTTTCTACAATGCATATTTTCCGAAGCAATGAAAAAGTCAGGATAAACGAACATATTTTATACAAAACCATGAATATTTTCTGAACCTTGTAACATTTTTTGAATTAGCGAGCGTATGTTTCTTAACCCATGAATAATTTTTGAACCTGATTAACTTTTTTGAACCTTCTTTTGGAATTTATGAACATTTTCTATTTTGAGAACATATATTTTTGAACCAGTGAAGAATTTTCGGAACCTCGTGAACATTTGTTTATACGTCAAAAACATTTTTTCAAACTACATGAACAATTTTAAATGTAAAAAACATTTTTATACCTACGAAATGATTTTCCTGAAAACATGAACAATTTCTGAACTTCTTAAACCTTTTTCTGTAATTCTTGATCCTACCTTTTAAATCCATATACTAGTTTAAAGTCCATGAACAATTTTTAATATGAAAAGGCGTAAAAAAAGGAACTGAAATGAAAGAAATAAAATAAGAAAGTTAGACAAAAATGGAAAACACAAAATAGAAAATCTGAAAATATAAAATGAAAATTAGAAAAAAAAAGCGACCAAAATGTGAAGCCAAAGAAACTACTGGTAGCGCGTGCGTGTGTAGCGATACATTTACATGGAAGAACGAACTTATGAATCAAAGGGAAAACAAATGGGCCCGGCCTCGGAAGCAGCCGTTTCAGGCGGCGAGATTAATCGTGCCGCTTAAAGCGGCAAATAGGATTTTACTTCACAATGCCCACAATAAGCAGAGAGTAGGACGGACCATATGGGGAGCTTCGCGCACAAGGTAGCCCATTATGTTTTGTTGCATTTCAGTCAGGCGCTATGAAAATCATCATGAAATGCCATGCCCGAACACCTAGCTAACTTGATCCATCGTCACTACAATGAAACGCCGCTGGAACTGCAGGCAATATGTCTATGATGAACAGCCGGACATTTCAATACATGATGTACAGTCAATATTTTATTTTGAAAATGCCGAAAACTATAATACTCCGAGTATCTTTTATTTTTCGTTCCATGCATTGCGGTTACAGAAAAAATTAAAGATAAATCTTGGACTACGTTCGTACCAATTTGATTGAAGGACCAAACAATTTCCCTCTAGCCACGGCCAGGATAGACCTGCATGTACCTCGACTGTTCACGGACACGGTCGGCGCGTCGTCGCCTTCGTTGCCGATCGTTGACAAAGATAACCTCGAGGGGACATCCATCTAAAACCAGCCCATCAAGAGCAGCGAGAGCATCGTCCTTATGGGCATGCATCGTCGCCATTGTGACGAGGCCAATGCCCTGCGAGGTCTTGGTTTTCCTGTAGTAGATAATCTCGGCGCTGTAAACTTTGCCGTGCTTGCTAAAGCAGCGATGCAGCTGAGGTCCCTTGACATTGAGAGGCAGATTTCGCACCAACAACCTAAAACTATCCTCATAATGTCTCTCCATTTGAATGATGCGTGTTGGGTGATTGATGGTAGCTGTGAGCCGCTTCTTTAGTTTTGGAGCCTCCGCCTGCTTCGTCTCACTTATGTCCTGATCCATGGAATGAATGTTAAGTTGTCGATTAGAAGTTTGACAATTCGAAAGGCTTAACAAAAACCGGGGTGTTGAACTATTACACCATTAATTAATGAATGAATCTAAATAAATCAGTTTAAGATGTTTTGAGGGGTAGTTGTACCTGAACTGCAGCAATGGTGGGCTGGGCAATGAGCCACGTGCACTTTTCCTGGTCCCATAACCGAGGCAACAGCGGCTCGACGAACTTGGTCTTGCCGTCAAGGAAATTGTAGCAGAAGACACCGAACTGCCTAAGCGGTGTCACCGTGGTCTTGCCGGTGTAGAACACGAAGTAGGCGGATCCGCCTTCGTCTCCGAGCCGAGAGGCGTCCACGGCGAAGCTATTGGGTGACCCTAGGAACATGACCCGATCGGCCAGGGTACGGCCATCTTTCCTCACCCACCGCGTCTTCTCAGGCGCGGCCGACGTCTCCTCCTCTAGAGCATGCACCAACACTGAAAGCGAGCGAACCCGACGACCTGCGCGGTGACCGTAAGACCACTGAACCTGGACCGACGCCCACAGCAGCTCGCCGCGGGACACCAGGACATAGCTACAATCGTCCGTGCAGTTCCCTTGCATCAACGGCCTGGGGACCAGAACGTCATCTGGGCTGTCTGGCGCGACGACGCGCCAGAGGCTATCCGCCGTTGTGACTATGATCCTGCCACTGTGGTACGCGACGCAGAACTGACCGTCTCTGCCGGTGGATCGAAGGTTCCTATCGACGAAAGTCCACCTCGCATCATCGGGACAGAGGATCGCGGCACTGAACGTTGCCATGGTGCCGCCGTCGCGGGAGGAGATGGCGTAGAGAAGGATCGTGCCGTCGCCATAGACGATGCCGGAAGGGGTACTTTTCAAATCGCGGTCGACGTAGTACGGGAAGCGAGGCAGGTGGGTGACGGCTCCGGTGAGAGGGTCGTGGAGGGTAGGAACGAGGAGTTGGACGGTCAAGTACCACAGAGAGGTGCCGTCGGCGCGGGCCACCCAGTTCCTTCGCCACTCATACGGCGGCGGCCGTTGCACGCGGTTGCTGGACTTGGAGAAGACACACCTCAATTTGAGCGGAAAGTAAGGCATCTCCGCCGGATCGAGGAGCCATGGTAGGAGGAACTGGTTCGTCGTCGTTTCAGCCGGGTGGCGTGAGTGTGAGGCACGCCATGGCTTGCAGACGGCGTGGAAGCTGACGAAGTCGGCGGCGACGTGCAGGCGGTCAGAGATCTCGCGGACCAGATCCCGCGGGAGGTCAGACCATCGCCGCCGGGGCATGGCGAAAGGAGATTGAATCCAACACAATGGAAGACGTACATACGTTCAAGAAACGTGGCCTGGCCGATTTACAAACGTGGAGATCCATCGTCCAGTTGCAGACATAAATACACGAACGTAACAATCTCCAACTCTGTAACATAAATCAGATCGGGGAAAGGTACAGACGTTGGATTAATTAGGGATCGAATCTGCAACCTCACGTAAAGCATATCGGAGGAAGCTGCGGCCATGGCAGTCTCGTTCTCGGAAGACGTTCTCCTCGAGATCCTCGTCCGCGTGAAGGACGTGCCTTCCCTCTTTCGCTGCGCCACGGCGTGCGAGCGGTGGCGCCACCTCGTCCGTGATCCCTCCTTCCTCCGGCAACGTTGGCCAGATCCGGACTCGTCCTCCTCCTTGGCTGGCTTCTGCACCAGGCAATGGCAATCTGGATTTTTGTGCGGCTTTCCCGACTGGAAGACGTTCTTCATCCCGACGCCGCGATCGCCTCTGGCCGGCGTGCGTCACCGCGCCGTCAGCTCCTTGGATTGCGCGGCGCCACTCGTCTCGCGCCCAACTTCCTCCTCGTACGCCACGAAAAGAAGGCCAATCATGATTTCCTTAAGAAGACCATCGTCCAACTCGCGGTATGCAACCTGCTTGACGGCTCGTGCCACACGCTCCCTCCTCTGAAGTGCACCAAGATCTTCCAAAGCTACAGGTACAACGCCATTGCCATTCTAACCGGCGCAGACTGCGGTTCAATTGATCCCTCGTTGCTGACCACCTCGTCTTTCTTCAAAGTAGTAGTCATTACCTCCGAGTATGATGACCTAAATTACAGTCTCCACACCTTCTCATCTGATGAAGCAAGATGGAGAGTGCGCACCAATTGCTTCGATGGTACATTGAAATGAAATCACACAAGTCCAGATCACTTAGCGACGCCGTTGTGTGTAACGGCAGGGCACACTGGGTTTTTCAGTATGTCGGAGACATATGTTTTTATGTCATTAACATGAACGTCCAGACCACCAACATCTCTTTGACGAAACTCCCTTTTTTGAATTGTCGTCATATCACGGGGCACCCGTGCCTTACTCTAGGTGTCAACGGGGCGCTGTCACTCCTCTGCATGCGAAATGAAGGTCTCCAAATAGAGAGCTGGAGTCAACAAAAAATATGGAAAATACTTCAGAATGAATATGCACTCAAACCATCGAGCCAAAACAACCTGGGATGGAGAGAGAAAGATTTGTGTTGAGAGAAAAGTGTCGCACCACACTACTCATTAACAACACGGGTGAGCGCATTTACACTCTCAACCTCGAAACTGGGAAGATGGAGGTGGTGGTACATTGGCCTCCAAGGGCCATGTTCCCTATGAATGCCACACCTTTGGAGATTCATTGGCCGGCGATCTTCATTTCTCGGCTTACGAGGTATGGCTAATATTTCGATATAGGTGTATGTAACTTTATTGTATTTATTTAGCAAGGTATGTTGGGTAATTAGCGTACCATGAGTTCGATGAACCGTTGATTGTTCTCAGACTAGTCCCAATGGGGAGTAACATAGGAGTAACATTAGTGCCACATAGGCAAAAAATCTGATGTGGCGGGTAATTAATGAGGAGAGAGATGGTGGTGGTAACTAGCTATGTTACCATAACATCACACATTTCAAGGCAAGATGAGTGTATAACCTATTAAATATGACACTACACACATGTTACTTCTCACTATGGAGATAGTAACTTAGAGTAGTAACATATGCATGTTACTAGTCTAAGTTACTCCCCATTGTGACTAGTCTCACATTGTCTTTTCTACTTTTGTTAGGGACTACACGCGCCCGGCTCCATCTTTTAATGGCGGGACAACTTAAATGAGAAAGAGGTGGTCCTGGAAAAGAGGAAGCACAAGCGCTAATGGTAGCAGAAGAAGAAGGAAATTGCAATGGCAGTGTATGTCATTTGGCACATCTGGAAAGAAAGAGGAAGACGGATATTTGAGGCTGACGAGAAGCCAGCTGTGGTAGTCGCAGGCCTAGTAAAGGCTGATTTAGAGTTTTTGAGCCTTGCAAAAGGAACGCCTGCTAATTCTGCGTAGGCTGTGAGTGTACAAAGTTGTTGTGTGAGTTGTATACACCTCGTTGAGGTTTTTGTTCCCTCTCCTTATAAGTCAATAAAAGCAGAGCTCCTGCTGTTCATGTTCAAAAAAAATGGTCGTGGCCACATATCGAAGAAGGCGAAGCGGGGAGGTAATCCGTAGTAGGTGCAACGGTGCAGCTCTAGGCGAAACGAAGTGGGAGTGCGGTAGAACCCGATGCAGCAGCATGTGAGAGGAGGTAGAATGCTTTAGAACATGTTTTGTGCCTCGCGGCGTGTCAGTTTCCATTTCCTTAAATCTCAGTCACCATATTAATTGCACACATAGTTTTTTTTAGAAAGGGAACATATTAATATCAAGTTGATACCAATTAATTACACTCAGACTTTGCAACAACATAACGTGCCGAATAAGTCTAGACATTAAAGATTCATAGAGCCAAAAAAAGAGAAATACAAAAAGATAAAAGACCCCGCCGAAACGATTAGAGATGCGCCGCAACAAGAATAACACTGTTGCAAAACGTCCATCGTTCGAGTCACAGACGTCACATGCACAGTTTTAATGTGGTTATCCCCACACAACTAAATCGTATGCACACAACTACCATTGAAACGTCATCCTCTCTACATCCACGAGTACTCTCCAGATCAGTCGCCGCCAATTCTCGACTTGACATGAGCATGTGAGATGGTACCTCTAGAACATGGCTGATCTTTTTCAAACACAACCGTCTTGTTACTCCCAACGACGAATCCAAGGTGCCAACATTTGGGTGGATATTCACATCCCTGAGGCGAGTAGCCATCGATGCCGGTGACACGCCGAATTGCAAGGCCGAAATGGACACCATGCATACACCGGCCAAATTGTGCAGCTGAGAACCAGCGACCACACATCCGGCCATAACGCAGAGAAACATATCTCATGGCGAATGACCGAGTCATCCGCTTGCATTTCGCCATTCTAGGCCAGATCTTCTTGCGCGGATGATGTAGCCTTGTCAAACTTCTCCGCACGCATATGTGGGCACTCAGCGTACATGTGCATGACCGTGACACACCAAATTCTGAGGCTGGACGCATGGCGCTCCACCTGAGCATGCACACCTGCGCCTTGGTTGCTATTAGAGATGCTCTTAGAAACTACAGCATATAGTAAGGGCTTTACTTTTTTTTTAGAAATGGGAGCCTCGCCCCAGCCTCTGCATCAAAATGATGCATACGGCCGGAATTTTATTGTCAGAAAGTATCCAGGTTCATGTAGTACCACATTATTACAATCACTGATCAGACAATGTAAAAACAAATATAAGCCAGAAGAAGAAAAGCCTAGCCATTTAGTCTTCTAGCATGCCGCCACCCATTGTGGCAGTAAGGGCTTTACTAGAAAAGCCGATAAAAGTACAGTGTGACACACTGACGCACTAGATAGGGCTTTACTAGAAACTACTCTCTCCGTTTCAATTTAATTGACTTGCTATGTATCACATGTGAATGTATCTATACATGTAACATGTCTAGATACATCAACATTTGGTGGATAGCAAGTCAATTAAATTGGAACGGAGTGAGTATATAGTAAGGGTTTGAGAGAAATATGATCTTGTAAATTTCTCTCAAGAAAAACCTACTAGTAAAATGCAATTATTCTATTTGGAAACTAGTAAGGGCTTTACTAAAAAAGCTGAATAAAAATACAGTGTCACACGCTGACGCACTAGATAAAATAAAAACAAAACATATATAGATTGATTGAGGTACGTAGTGGCCTTGGCCAGAGCTAGCCAGTCGGCTGTGTTAAGGGTTGGATGCTCCACCGCTGCTGCTCCCCGACCCTCCTCCAATACCATGACCAAACCCGCCGTCGTTGCCGCCGGCGTCGGCAGCTCCAGCGCCTTCGCCCCTCGCATAGGTGGAGCTGTTCGGCCCCTGGTTATTGGCTACCCTGATCCGTTTCCAGCACCATTGCCAGAGCCCGTCCCCTTCCCGGCGCTCCCGCCAGCGCCGGCAGCGAGGCCGCTCCCTCTAGCGTTTGCAGAGCCGTCGTTGGCGTCAGCATGACCCTTGCCGCCCGCGAGGCCAGCTGCGTAACCAGCCGCATTCTTGCTGTCGCCTTGATAACGGCCGCTGCCGCCGCCGTACCCGCTGGCCACCGCCGAGGAGTTCTCATGGTACGATTCGGCGTAGCCGGAACCAAAGCCGTCCCCGGAGCCGTAGCTGTTGCCGGTGCCGCTGGCTACTGCGGCTCCACCGCCTTCGCCATCGGCGGTGACGGCGTGGTTGACTACCCTAATGGCGCTGGACAAACCTACGCTTAGGAGGAGGACGAGGGCAAAGGAGAAGATGAGCTTGTTGGTAGTAGCCATGCCGAGCTAATGGATTAAGCTGGGTGGAATGGAAGAAACCAAGCAAGATGAGGAGGTGAGTGAATGAGTGATGCGATGATGATCGGAAGCTCGCGCGCTATTTATAGCGGTGCGTCCCAGTAGTTCAAAATTATATCGCGTCTGTTGTGATTGTTTTTGTTTTTGTTTTTTTTGAGGTAAAGTGTGTGATTGTTACGGAGTATTAGGCAGTGGAAGATTTTGTCAACGGGTCTCTTAATTAGTACTGGGGGATCGCATCGCATGCAAGTTTACATTAATTGCAGCTTCTTGCAAGGGAGTACTGTATACACTAGTAGTGTCGCGAACTGCCAGCTGCTCCTGCTCCATCACGTGTCCATCGCTACTTACTTGGGCACAACCCAATGTCAACCAGTGTTTCAGTTGACATTTTACATAGTTGACACTGCGGGTTCTCTCGGATGGCGAGACGGTGCCAAGTTCAAAGCCTGTTTGGAACGGTAAGCCAAGCGACGGCTAAAACAATTTTTTCGGTGGAGCAGGAAGCGCATCCAAAAAAAAAGATGGTCAAATAAGTGAGAGCAATATAACCGATACAAAATGTGGTAATGGGTCTTCCTCCGTGGATGTATTTTGCCCACAATAAGTAGAGACGACCATTTGGAGCAAAGGGCGGATTGATGGGCCGGTAGCCCATTCTGTTTTGTCGCATTTTGGGCAGCCGATGGCTAAACTGTTAAATCGAGTGAAAACGCACCATTGTCTCCAAAAAAAAAAAAAGTGAAAACGGACCAAAGACCAATTTGACCCAGATTAAAGTACAGCACAAAATAAACCGATTCTGACAAACTTACAAGTTCTGGTTAAATTTCACTCAAACCAATCGCTATGTCATGTTGGTCTCAAAAACCGTGCCAAGCCAGCGTGGAATCCCGAAACCTCTGCGATTAGAGTGAGACCAAAAGTAACCATGATTTGCAGTTGAGAATTGACAACGCCATCTTTCCTCTCTCTCAAAAGAAAATCTAGCGGTAGTACAGTGGTGGCACATGCACCATCTTGTTTCACCGGCCACCCAACAGCACCTTGCAATCGCAGCTCAACAACCGGAGCAAGGAACATGAATCATTGGGCAATCAGGGAAACACAAGGCAGTGCAGAGCAGTTACATGGTATCTCTCTAGAAGAAATATTTGATTCCATGACAGGAATTCTGTAATCAGGAAAACAGTATTCAAACGTACTACTGGCATAAAAAGAATTAAAATGCAGTTATGCTGACTTGCACGTAGAACTGAAATGAATTTATACATCAGAATGTATGAATTGCTGTGCAGTTCTGCTTCACACGAAGAAAAAGGAACGGGTTTGCGGATCCTTCTCTTCTGGAAGATATGCCAAGAGATTTGATGAAGAAAATGGAACCACCACCTGTCTGTCCATGGCGAAGAAAACATGACCTTGATATCCAATTCAATAACTGAACAGGCTGCAGGCTCAAGCACAAAATATCTTTCTTGGGCAAAATCAGGGAAAGACAAGGCACTGGAGCAGCTACATGGTCCGTCTCTAGAAGAATTATTTGATTCCAAGACAGAAAAGTTTTTTTCAGGAAAACCTACTCAAAATGTACTCTAGGTATGCTGACTTGCACATGGTGCTGAAATTAACTTTTACATATCAGATGATGATGAATGCTGCGCAGTTCTGCTTCACATAAAAAAGAGAGGTTCGTGGTCGATCCTTCTCTTCTGGAAGATATGCCCTACAGATCTATTTCAGAAATAGCGACCGGTTTTCCTTTTTGGAACCATGACAATAATAGAAAGCAGCATAAAGAAATAGTCAATTCGTTGGCGCTGCTGAGTAGAACAATAGAACTACCTGTCTGTCCCCGATGAAGAAAATAAGAAAACAAGGATGAAACATGACCTTGATCAGCACAATGATATCCAATTCAATAACAGAGCAAGCTGTAGGCTGGAGCACAAAACATCTTGAGTGATGTCTTGTTGAATCATTGCTGCAGCATGTAGATCCTTCCAACGAGTTACAGGTACAATGAACCATGTCACATTAGGCAGATTGGAATTTGAAGAATTCATTGAGTGCTAGCAACAAGTCAAGCACTCGATAGTTAAATGCTTGTACAAGTAAAAAAAAATCTATCATGCTGATACTCTGAAATGCAACAGGAAGACAATCTAGAATATGCAAACACAAGGACATTTCAACTGCAACATCTCTAGACATGCTCTATATACAAAACAAACATTTATTGTTGTAAAATATATGCCAGCAGATTAGATGAATATGTTTCAGAAACGGTGATCAATTTTCCTTTTGCAAGCTATGACAAACATGGAAGGATGTTGACAAGCATAGAGAAGTAGTCAATTCGTTGGCTTTGCGGAATAGGACAATATAACCACCACCTGTCTGTCCATGGTGAAGAAAACAAGGATGAAAACATGACCTTGATCAGTGCACTGATACCCGATTCAATAATTAACTGAACAAGCTGGAGGCTCAAGCAGAAAATATCTTTCTTGAGTGATGTTTTGTTGAATCAATGCTGCAGCGTCTCAAAACCTTCAACAGGTTAGATGCTCAATTAATCACCGTCACAATGGGGTTACCAGAATTTCAAATATCGTTGAATGCTACCAACAAATTCAGCGCCCAACACCTAAATGCGTGTACAAGTAACAACTTCTACCTTGCTGATAATCCAAAATGCAGCACGAACACCAGCTAGAATACGCGAACTCAAGGACATTTCAATTGCAACATCTCTAGATCTGCTCTATATACAAAACAAACATTTCTTGTGGTCTACAAATCCTCTCTTGATTCATATGTATAGAAGATGGAACAAAAGCAAACAGCTACAGCTCGCCGACACCTAATGTCATAAACTCCCCAATGCACCCAGTCCTCCTCACCTGGCGATGGCATCGGCATGGTCATCTTGTGATGCCCAGCTTGTGCTCCGGCTCCTCAATCCACGGCTGAAAACCGAGCTCCACTCCGACCTCGAGGAGGAGGCTCGAGCATTGGAAGAATGGGCGTGCCCGAAGCACGAAAACATGCTGTGAAACACCCGTCTGATAATCCCCTCTCTGAGGGTCGGTTCCCTCTCGAAGACCACGAAATCCTCCTCGGCGCGCCACCATTGTTGAAATCCCCATCCACCTCGGTGTAGACAACCGGGAGCCCTCTGTCGCCGGCCCTGCTGCCACCGGCGAACCTCCCAACAGCGAAACCTCCGCCGGGAAGCCGCCAGATGGTTAGCCCCACAGTGGTCTCCTCCTCGCTGCCAGCCTCAGCCCCGGTGCTGCTCTCCTGGTCGTCAGCTGCCGGAGGAGGTGGCAGTCCGTCGGTGGGCAGCTCGAGGCGGCAGACGGGGCAGGAGTTGCGGAGCGCGAGCCAGGGCAGGATGCAGTCCTGGTGGTACATGTGGCCGCATGGCATCTCCCGAGCCTCGGCGCCCAGGTCAAAGGCGTCCTTGCAGACGGCGCAGTCGTGGGAGTCGGCCCCGACGTGGCGCTGCGCGACGAGGACGGTGGGCATGGAGTCGACGGCGGCCTTGGACGCCGGCGGGTGGTCGTCGCAGGGGGGGAAGCCGCCGGCCTCGATGTGGGCGAGCTGGTCGAGGAGGCGCTCGAAGCCGGAGCCCATGAGGAAGTCGGACATGCTGTCCGGCAGCGGGCGGAGCCCGGATCCGGCGCTGTCGTCGTAGAAGAGCTCGAAGCTGCCGGCGCCCGGGGCCTCGTCGTCAGTGGGAGGGACGACGGCGGGGGAGCGCCGGAGCACGATGACCGGGTTGTACGGCGAGGGGCGGTCTCCCGATGCGGGGGCGCGACGGGTGCGCCGGGGCCGGAGGTCGGTCGTCCCTGGGCCGCGGCGGCGGAGGAAGGCTGACGGCGCGTTGCGCGGGGGCGGCGCGTCCATCTCCTCGAGGAAGCCGCCGTCGCAGCCGGGGCACACCATCCCGTCGGCGGCGCGCACGAAGCGCTGGCAGCTGTAGCACCAGTAGGACGGCGGCGCAGCAGGGGTGGGCGAGGAGCGATCCATCAGGCCGGAAAAAGTCTGGATCTTTCGCCAAGATCCAGCCTGGAGAGGGGTCGGGGTAGAAGAAAGGAAAGCGCAGTGGTGTGGTCGGCGGATGGGAGCAGGGACGGCGGCGCGGGAGCAGGGAGGGATGGAGGAGGAGGTTGGGGATGATAGGTGGTGGGCGTTTTAACCGGCGGCGGCGAGGGACGGACGGAGTGCCGACGAACAAGTGGAATGGGATTGGGAATGGGATTGGCGTAGTGGAGACGCTTCCTTCTTCCGTTCCCACGTCAGCATCCACTCTCTTCTCTTCTCCCCCTCCACGGGATTCCGTTCCTGTGCCGTTTGGCCTATTTTGTTTGTTATCCAGCCCTTCTGTTTATCTCGGAATAGATTTTCATCCGGCTTTATAAATAAAACTCATTCAACCGAACGATACAAGATAGTGAGATAGCCCTCTTACAAATATAGATCGAAAGATAACAGGACAACCGAAGTCACACCAAAAACGCCGATGGGCAAACCAACATGATTGCATAGTCGGACAAGCACACCGGGAAATCTGAGCTTCACGATATGCCCTATGGCAACTAAGCTATACGACATCGCTCCCAAGAGGGTAACGGCGCAAAGCGTCGCCTCCGCCGAGTCCAAAAGGATTTGGATTTTCAACCGGAACCTAGACATGGGAGACGACGTCCTCAAGAAGAGAGCGGCACCTGCGGGTGCCGAAACATGGAGCTTTCGCTCGATGACTCCCCGTGGCACCGCGAGGGGCGAAGGGTGCACGCGAGAAGAGCACACAACCAATTCCAGATCCAGCCACCCACGCTACATCTATCGTTACCCACACAACCAAAAGATAGAGCAACAACAACTACCATGGTACTCGCCGGAGAGCCAGCCATGGACTAGCCACCCGGGGCTGCCGCCCTAGCATTCACACACTCTAGCCCAAGGTGCGAGGACTAGCACACCGCGAGGTTGACGGAGCGGAGAGGAAACCCTAGCATGTATTAGCCAACCAGAGGGACCACCCTCCACCGCAAGAGGCAGCAAAATCACACCCGACCTAGGTGGGGGGCGTAAAGTTTTCGCCGCCATGTTGCAGCACCTAGGCCGCCCCGTCGCCAAACCTTCCACCGACGCCACCATCAAGCGACGCCATGCACCATGCCGTAGGCCGCCGAACCGAGGTCGCCTACACCGGACCATCGCAACACGCATAGGAGAGGACACCACGCCCACGGCCCGCCACCCAGACCGCCTTCTTGTGCCATCTTCCCTGTCGCTGCTATCGAGAAGACGACCACCGCTGCCACCCATGTTGTGGACGCCACCGCACACACGGGATTTGACGCGCCGCCCCCGCCCCCCCCTCATAGCACGTGCCTACGCCGGTTCTCGTGGCCCACGCCAGATCTGCCGTGAAGGGGAGAAGGGGGAGGCCTCGCCTCCGCCTACGCCCGGGATTTGCTCCGACTGTGCGTACTGGCAGCAACGAGGAGGGGGGATGAGCTTGGGGGTGGAGGCGACGATGGAGGCTCTCGGTCGCTCGCGGGAGCAGCTAGGGTTTTTCTGCTACCTACAAGGAGATTACTTCTCTAGGAGTGTCTAAACTCTAAAGTCTCGGTCCATTAAGAATTAACTAAATTTCGGGCGGGTGTTCGACATTGAATCAATAGGTTGTCATTGAATCCGACATTCATCCTCCTAGTTCTGAGATCGATTAGGATTGAGTGCAAGAACATGGTGTTCTAACGATGGACTTTGGCGGTGACCCTCCACATGGACAACATTATGCAAGAAGCGGATAGGTGTAAGCTTGTATGGTTTTGTGTGGAGTGGCCTCTTGTTTTAGCCTAGTGCCTTGTGGTTGCGTCTTTTCTTTCTCTGTCTCTCTCTTCGGTGTTATTTTGTGTCTTTTGATGTATTCTTATTTTTCTATCTATAAAGAAAAGGCAATGCCTTCTCACGTGAGTCTGAAGAAGAAAATCTAACTCGACTAAGGATTTAAATTACCAAATGGAATGTCGAACGGGTGAACGTCGATCATCTACTTCGTGTCCAGATTAGAGGAGCTTCAGAAGGAAGAAAAAGAAAGAGGGAGAAGGATCCTATGTTAGTGAGGGCTAAGTGCACTCATGCGAAGTCTAGGAATCCTATTTTAGTGAGGGCCTAGGCACATGGACATATACTCCTTGTAAAACTTAAGGGCATGAACAAGGGTTGAGAAGGTTGTCTTTAATTCCTTATTTAGTTAGTGTCATTTAGGGAATACAGAACAAAAAAAGTTATACAATAGATTCATTTTTTGTGTTATCTCTAATAGTTGTTTGTTGTAGATCCTAAACTTGTTAAAGTGAAGAAATATTGTACAATTGGCAAAATATGTCATCTTTAATAATAAGATGACATCATATCAAGAGGACAAATATTCTCGTCTTCTCTTTCCAACTCAGCAATTATCTTATGTGGTAAGACTAAAATATCCTCATTAATTGTACTCACCCTAACTAATACAAATTACCAAATCTAAACTTGGCATCGATTAGCACCAACTAATTTGTGCTAACATGTTTATACGCAAAGAACCGAAATGTTCTCCTCACATAAAGGAAAGGTGAGCGTTGCATTGAACAGATTTGAGCGGCATCACCAAATGAAAAAGTTGACATGCGAAGAGATCGATGCCCTCAAATCTAAAGATAATCTTTTCCATTCGTGCCGCCCATGATCCAATCTAAGAAAAGTGACAAAAAGATAAAAAGAAAAGAAACGTGGCCCACCGTGAACGCGACGTAACGGCGTGACAGGTAGATGCTGCCCATGGCAACGGCAACAAAGTGGAGTCAAAGGCCCCCTGGTGGAAGGAAAAGTGTCGTGTTTCCTCCTGATTGATTTGCTTAGTCATCGTTCTAGAAGCTTTCGCTTGGTCTTATCATCCACAAGTACGTGGTACGTACTCCTAACTACTCCCTACTAAGCTATGGTTTTGCTTCCTGGTTAAGCATGCATGGCTCTCGGGTAATCACCACTATACGCATGTAGCTGCAGTAATGTAGGCACAGTTTAGCGCGTTTGAGTCTGTAAAAATATGCAAAATTGTTAAAAGTAGCCTGTAAATCGATTTTAAGAGCATCTCCAACCGCACCCCCCAAAATCGGACCACATACTGCGCCCGGACACATCCGGACGCGTCCGCGGAGGGTGACCGGACAACCACTAAAAACATGCTCCTACAACCACACTCCTCTTTTCTAGTTGACATATTACTACAAAGGCATGCAACACGTCCGCATTTGCTACACTAGAATGGAAACTTGCTGCTGGAATTTTGGCCCATAATTCATTTTCCATAATTCCTGAAAATCCTAGAGGCCCATGTGGCCCATTCATACATGGCAAGAGGTGGACAAATGTTTAGTCCCATATTGCTAGTTTAGAGAGAGTTGCACCACTTTATAAGGTGAGCTCTGCTAGCACTTGTACGAGCACAAGAATAAGAGAGAATAGGAGAGAGCCCCACGCGCGCTCCTCCTCCTCCGCCGCCCGCCTCGCCTCGTCACGACGCGCGCGCGCGCGCGGGGGTTGCGGGAATCTCGCCGAGCCGATGTGTTCTTTTTGCCACACATGAATGGACGAATATGAAGGTGAAACGTTTTGCACTAATGGAGAATGAAACGTCTGCATTAAGTGAAACGTTTTGCACTAATGGAGAATGAAACGTCTGCATTAAGTGGAGATGAAGGCGTTGGCTGTTCTTTTTCCTCTCCTGCGGTGCTTGTTCGCCTCCTGCGGTTGTGCCTACAAAGTGAGGTCGCTCCTCTCCCTTAGACACCGCAACACAGCCACATCTCATGCGCCTGCCTCCTGGTTCTCGAGCACTGCGTCGCCGATCAAGTCTTCCTCATTCCGTTCCGCGGCGTGCACCGCGTGACGGAACAGTAGGCCTCCGGAACCCCGTCTCTCGCGATCCTGTACGGGAGAGAGGCGATAAGGTTTTTGGGGAGCGTCATCACGCGACTACTGGCTTCTTCTCCAACACGGACTCCGACGACTACTTCCCGGACGACGACTTCTTCCCTGACGTCGACGTCCTCTTCGGCAACATGTCTTCATCAGCCAACGCGAACGGGTCGTCCTCCACTGGCCCGTATGTGACCCTACTCTGTCTATTCCAGATCATGTTTCAGACTTTGTTTCTAGGAATATGCGTACAATTGCTTGATGCGTACTTTCTGATAGATTGCATGACTAGTTTAATTCTTATTTCTCTAGCCATGTTTTATCTACTGTTTTTATGGATTAAATCATGTGGAAAATTGCTCATATATTCAACAATCCAAAAACCTTATGTTAGGCAATTTTCTCCTGTTGGCTTTGCTGCTTCACTGAGGCCCGCTGCTTTCGATGGGGTGAACTATAAGAAGTGGCGTGCGAGAGCCACTCTCTGGTTTGAAACCATGAAGTGTTTTCACGCTGCTAAAGGCAAGCCTGAAGGAGAGCTCACTCCTGAAGAGGAGAGAGCTTTTCAGGAAGCCGATACCCTGTTGAAGATGGCTATTCTCAGCATCCTTGGTGACAAGATTTCGACCCATATTTGTCCATCACTACTGCCAAGGGCATGTGGGATGCGCTCGAGGCCAAGTTTGGGGCCTCGGACGCAGGCAGTGAATTGTATGTCATGGAGCAGTTCTTTGACTACAAGATGACTGGTGAGCGCTCCATTGTTGAGCAGGCTCATGAGATACAGTCCATTGCTAAGGAACTTGAGCAAGTTTCGTGTGTGTTACCCGATAAGTTTATTGCGGGAGGCATCATTGCCAAACTCCCTCCTTCGTGGAGGAATTTTGCTACCTCTCTGAAGCACAAGAGACAGGAGTTTTCCGTTATGGATCTCATTGGGTCTCTTGACGTGGAAGAAAAGGCGAGAGCAAAAGACACACGAGCTCGAGTCTTTGAGGGAGGTTCGAGTGCTAACTTCGTTCAGAAGAAGAACTCCCAGTCCTACAAGCCCAAGTACAAGAATAAGTCTGAGGACAAAGGCAAGTACGATAAAAAGAACAAGCCTTCACAGTCTACCAACTTCAAGAGAAGACCGATAGGAAGAAGGGATCCTGCCATGTTTGCGGTGATCCCAATCACTGGGCTCCAAGATGCCCTAACCGATTTGAGGAGCGCGAGAAGAGCGGCAAGACCGCTAATGTTGTCATTGGAGATACTGAGATGAAAGATGCTGGGTACGGTATATTTCCAACTATCTTTTCAGTATGTCATTCTCCTGAATGGTGGATTGACACGGGTGCCAATGTACATATTTGTGCTGATATCTCAATGTTTTCTTCTTATCAGGTCGCAGGGACTTCTTCCGTGCTGATGGGGAACGGGTCACATGCTTCTGTTCGTGGTGTTGGTACGGTCGATCTGAAGTTTACTTCGGGGAAGATCGTGCGCCTGAAGAACGTTCATCATGTGCCCTCCATAAATAAAAATCTTGTTAGCGGGTCTCTTCTGTGTCGAGATGGCTACAAGATAGTTTTTGAGTCCAATAAATTTGTTGTGTCCAAGTTTGGAACTTTCGTTGGTAAAGGCTATGAGTGCGGAGGCTTGTTCCGCCTATCACTGTCAGATGTTTGTAATAAAGTTGTGAACCATGTTTGCACTTCTTCTGAATCAAATGTATGGCATTCACGTCTCTGTCATATTAATTTTGGGTGCATGACGCGGCTAGCCAAATTGAATTTAATCCCCAGTTTCACTACTGTCAAAGGTTCTAAGTGTCAAGTTTGTGTTCAAGCAAAGCAACCACGCAAGTCTCATACGACTGCGGAGGTACGAGACTTGGCACCTCTAGAGCTCATACATTCTGATCTTTGTGAGATGAATGGCGTGTTGACAAAGGGTGGAAAGAGATACTTCATGACGTTAATTGATGACTCCACTAGATACTGTTATGTGTACCTTCTGAAATCAAAAGATGAGGCTCTAAATTTCTTCAAAATCTATAAAGCTGAAGTGGAAAACCAACTTGATCGAAAGATCAAGAGGCTTAGGTCCGATCGTGGAGGAGAGTATTTTTCCAATGAGTTTGATTCCTTTTGTGCTGAACACGGTATAATTCATGAGAGGACGCCTCCCTACTCACCCCAGTCAAATGGAGTGGCTGAGAGAAAGAACCGTACTCTAACTGATTTGGTTAACGCCATGTTAGACACATCGGGTCTCTCCAAGGCATGGTGGGGGGAGGCGATACTGACTGCGTGTCATGTCCTAAACCGAGTTCCCATAAAGGACAAAGAGATAACTCCATTTGAGGAGTTTGAAAAGAAAAGGTTGAAACTCTCTTACTGCGAACATGGGGTTGTTTGGCGAAAGTCAATATACCAATTCCCAAGAAGCGCAAGCTTGGACCGAAAACCGTGGATTGTGTTCTTCTGGGCTATGCATTCCATAGCGTTGGTTATAGATTCGTGATAATAAAATCTGAGGTATCCGACATGCATGTTGGTACAATTTTGGAGTCGAATGATGCGACTTTCTTTGAGGATATCTTTCCCATGAAGGATATGCCGAGCTCATCAAATCAGGAGATGCCAAGTTCATCTAGTCAGGAATTTGTTCCAATTCCTGAACCCACCATTCTGATAGAACACCATGAAAATATTGTGGAGGATGACAATGAAACTCCTAAAAGGAGCAAGAGACAGAGGACTGCAAAGTCTTTTGGTGATGACTTCATTGTGTACCTCGTAGATGACACTCCCAGTTCTATTTCAGAAGCTTATGCATCTTTGGATGCTGACTACTGGAAGGAAGCTGTCCGTAGTGAGATGGATTCCATCTTAGCTAACGGAACTTGGGAGATCACTGATCGTCCGTACGGGTGCAAACCTGTAGGATGTAAGTGGGTGTTCAAGAAGAAGCTTAGGCCTGATGGTACCATTGAAAGTACAAGGCACGGCTTGTGGCCAAGGGTTATACTCAAAAGGAAGGAGAAGACTTCTTTGACACTTACTCACCTGTAGCCAGACTGACCACCATTCGCGTGCTACTATCATTGGCTGCCTCACACGATCTTCTTGTCCATCAAATGGACGTTAAGACGGCTTTCCTAAATGGAGAGTTGGAAGAGGAAATTTACATGGAGCAGCCAGATGGTTTTGTGGTACCTGGTCAAGAAGGAAAGGTGTGCAAGTTGTTGAAGTCATTGTACGGCCTTAAACAAGCCCCTAAGCAGTGGCATGAGAAGTTCGAAAAGACTTTAACTGCTGAAGGCTTTGTTGTAAACGAAGCTGACAAATGTGTGTACTATCGCCATGGTGGGGGCGAGGGAGTTATTCTCTGTTTGTACGTCGATGACATACTGATATTTGGAACCAACCTTAATGTGATTAAGGAAGTCAAGGATTTCTTATCTCGCTGTTTTGAGATGAAGGATCTAGGAGTAGCTGATGTTATCTTGAACATCAAGCTTTTGAGAGATGACAATGGTGGGATTACTCTGCTTCAATCCCACTACGTGGACAAGGTCTTGAGTCGTTTTGGGTATAGCGACTGCAAGCCCTCTCCAACACCGTATGATCCTAGTGTGTTGCTTCGAAAGAATCGACGGATTTCTAGAGATCAAATGAGATATTCTCAGATCATAGGCTCGCTTATGTATTTGGCGAGTGCCACGAGGCCTGACATTTCATTTGCTGTGAGCAAGTTGAGCCGGTTTGTGTCAAATCCGGGAGATGATCACTGGCATGCGCTTGAGAGAGTCATGCGCTATCTAAAAGGCACTGCGAGCTATGGAATTCATTATACCGGGGACCCAAGGGTACTTGAGGGTTATAGTGATTCAAATTGGATATCTGATGCTGATGAGATTAAGGCCACAAGTGGTTATGTGTTTACACTTGGTGGTGGCGCTGTCTCCTGGAAGTCTTGCAAGCAGACCATCTTAACGAGGTCAACTATGGAAGCAGAACTCACAGCATTAGACACAGCCACTGTTGAAGCAGAGTGGCTCCGTGAGCTTTTGATGGACTTACCTGTGGTTGAAAAACCGATACCCGCTATCCTGATGAACTGTGATAATCAAACTGTGATCACGAAAGTGAATAGTTCTAAGGATAATATGAAGTCATCAAGGCATGTGAAGAGGAGATTAAAATCTGTCAGAAAATTGAAGAACTCCGGAGTTATTGCATTGGATTATATCCAAACATCTAAGAATTTGGCAGATCCCTTCACAAAGGGTTTATCACGTAATGTGATAGATAATGCATCGAGGGAGATGGGTTTGAGACCCACAATATAAGTTGTTCATAGTGGTAACCCACTCTATGTGATCGGAGATCCCGTGAAGTAGAATTGGGAGACAAGCTGTTGATCAACTGAGAGGAGAATACCCTTACCTTTGTATAACACCACTCCGCGAAGATGCAATACTCTCCTAAACTGCATGGCAGGTTGATGTTTATCTTAATGTGTACCAAGAGGCTTTATCTTAAGCAGAGATGTTGTCCTGCAGAACATCTTTTGAGGAACACACCTATATGAGTTTGACTGTCAAACGTCGCAGTCCATGAGAGTGGGGTGCTCTTTAATAAACTCATGAAAGGCCTTGGAGTATGACGTATAAGCTCCACCCGCGGGGAAGTCCCACGGCAGCCTAGTATCGGTCAAGGCTTTGTGTGAAGCTAGATTCGCAGAAAACATGCAGTTCAAGGCATAGTCCACTGTCCAAGTTGCAAACTAGTGTAACATGAAGTCTAGGTGGAAGTTCAACTTAACAGTCTCCACTGTAGCACCGGTATATAAACAGTGTTTGGAACCAAAAGCAAATTTTGTGTGCCTCTAGAATCTTGTGGGGGATTGCTGGAATTTTGGCCCATAATTCATTTTCCATAATTCCTGAAAATCCTAGAGGCCCATGTGGCCCATTCATACATGGCAAGAGGTGGACAAATGTTTAGTCCCATATTGCTAGTTTAGAGAGAGTTGCACCACTTTATAAGGTGAGCTCTGCTAGCACTTGTACGAGCACAAGAATAAGAGAGAATAGGAGAGAGCCCCACGCGCGCTCCTCCTCCTCCGCCGCCCGCCTCGCCTCGCCTCGTCACGACGCGCGCGCGCGCGGGTTGCGGGAATCTCGCCGAGCCGATGTGTTCTTTTTGCCACACATGAATGGACGAAATGTGAAGGTGAAACGTTTTGCACTAATGGAGAATGAAACGTCTGCATTAAGTGAAACGTTTTGCACTAATGGAGAATGAAACATCTGCATTAAGTGGAGATGAAGGCGTTGGCTGTTCTTTTTCCTCTCCTGCGGTGCTTGTTCGCCTCCTGCGGTTGTGCCTACAAGAGTGAGGTCGCTCCTCTCCCTTAGACACCGCAACACAGCCACATCTCATGCGCCTGCCTCCTGGTTCTCGAGCACTCCGTCGCCGATCAAGTCTTCCTCATTCCGTTCCGCGGCGTGCACCGCGTGACGGAACAGTAGGCCTCCGGAACCCATCTCTCGCGATCCTGTACGGGAGAGAGGCGATAAGGTTTTTGGGGAGCGTCATCACGCGACTACTGGCTTCTTCTCCAACACGGACTCCGACGACTACTTCCCGGACGACGACTTCTTCCCTGACGTCGACGTCCTCTTCGGCAACATGTCTTCATCAGCCAACGCGAACGGGTCGTCCTCCACTGGCCCGTATGTGACCCTACTCTGTCTATTCCAGATCATGTTTCAGACTTTATTTCTAGGAATATGTGTACAATTGCTTGATGCATACTTTCTGATAGATTGCATGACTGGTTTAATTCTTATTTCTCTAGCCATGTTTTATCTACTGTTTTTATGGATTAAATCATGTGGAAAATTGCTCATATTTTCAACACTTGCATTGCATCCGCCTTGCTACGCTAGAATCTCCCTACTCGTCATGGGAGAGGACGATGACCGTTGCCGCTGCGCCGGCGGAGCCGCCCCGTCCCGCACTACCGGCCGGAGCCGGGCAAGAACCCTGCTCGGAGTCGGAGAAGAACCCGAACGAAGAGGAGGAGGAGGCCCCGGCGTAAGGGCGGCCTTCACGAATCGCCGCCTCCGCCTCGAACTGCTTGTCGAGGAACCCGGAGCGGTTCCTCATCTGCCTCATGAAGAGGCGGTCCGCCGCCTCCGCCTTCAGCTGCGCCTCCGCCGCACGGTGCTCCGCCGCATCGTCGTTGCGCAGCGCCTCCTCGCGGATCTGGCCCTCTTCCGCCTCCGCCTGAGCTCTCCACCGCTCCGTCGCAGCGCGTACCCGGGCGCGATGCGCTTCGGCCGCCGCCTCCGCCCGGCTGTGAAGCGCTTCGGCCGCGCAGGCCGTCGCCTGCCATTCGACCGCCGCCTCTGCGCGGACGCGCATCCTCTCATCCTCATCCTGGATGAACTCCGAGCCGGTGATGTCGACGATCTCGGCGCGGACGGCCGACGACTCCGAATCCGCCTCCGCCGCCGCATCCGCCTCAGCCTGAGCTCGGATTTGGGCCTGCTGCCTCAGCTTTTCCGCCGTCATCCTGGCGAAGATGGTGGGGAGGCGGTGAGGCATGGTGGATGTGAATGAACTAGGGTTCCGGCGGCGGATGTGGATGTGAACTAGGGTTCCGCCGGCGGCGGCGGATGTGGATGTGGATGTGGATTAGGGTTCCGGCGCGTCGCCGGTAGATATAGTGGTGTCCGGACCGCCATGAATGCGGGTAGTTGGGGGTCGGCCGCTGCCCCTGGCCGCTCCGCCATGAATGCCGGCGCCGGTCAAAGGCTAGATCCTCCCCTCCGGTAGGCTCCGGTAGGCCGGTCAAGGGAGGGTCCCACTGTCAGCGAGTGAGGGCGCGGACGCGTCCGGGCGCCCCCAAACCCGCCCCAGTTTTGTGCTGGGTTTGGGGTGTGCCGGACCGTCCGGTCGTTTGGGGCCGCTATAGGGGCCGTCGTTGGGTTGCGGTTTTTGGGCCAAACCCCGTCCGGGCTGTCCGCCCGGACGTTTGGGGTGGATTTGGGGGCTCCACTTGGAGATGCTCTAACGACCGGGATTTTGCACATCCGCTAGAGTTAAGTTCAGCTCAAGTAACGAATATACGGCAGGGGGACCCACCCACCTTGTCTTGTCCCTCCTCAACTACTATATTTGGTACTCCATCCGTTCCAATTTAATTGACTTGCTATGCACAAAATGTGGATGTATCTAGACATATTACATGCCTAGATACATTCACATGTGGTGCATAGCAAGTCAATTAAATTGGAACGAATGGGGTAGTTATGATCATTCATCGGATTTTATGTAGTTCTATGTAAACCACACACATACGTTTCTAGGAACAAATCGTGCGAGAGAACTTGCCTGTGGCAAGATGGTTAGAAGGGTGGTTGTACCCCCAGCCCACCAGAGTTCAAACCCCAAGTTTGACGCTGGTGTTTCTTATTTAAGGCGGAATATTCTTCAGTGGGTGACGACGTTCCTGTCGACAGCGAGACGCCCGTGGTGACTTCGTCAATCTCAAGACTCGACCCGCTGACTCCGTCTCTCGAAGGTGCTCATAGAGGTAGGGTGTGTGTGCGTGTGTTCATAGGGGTGAGTGTGTGCGCGTGTATATGAGCGCTTGCGTTGTACCGTGTTTAACCAAAAAAAAAGAACAAATCGTGCGAGCAAAATAATTAAGCGAATAATTTGACCTCGCGCACACGGACATGTACAGCTAATCGTCGTTACAATAGATTTTCGGCTGTCTGCTTAACTGTCCAGCGGCGCTGATTTTGACTCAAAAAATTGATTAGTATATGCTCGGTCGGTCCACATGAAGAATTATTGGAATGAATGAGATACTTATATGGTTTCGTCAGGCATTGATCGATGCTTGCTTGCTTGGTGAACGTATAAATGATTCCTTTATATTCATACGCATGATCGATCGGCGCATATGTTACCGGCCGATCATTGCAACTGGACCATAGCAGCGCTAGCGGTAAGCATATATGCTCTAACTCTTTACCGAAAGCAGGAAAATAAGCATATACTCGATGCATAAACGACAATAGATTACACTTATAATAGCAACGAAAGCAAGAAAACACCTTTTTTTTTACGAAAGTAAGAAAACACTTACAATTATACAATAGATTACAATAATAACTGAAAGCAAGAAAATACGCATATATTATTTCTGCCCGTAGTATGAAGCAGCAGAATTATAAAGCGCAACTAGCAAAGCCGTAATGCTTACTAAACACAACGACGAGACAATTAAGACAACTCGCAAGTAAGTGAAAAATATTTTTTTATCACAATGATGAGACAATTAAACACTTGTTATTTCAATATTCGTTTGCCCGGTCTATATGGTCAGTCACCCAAATCGCTTCAAATTTGTATCCGTAATGTAGTTTTGCAGATATATTTGGTAACTGGACACATAGTATGGATTACAAGTTTAGAGTTATTTCAGGGTGGGCGTGGTTGCCGTAAAATGGTCATTTTGCTTATGAAGAAATGACAAGATGTTTAATGATAAAAAATATCACTTATGCAAGTCATCTACCGTTTGTACACATTTGCTTCGTTCATTATCTTCTCCACAACACATGGAGTTTCACGTTGTCGGTGGGCTGCCCCCGGGTAGGGCAAAGATGTGGTGTTGAGAACTCTAAAGTGCTGGCCGGATCAATATTCAGCCAGATCACCTGGGCCGAATCTCTTGGAGATTCGGTTAGCTCTCTATCGAGCTAAAAGTGTGGGAAGAAACAAAAGGGATCTAGTAAAGCCAAACCGGATCAGATTAAGAAGTATCGGCTAAGTTAGCCGGGTTGGTCAGGAAAGATCCGGTTATGTTAGCCGGGTTAGACAGGAAGGATCCGGCACGGCAGTGTCGGACAGTGCACAAGGGCCAAGTAATGTCAGTAAGGTTCACGGGTCCTGTAGCTCTTCTGCCCGAGGTTCAGTGGACAGCGAGGTTGAGCCACGGGATTCCCGGGTCGAGAGGCCCTAGGCGCTGACTCGGCTAATTCGGGAAAGGGGGCAGAGGGCTGGACTCCTGTGGGCTACGCTGGCTTGAGCTCAAAGAGGAAAGACAGACCTGTGGGGGACAGAGGGTGAGCTGGGCTGAGCGACAGTGGCCAGTGTTTGTCCTGTTCCCCTTGTCCATGCCATTACCATCTGCGGCCAGGGGCATTATAGTAATTCGGTTAGTGTATAAATGAGCTACCACCTTCTCCAGTAAGAGGGATCGACCACAACGAGCATCATTTCCCCCAAGTGCCATCTTCTTACTAGAGCTTCACCATTGTTCTTCATACAGCTCAAGGAGCGCTCTGTACTTGTAAACACTTGAGATATAAAGAGAGTAGGCTAGAGCTGCAGTAGGGGTGTTACCTTCGCAAGAAGGGCCCCGAAGCAGGGTACATCGCCGTGTGCTTTTGTGTTCTTGGTTTGCTTGTTCTTGCTTGTTCTTTCTTGTTCTTCATGCGCGCTTCTTGAGCGTGCACGCCCTCCCCGGTTCCCCCAACGTCCTAGCGAGCCCCAACTAAGCCATACCTATGGCATCTGCCGTGACACCACCACGACACACATCCTGTTTACGGAAGTGTCTGTTCGGTTGGAAAATACGGTGAGAAATATTTTTATTCCATATGGGTGGCAGCATAATTTTCAGATTTGTTCTCCATCCACATATGTGTTATATGGGCTCTCTTGTGGATTCTTGTAATCCGCATTGTTTACCATTTTTCATGTTTGGATTATGTTGGTTGTTTGCATCGTTGTTATGCAGAGGCCGGGTGTAATACTTTGTATGCTCGCGATTCTTTTTTTTAATAAAAGTGTCCTTCATCGGAAAATGAAACAACCTAAATATCTTACAATTACATCATGTAAATAGGGCAGTTGATTACCCGTGGGATATGAAGCATGGCACTCCGAAGGAGAAATCCTTTAAATGACCTAAGTAATAGCACCTTACTCGAATTTACCTTTCTCACGAATATAGCCGGCAAATCCTTGTCACCCTCACCTCTTCTCCCCTCAGCTGCCACTATTGAGCGCCGTCGGGCAAAGCCCTTACATCCGGGTGCGGCGGGATCATTCATTCGGTGCTCCTTGTGTGAGGCATCGCGGCAGGCCATCGATCGTGGAGTCAAGCCACCATGGGAAGTAGCCAACAATTTTCATTTTCTTTTTATTTCCATGAAAATACAAAAAAATGTTAGCTTGCTCATAAGTTTGTGGTTCTATTTTATTGAAGACGTGTCCAAGCTAATCTGAAGACCAAAAAAGGGTGTTTGGTCAGTTGGTCTGATGGACACCGGCCGACATGTAAAGCTAATCGTCATTACGATGATTTTTGGTTTGCTGCTCAACTGCCCAGCGGTGCTGATTGACTCAAACAATTGATTAGTGTATGCTCCACATGATATGTACTCAAACAATTGATTAGCGTGTATGCTCCACATGATGTGTACGAATGAATGAGATGCCTAACATTATGTTAGTAACATAAGACCCATTTATATACATATATGCGCATGATATGCAAAAATTAATTAGTACATGCCCCACATCGACGCATTTTTTACACACCAAAGCAGCACTGGCCCTAAGTTTTGCCTGCCAACTAGCACTAGCCTTAAGTTGATGAAAGGCCTAGGGAAAACCCCAACCTTTTGTTGCCTCTCATTTGTCAAGTTTAACATACATAGATGGAAAAAATATTTGTATGACACTTTTGTAAATCGAGAGATAACAATATTCCCTTTTTAGTAAAAAATGACAAAACTTTCACGTTTTACGGTATGAGCAAAACAAATCGACTAAGAATTTGTTGATACGACAAAATTTGAAAACATAATAAGTAACAACGGATATTCACAACGGGTAGTAGGTGCAGATGAACCTACTAACCAAAAAACATTTTTCAAAATGTCAAAAAATTCAAAATAAAAATTTCGCATGTAGTTCAAGACGTATTATGTTAGCACGAAACGGGAAGAAATTTTTTTTTTTGCAACCTGTGCAAAAAAGACAAATTCGGACGCACGAAAATGTCTTTATACATGTCAGATTTTGTCTTTTTTGTACAACTCACACAAAATGTTGTTTCAACATGCCATTTTCTGTGTTAACACATAATGTTCTAATGTACATCCGGATTTTTTTCTGGATTTTTTTGACATTTTGAAAAAAAACTAATTTTTTTTTACATAATGGGTGCATCTAGACCTAGAGCCAAATCGCCGCCTCAAAGTAAGAACTGTAAGTGAATTAGACATGGACCCTCCTATTATTTTTCACAGAAAAAATATATTAATTATTTCTCTGAATTTTGGCTCGACCTTGTCAGCCACATGATGCGCTTTGTTTTTTTAAAGCGGATAGCCCACATAGTAATTGGGTCGTTTTCGTTATTTGGGCTGCAGTTCAGGCAGGACCTCGGGCTAGGGCTGCAAGTGGCCTAATAGGATCGCGGTCCAGGAGCATAGGCATAGTGCTTTGGTAATTGGTATACTTTTTTTTTTTGATAATGGTAATTGGTATACTGGTTTGCCGTGAAGACACAAATCTCTGAGCTTCCCTAAAAAAAAAAGTTATGTCTCTGAGCAAAGACATCGCTGGTCCACACTCTCACGGCGAACAGAGCTCACGGTGGTCGAAGAGAACACATGCATGATCGATCGATCGATCTTCACAACACAAAGGGGAATTAACAAGTTGATGTAATTTATAAAACAGACTAAATAACAGTACATATTTAACGAATTAACGCACATTGTGCCAATTACCGAGCCAGCCAAAAACCAATGTCGTAAAATAATCTGCAACTTATCAGCTAGCTAGCTGCTAAGGTCCCTCGTTGAACTAGCCCTACTTCAGGGATGGGAACTGAGCAATGTCATCTATGCTCGGCGGCGGAGTCTGCAGCACTACAGGCGCCACCGTGGGCTCCTTCTTCGCGGCCGGCGCCACCACGGCCTCCTTCACCGCGGCGACCTGCTGATGCTTCGCTGCATCGTTGTAATACATGCCTCCACCCTGCTGCACCCTCACTCCGTGGGTCTTGCCTTTCTTGCCGTCGTCACCGGCGTTCTCTGCCGCCGCCTTGGCCTGCCTCCACTCGAACTCCTCCTGCCTCTCCTGCCTCTGCCTGAAGATGCGCTCCCGTGCAGATGGGAAGGCGAACAGGACGCCGGTCAGATCGGTGCTACGCGCCGGTGGTGGCAGGCCAGGGGCAGGGGTAGTAGTCTGCTTGTTCATCGCCGGCCTTGCCTTGGGAGCCGGCGCTGTGGCAGACGATCGGGGACCGGCTGGGGCTGCCGTTGCCCGGCTCTTCCTGGGTGGCGCCTTGGACACGGCAGCGGGAGCCGGAGGTGACGGTTTCTTCTTGGGCTTGGCCGGCGGCGCTGGCTTATTCTTTGCCAGCGCGGAAGCTGTTCCTTGTGCTGTGTGTCGAAGTCGGCGAGGCGCTTGTCGCCGGAGTCGTCGCCGTCGAGGAGCGCGAAAAGGTTCACGCTCGCCTTGATTGCCGCCATGACGCCGATGCGATGGGCTTCTGTCTTTGATCGTTGCTCCTGGTGTGCGTGGCCTGCATATATATACACGCTGAGGCCTGAATCTGAGCGAACTCTGTCTGTAGTCGGAATCACAGCCTGAAACGAAACGAAACGAGTTTGAGACCTCTCCGAGTTCCAACTTCTGTTTTTTTCCTTTCTTTTTTCTGTAATGATGCTATGGCTGGGCTTTCCACCTGCAAGGCCCTCAACACGTACAAGCAGCGAAGGCCTACTAGATTTACCGTGATCCAGAGGCCGCCCTAATAAACAGCAGAGCGCGCCCATTTATAAAAGAAAGAACTAGTACGTTTTCTTGCTATAACCTCCTATGTTATTACATCCTCCTCTCAGTGTTCCTTCTACTGCCAGCCTATGCACTTCGTACTTCACTCCTTGTCAATTTCCGCTAGAGTGGCTAAGCGCACCGACATGTATGCCACCTATCCCGACCACGGCGATCGTCACGCAACGAAAATGCTAATAATGAAAGAGTATATCCTTGCTTGCAGCAAAAACTTGTTGCACCCTTGCTCGCACCACATAGAAAACGCACTAGGGTCACTTGAAAGTTACCAGGTCCCTAATCCTCATAGAAAACATTGGTTCATGATTCCAGTCATTTATAGATGCCACTTCACACTAAAACTCTCACAACAGTAGCAGTAAGGTCTAAAGCGATAACATATTTCATTCATAAAATATATCAAATGTCAACATTACATTTTGATCACAATATGACACACATTGTCATGCCTCACTAAACTTATTACAATATGACGATTACACATTGTCATGTCTCACTAAACTTATCTCATTGCCTTGACGAAAAAAAATGGAATTCTTTCATAAAGAGTGATGTAGCCACGAAGCAACTTTCTATGCTAAGAACATCAAACACCGCATATCCGCTCGACCATATGCATCAATCAAAAATTCAAAAATAAGTAAATATGCTTATAAATCTATACAAACTGAACTTAGACAGATTGAAACAAGAAGTTTTCTATGCCTTGAGGCAACTCTGGTTAAAAAAGCCAGCCTACCAATGAGATGGTTGATGACTAAACTCTTGTCGCCGGGGCCAACATTCTCTCATACATTTTTATGTGGTGTCATCGAAATCTAATGTAATATATGTCATAATAGATGTGACATTTCATTCACACTCCATAAAAGAATCTTACTTCAAATTTACTTTATTAAGTGTGCCAAATTTATTGCGACGAATGTATGTTAAGGAAGCTTCGTGAATGGGCTTGATATCCCTATTCACATGCAAATGAAGAATGAAGTTAGTTATATGATAATCGCGTTAACAATATAATAAAAAAATAAGAAATAAAAAACCAATACATTGTGCTCCCCCGCCGCTTTCTTGATGAACAACCAAAACATGGTGCTTCTTAAGATAAGAGAATTAGAGGCACCACAAGAATTGCCTCTTTTTATGCAATGCCACCGAAATATGTTTTTATTTCTCAAACGAGTTCAATTTAGACATAGGTCCTAAGCGTGGAGCTCTATATTAAATCAGATTGATACTATATCAAATTGACAACTATAAAAGCATAAGAACCACTTAAACCAGATTGATAATTATACCAAACATTGTTCTAAACAGAACATTCACAATAACATAAATTAGTGTAAACACAAATTGCTAAAAAACACAAGGTTTGCAACTTTGTAAATCTAAACAGTCTCTTGAAAATAAGCTAAACATGACAATTACATTGAAGCTTTGTTAGATCCGTGGGTAACTGTTGCATCCATACTAGTTTGGACATATATTAATTCTGCATACCCTACCCAAACTACACGGGTATGGATTTTGGACATGGGTAAAAAATATCCATCGACAGGTTTGACCTAATCACAACAACAAAAATAACCTATAGAGAACAATAAATACAAAAGAACTTGAGAAACCCTAATTCATCGGCATGCTGGTCGGTCACACAGAGTTTTATATATTCTACTCGGTGGGAGTACATCGTAATCGTCCTTCTCCTCCAACACGATAGGTTCTGAAACAACTGCGATGTCCGTGGATCGACACGCCATCGCCTACTGCATGCGCTTCGTCGCCCTCCAGCAACAGATCTGGTCGGAGAGGACGCAAAAAAGACCGACGACGGCCGGATACTTCAAACACTGGCGGGTTAGACTATATATAAAGGTCATGGGCCATTAGGAACGGGTCGATTAAAACTCTGTTATGCAGAGGCCTACATCTGACCCCGACAAAGATAAATCTCTATTTGCAATATGTTGGCAACGAGCTTTTAAAATGATCATGGCCAAACAAGTTCTCTCGGGGGCGGCCCATTTCTGGCAGGCCTCATCTGCCACGTGCAATTATGTTTAACCGTGGTCTTTCGCGGTGCCGTGTCATTGTGGGGTGTCCTTACCATCAATCTGTACTGTACTAATGTGTAGGACTTTATATTCAAATATAGGGGCGGTGAATATAAGGGCCAAACTTGAGTAAAAATGTCGTGTCTATCTCGTTTCTGGATCTGCATGACAACCTTCCTCATGTTACTCTCACTTCCATTGCCAACACTAAGGCATCACACTGTAGTTTGCTTCCACAACTTGTGGCATCTTGGCATCCCAGATGGCCACATCTCAATTCAAAAGAACACAAAGAGTTTTTCTTCTATGTGGAGCAAAGGGCGGCGAGGATGAAAGAGAGTAGACATGGTTCAAATTTTCTTAACACTTTTGTTCATAAAACAAAACAATAATCGGATACATCTTAATATAGAAAACAAAAGTTGGATTTATAAATTAATAAGGCCGTAACTAGAAAACCCAGATACAGCTATTATTACAAGAAACATAAACAGTGTGACACACTGACACGCTAGATATAACAGAAAAAGGAACAACCATTTAGAGGTACGTAGTGACCCTGGCCAGAGCTAGCCGGCGGTATTATTTGGAGTGAAAGTAACCTCTTGGTCAAGGGTTTGATGATCCACCGCTGCTGCTCCCCGATCCAGCTCCGGCACCACCACCAAACCCACCGTTGTGACCGCCGCCGGCGCCACTTCCAGCTCCGCTGCTGCTTGCATAGTTGGAGCTGTCCTGTCCCTCGTTATCGCCTACCCCTGACCCGTATCCATCGCCACTGCCAGAGCCGCTACCCTTCCCGGCGCTCCCACCGAGGCCAGCACCTTGGCCCTTCCCGCTGGCATTTGCAGAACCGTTGCCCGCATCGCCGTGTCCCGAGCCGTACCCGCCGCCAGCTCCGCCACCAGCCGCAGATTTGCTGCGGCCTTGATAACGGGCACTGCCGCCGCCGGATCCACCAGCAGAGGCGTAGTTGTTGTTGTCGGACGCGTCGGCGTAGCCGGAACCAGAGCCGTCGCCGGAGCCGTAGCTTTTGCCGGTGCCGACCGCTACTCCGCCTCCACCGCCTTTGCCATCGGCGGTCGCGGCGTGGTTTACTACCCTAATGGCGCTGGACAATCCTAGGCTTAGGAGGACGACGAGGGCAAAGGAGAAGATGAGCTTGGTAGCAGCCATTGCCGAGCTGAATAGGCTTAGAAATGGAAGAAAGCAAGATGAGGTGAGCAATGCGATGATGATCGGAGACGGCGAGGTCGCTATTTATAGCGCTCCGTCCTAGTTTTAAATTACCTTGCGTGCTGAGCGTGTGCGATTGTTATTAACCACTGGAAGATTTTGTCAATGGGGCTCTTAATTACTGGGATCGCATCGCATGCAAGTTACATTACAGCTTAATTGCAACTTGCAAGGGAGATTGATACGCACTGATTCTGCATGCTCCTTCCACGGTAGTGAGATCACTGATCAGCCACACTGACAGAGCCAAATTAAGTAGCTGAGTACTGCATATGCATGTCTCTGCGATGCGATTGCACTGTCTGCTGCTCATCACATGTACATCACATGTCGTACATCGCTACTTGGGCACCCAAAGTCAACCAATGACCGCGCAAGTGAAGATGAATTCGATCGTGAGGAAGACAGCTCACAAAACTGGGTATCATCGCCCGTCATATTTACCTTACTCACGCACTGACATTATCTTGGTCGCCCACGCCGGCAGCCTGGCGTGGTGTGACCTCCAGCAGCGTCGAGCGGCAGCAAGCGTTGCGGATGGTCAATCTTCACGAGAGGCTTCATCCTTTGATCTGCACTTGCAGTTCCCGACCATGTGCTCACTGTAGCGGGCGTTCGCAGACCATGTGCGCACGCAGTAACTCTGAACATGTTCTTATCTCCTTAATTTGAGTTGTTTGTGTTAAAGTATCAGAGATGAGGATTAAAAGGTTTACTTCATTGTGCAAGGTAGAGTTGGAAGCCCTTGCTGTTCCCCTACAGATGAAGTTCAGCTGAACAAGAAAACTGGATGCAACATAAGCTGATGGAATTGTTGTTTTTTCCTTTCGTCTGAACTGCATTTCTGGATAGATCGGTTTTACTGAAATAACAGTCATGCAACTTCAAAATTCAGACTTTGCTAAAATTTAAGTGGTTTCCCTTTTATAGTTTTATTCATGGCCAGAATTGCTTGGCTCAACAAGGGCAGTTTGAAACCAATGAAGAAGAGGTTTAAGAAAATATTGTTTTATTGTCTGTTTTCAATTAAAAACTAATTCTTTGGAGATTTGAACCCCCAAACAATTTTCCGCAAATAATCATAGGATAAATCCCACATCGTTATGAAATATTTCCACATCTCAAGATCCATATTTGGATTTCAAAAGAGTTTACATTTCAAATAGATGATTTTTAATACGATGTGACCGAAACACTCACTACAAGTCGAAATAAATGGTATCTAGCATATCAAATAGTAGTTGCAACTGCGTGATCGAATCCCCGTTCGCCATGGTAAGCAACATCAAAGTTGACATATCATGTCTCCGGTTTAGTCCACTTCACACTGAAGCAGTTTGTTTTTCACTTTTAATGTTGTCATGAATTTTAATTTTTGTCCTTTTAACTTTAACTGTCTGAATTGGGTCTTTTGATCGAATTGGATTGGTTTGTATCACGGGGCGTCCAGGTGGAGTTCTTTGACACTACAAGTACAACACAAGAGGATATGCGACATATGGTGGTTGTTGGCATGACGTCCTTCTTCAAGATGCTTCTTGGCTATATCTACATGCATTCACTATCGCCGTGCGGTAGCAACGCACGGACACTCATCTAGGATGGGAATTTCTATGTGAAAGTAAGTGATTTGGGTTGGGCTTGTCCAACCATGTGCGTGTTTCCTGTTATAATTTAAATTCTTCGGGAAATTCATCATAGAAATAAAGTGTATTATTTTCAATGTGAGTTCTGAATAATTTCTTTTGTTGGAGATTCTTGAATTGGATTTCAATTAGAATGTGTAAGCTATTTAATAAAATGGGATGGTTGTCGAATAGCAGTTGCTTAGTTGTAATATTTCAAAACTAAAGCATATTTCATTTTTTGCTTATGTGAATTTCAAATATATCTGATAAATACTTGGATCGTGCGTTGCACGTGCATAACTACTATAAGGGAACAAATTGAACAAACTATATAGGAAACATCCTACAGATTCAAATCGTACAAACCAAACAAGCTAGGTAGATTTTTTTTTGTAAAGAACATAATCCTAGCACCAAAGATGGCTTAACTTTTCTGTTCGATATTATGAAAATTTGGAATTCCCATCATTTATAAGTTTTCACCATTTTATCATTATTTTTTGTTTGTTTGTTTTGAGATAGATATCACGCGTGCCACACGATTATAAGTTTGTAATGGCCCACTCACTGATTAAATATTTTCTCAATCACATCCTATAAGTTCCATTCAACCAAAGATTGCTTAACTTTTCTATTTGATCTTGTGAAAATTGGAAGTCCCATCATTGTTAATTGGCATCATTCACCGCTATGAAGAAGAAAATAAAGGAAATTATCATTAGAAATTCTTTTGTTTGGTTTGAGATAGCTTATCAATTGCAAATTCTTTGTGTAATAACCCACTCACTGATTAATGACTTTTATTGCTGTTAATTTCAACCAAATCTTATTATCAATCGCATCGAATAAATTAATTTTCGCAGGGCACCAATCCAATAGAAGCAGTACGTACATTGATGCAAACCCTAATCCGTATAACCAAAAAAAAAACTTGCACATAGGACGTAGAAGATTGAACAAGCTTCAGATATAAGCTGCAACATATCAGCAAGCCCTATTTCAGAGACGGGAACTGATCAATGTCTTCCAGCTTCGGGGGCGGCGGCGGCGGAGAACCCTTCACCACCACAGGAACTGTCGGTGCCGGCGCCGGCGCCGGCGCGGGGGCCTCCTCCTTCTGTCCCTTGCCGTAACGTTCCTTCGGAGCACCTGCAGGCTCAGCTGCTACAGTCTTTCCATGGGCGCCGCCGTTCTCCGCCGCCTCAGCCTGCCGCCGCTCCCACTCCTCCTGCCTCTGCTTGAAGATTTGCTCCCGAGCAGACGGGTATGCCTTGGCGAAAAGCAGCGCGGTATAATTGGTGCTCCTTGCGGGGAGCGCGGTTGGTGGCTTAGTAGTCTTCTTGTTTGCCGTGGACGCTGCCGCCGTAGACCGGAGACCGGAATGATTGATACTTCGCGCGGGTGGCGGGGCAGGGGTAGTAGTCTGCTTGTGCATGGCCCTTGCCATGTGAGCCACCGCCGCAGACCGCAGACCGGCAGCGACAGCCGGTGGAGGGTTCCTCTGGGGTGCCTTGGACCTGGCAGCCGGAGCCGACGGCTTCATGAGTTTGAGCTTATAGTCACACGCGGCCGCCGACATTGGCTTCTTCTTGGGCTGATCCTTGTGATTCGGGTCGAGGTCGGCAAGGCGCTTGTCGCCGGGGTCATCGCCGTCGAGGAGCGCGAAGACGTTCACGCTGGCCTTGATTGCCGCCATGACCGCCGATGCGATGCGATCGCTTGGATTGTTTGCTCTTGTCGTGCGTAGTGGGAATATATAGGCTGGGAAGTATGTCGGTATGTGAAACCGACCCGGAAAACTCTTATGAATCGTTCGTGCCAAAACCAGTTTTTTTTGTTTTTGCGACTGTGCCAAAACCAGTTCCGTTCCGAGTTTGATTCGTGTTGTTTATTCATTGAGAACACCGTTTCCTAGTATTCTGGCAGGTTCCGTTTTTTCAATTGCCCATCAAAGATAGCAGCAATAGATGTTTTTTGAGGGTATCAAAACCCATTAGATCTACCGAGACCCCCTTAAGGCTTTGTTTGTTTTTAGAGTTTCTGTGGGGGATTAATGGGGATTATCCCACGGGGACTGGGTGAAACTCATACCTTCACCCAATCCCTACAATTCCCCAATCCCCCAACCACTAGGTAGGGGTAGTGTTTTGTATATTAAAGAAAATACACTAGACACTACCGGAAAATTCGAATTTGCCGTGCGGACCAGCCTATGCCGTGCGCCGCAGATTCTCGGAACACGGCAAAGAAATCTTTGCCGTGCGGGAACAAGTATGATCACGGCAAACAAGACAGGCACGGCACAGAAGTCCCAGAGCACACGGCAAAGAAAACAACACGGCAAAACGCATAAAAAACGCACGGCAAATATATGAATCACGGCAAAGCTATCTTTGCCGTGATCCTTCCTGTAATAGCACGGCAAAATTGTTGACTACGGTCCGCAAATTTGCCGCCCTCCCAAAATATTTCGCGGGAAATATCTAAACAAATTTCCCGCGCTATAAATAAATTGGCGGGAAAATATATACCGTGTGCAGATGAAAAGCACACGGCACATATATTCTTTGCCGTGCGCCTGAAGTTTCCTGCACGGCACAGCACATCTTTGCCGTGCGCCAACAAGTGCCTGCACGACACAGCCCATCTTTGTCGTGTGCCTTTTCATATTCCACACGGCAAACCATGTTAGCATTTAGGTTGTTATATTTCGACATGCTTCCTTTGTTTATTTTCTTTGTTAAGGCTTCTACTACGTTCATTTACTTCACCTAACACAACCAAGGAAAAAATTACACTCGCCTACCCCCTTTCGACGCCGTTCAAGGTGGTAGACGAAAACGTTAGGGTTTTTCCAGCGGATCTAGGGTTTCGCCGAATCGGGGCCCCGGAGCGTCGAAAACCCACCCAAACCTAGGTTTTGCCATAACATGTATGTACAAGTGTGTTGGGTGCTGTAAATGTCCAAGATTTTGCTCCGGTGTGTGACCGTCTTCACCGACCGCACTCTCTCTCTACTAAGTTTCTTGACTTATAGCTGAAAACTCCCGTTTTTGGGGAACCGGGGGCAATCTTGTGAGAACTTGTGATAATAGTTGGTTTTCATGTTCGTATGTCATAACCTAACACAAACAAGGAAAAAAGTTCACTTGCCTACCCCCTTTCGACTTCGGTCAAAGGGGTAGACGAAAACGTTAGGGTTTTTCCAGCGGATTCAGGGTTTCGCCGAAGCGGGGCCCCGGAGCGTCGGAACCCCACCCAAACCTAGGTTGTGCCATACCATGTCTATACAAGTGTGTTGGGTGTTATAAATGTGCAATATCCTACTCCTAGGTGTGACCGGCTTCACCGACTTCACTTTCTCTCTAGTGAGTTTCTGCACTTAGAGGTGAAAACTCCCCTTTCGGGCGAACCGGATGGAATCTTGTGTCGATTTGGGGTAGACTTTGGTTTCTCATGTTCCTATGGCCCAACCTAACACAACCAAGCAAAAAAGTCCACTGGGCTACCCCCTTTCGACGCACGTCTATGGGGGTACACGAAAACGTTAGGGTTTTTCCAGCGGATTCAGGGTTTCGCCGAAGCGGGGCCCCGGAGAGTCGGAACCCCACCCAAACCTAGGTTGTGCCATACCATATGTATACAAGTGTGTTGGGTGTTGTAAATGTGCAATATCCTACTCCTAGGTGTGACCGGCTTCACCGGCTTCACTTTCTCTCTACTGAGTTTCTGCACTTAGAGGTGAAAACTCCCCTTTCGGGCGAACCGGATGGAATCTTGTGTCGATTTGGGGTAGAATTTGGTTTCTCATGTTCCTATGGCCTAACCTAACACAACCAAGCAAAAAAGTCCACTGGGCTACCCCCTTTCGACGCACGTCTATGGGGGTACACGAAAACGTTAGGGTTTTTCCAGCGGATTCAGGGTTTCGCCGAAGCAGGGCCCCGGAGCGTCGGAACCCCACCCAAACCTAGGTTGTGCCATACCATATGTATACAAGTGTGTTGGGTGTTGTAAATGTGCAATGTCCTACTCCTAGGTGTGACCGGCTTCACCGGCTTCACTTTCTCTCTACTGAGTTTCTGCACTTAGAGGTGAAAACTCCCCTTTCGGACGAACCGGATGGAATCTTGTGTCGATTTGGGGTAGACTTTGGTTTCTCATGTTCCTATGGCCTAACCTAACACAACCAAGCAAAAAAGTCCACTGGGCTACCCCCTTTCGACGCACGTCTATGGGGGTACACGAAAACGTTAGGGTTTTTCCAGCGGATTCAGGGTTTCGCCGAAGCGGGGCCCCGGAGCGTCGGAACCCCACCCAAACCTAGGTTGTGCCATACCATATGTATACAAGTGTGTTGGGTGTTGTAAATGTGCAATGTCCTACTCCTAGGTGTGACCGGCTTCACCGGCTTCACTTTCTCTCTACTGAGTTTCTGCACTTAGAGGTGAAAACTCCCCTTTCGGGCGAACCGGATGGAATCTTGTGTCGATTTGGGGTAGACTTTGGTTTCTCATGTTCCTATGGCCTAACCTAACACAACCAAGCAAAAAAGTCCACTGGGCTACCCCCTTTCGACGCACGTCTATGGGGGTACACGAAAACGTTAGGGTTTTTCCAGCGGATTCAGGGTTTCGCCGAAGCGGGGCCCCGGAGCGTCGGAACCCCGCCCAAACCTAGGTTGTGCCATACCATATGTATACAAGTGTGTTGGGTGTTGTAAATGTGCAATGTCCTACTCCTAGGTGTGACCGGCTTCACCGGCTTCACTTTCTCTCTACTGAGTTTCTGCACTTAGAGGTGAAAACTCCCCTTTCGGACGAACCGGATGGAATCTTGTGTCGATTTGGGGTAGACTTTGGTTTCTCATGTTCCTATGGCCTAACCTAACACAACCAAGCAAAAAAGTCCACTGGGCTACCCCCTTTCGACGCACGTCTATGGGGGTACACGAAAACGTTTGGGTTTTTCCAGCGGATTCAGGGTTTCGCCGAAGCGGGGCCCCGGAGCGTCGGAACCCCACCCAAACCTAGGTTGTGCCATACCATATGTATACAAGTGTGTTGGGTGTTGTAAATGTGCAATCTCCTACTCCTAGGTGTGACCGGCTTCACCGGCTTCACTTTCTCTCTACTGAGTTTCTGCACTTAGAGGTGAAAACTCCCCTTTCGGGCGAACCGGATGGAATCTTGTGTCGATTTGGGGTAGACTTTGGTTTCTCATGTTCCTATGGCCTAACCTAACACAACCAAGCAAAAAAGTCCACTGGGCTACCCCCTTTCGACGCACGTCTATGGGGGTACACGAAAACGTTAGGGTTTTTCCACCGGATTCAGGGTTTCGCCGAAGCGGGGCCCCGGAGCGTCGGAACCCCACCCAAACCTAGGTTATGCCATACCATATGTATACAAGTGTGTTTGGTGTTGTAAATGTGCAATGTCCTACTCCTAGGTGTGACCGGCTTCACCGGCTTCACTTTCTCTCTACTGAGTTTCTGCACTTAGAGGTGAAAACTCCCCTTTCGGGCGAACCGGATGGAATCTTGTGTCGATTTGGGGTAGACTTTGGTTTCTCATGTTCCTATGGCCTAACCTAACACAACCAAGCAAAAAAGTCCACTGGGCTACCCCCTTTCGACGCACGTCTATGGGGTACATGAAAACGTTAGGGTTTTTCCAGCGGATTCAGGGTTTCGCCGAAGCGGGGCCCCGGAGCGTCGGAACAATTTTCCGGATGGAATCTTGTTTGTGTATTTGATGATTCATATGTATGCATTTGTGTGTGATGAACAATTTTCGTGCCCTATAAAAAATTCATCTGGTGCAAGTTTTAAACAAGGAAAGAATATGAAAAAAAAATGTGAGACATGCTTTGCCATGCACCTTTCAGAAAGGCACACGGCAAACATGTTCTGTGCCGTGTGCTGCCACTTAGGGCGCACGGCAAAGACTGAATGTCAGAGCGCGGGGAAATATGTCAATTCTTTGCCGTGTTCCGAACTTTTTGCACACGGCAAAGACTAGATCACGGCAAAGACGGGAGGTTGTCCGAACATTCCCCAAATCGACCGGTGCTCAGTTTCCACAAATCGACCTCACCGCATCCCACGCTAGCGCCGCGCATCGCCGCATCCACCACGCCGCGCTAGCTCCGCCACCCATCCACGCCGCCGTCGCCAGCGCCTCCACCCACCCTCGCCGCCGTCACCAGCGGCGCCACCACCCATCCACGCCGGACCACCCATCCATCCACGCCGCGCTAGCTCCGCCACCCATCCACGCCGCCATTGCCAGTGCCTCCACCCACCCTCGCCTCCCCCGCAGCGCCGGCCACCGCCCCGTCCCGCCACGCCACCTCCTCCTCCGCGACGCCCTGCCACCTAGCTCGCCACGCCCCCGGCCGTCGGCGAGCTCCTCCTCCGCGAGCCGCCACACCCCGGGCCGCCACGCCCCGCCACCTCCTCTGCCGTCGAGCCACCCCCACACGTGCCTGGTCGCAAGCTCGGGGGCCTCGTCTACGGCGCCGGCCCCCTCCTCGCCTCCGTGCTCCTGCCCCGACCCCTCCTCCCGGACCGAGTCCGGTTCCACCGCGCAGGACAAGAAGGTGATTTAGATGCCTCCAGTATGCACAACCGAGTTTTTAGTTAGTTAGTTAGGTTAGTTAGGTTAGTTAGTCCTCTGATGTATTTTTTTTAGTTAATTAGTTAGGTTAGTTAGGTAAAGTCGTAAACTCGTAAAGTCGTAATGTCGTAAACTCGTAAAGTTGTAAAGTCGTAAAGTCGTAAAGTCGTAAACTCGTAAAGTCGTAAAGTCGTAATTCCGTCTCGGGTCGGGGTAGAACATGGGACACGACTCGATCTACACGTACTCGGGCGGGATAGGCCCCTACCCATTAGAAGTGTAGGTGAACCCTTGCATGTTGTAAAAGATAAAATTTGGCCGTAAAAAATGGTTTTGTTAAAATTCAGTGACATGTTGAACTGAAAGCATTGTGTATGTCTTTTTTGGTACCGATTAAAGGATGGATCCGAGACAGAACCGTGAGTGGATGTATGCTGGCAGAAAGAGTCAGTGGGAGTTACTGATGAATGGAGAGATAAGGCCGAGGAGTTTGTGAACAAGGCGTTTGACATCCAGCAGACCCATGAAAGTGTTTTGCCCCTGTTCAAAATGCGATAACCGAAGGCGACAGTCGAAGGTAGATGTTAGTACGCACCTGATCAAGAATGGGTTCACACCATTCTACCATGTTTGGAATTACCATGGTGAACAGTTAGCAAAACGTCCTAGAACCGAGCCACGTCAGATTCAGCCAGCGGGAGAATTTGACACTGGGTTCAACAACTGCTTAGACGCCTTTGTCAATGCTAATGCGCCTGAAAGCCGTCGTGTAGAGGCGGAGACACCTCAGGAGGCGGAGACAAGTGAGCAGCCGGATGAAGACACGAAGAAGTACTACGAGACTATGTTTGGCTCGCAGAAACCCCTTCATGAACATACAGATGTTACCCTTCTAGATGCCATCGCTCGCCTTATGGCCGTGAAGTGCCAGAGGAAGATATGCAGGGATGGTTTCGATGATATTCTGGCCGTCGTTGGCAGCCTTCTACCGAAAGGGCATATCTTGGCGAAGAGCTTCTACGAGGCGACTAAACTCCTCCGTGACCTTAAGATGTCATATGAGAAGATAGACGCCTGTCCAAAGGGATGCATGCTATTCAGGAAAGAACATGCTGGAACAAATTATTGCATCCATTGCAATTCCTCTAGGTACTTCGAGGTCGACCTCGGTGGTGGACAGAAGAGGCAGACCGGGATTCCCCAAAAGATTCTCCGGTACCTTCCATTTATACCGAGGATCCAGCGGCTTTACATGAACAAAGACACTGCCCAGCAGATGCGATGGGCCGCGTTAGGGAAGAGATACACGGACAAGATGATACATCCGTCGGATGGTGACGCATGGAAGAACTTTGTAGCGAAGTATCCACTGAAAGCGGGCGACCCGAGGAGCGTAGCTGTTGCTATATCAACCGATGGGTTCAATCCGTATGGCATGTCGGCGGCAACATACAGCTGTTGGCCTGTGTTTGTCATACCCCAGAACCTCCCCCCCGGCGAGTCCATGAGATCACATAACATGTTATTGTCGATGATAATCCCAGGACCGAAATACCCGGGTAAGAACATGAACGTGTACCTGGAACCGCTGGTTGAAGACTTGGCTGTTGGCTGGAACGGTCGCGGGGTCCGAACATATGACGCCTCAACAAATGATCACTTCGATATGTATGTCTGGTACCACACATCCCTGCATGACTTACCAGCGCGTGCTTTGTTCTGCGGCTGGTGTACACATGGGAAGTGGCCTTGCCCACAGTGCAGACAGGCTGTGACTTTCTCATGGCTTACGAAGGGAGGCAAGTATTCATGCTTTGATCAACATCGACAGTTCCTTGAGCCAGGTCATAGATACAGGAGTGACGTAAAGCGGTTCGAGAAAGGAGTCGAGATCCATGCTCCGAAACCACGTCTGATGACCGGAAGAGAAATCAGGGCTGAGCTAGAAGCTCTCGTGCCTAACCCCGATGGGAATGGTTTCGTGGGTTATGGGGAGACGCACCAGTGGACTCACATTCCGTGCTTCTGGAAGCTGCTCCCTTACATGGAGGATGTCGAGCTTCCACACAACATTGATGTAATGCACACCGAAAAGAATATCGCCGAGGCTCTTTATAGCACCATCATGGACACTGAGAAGACGAAGGATAACGTCAAGGCTCGAATGGACCAAAAAGAACTTTGTGACAGGCCAGATCTTGAAATGAAGCCTCCTGGAGTCAACGGCACTAGGTGGTCTAAGCCAAAGGCTCGGTTCTGCCCTACAAGGCCGGAAAAAAGGGAAATATTACAGTGGCTCGTGGAGTGTTTGTACTTCCCTGATGGGTATGCAGCTAACTGGGCGAGGTGTGTGAACCTGGACACGCAGCGAGTAGGAGGGCTGAAGAGTCATGACTACCACGTGTGGCTTGAGCGCATAATGCCGGTGATGATTCGAGGCTATGTCGATGAGGAGACTTGGCGAGTACTGGCGGAGTTGAGCTTTTTCTTCCGCAGATTTGTGCAAGGGAGTTAGATCGTGAGGTGGTTCTGAAGCTGCATGAACAGGCACCCGAGTTGCTTTGCAAGCTAGAGACGATACTTCCGCCAGGGTTTTTTAATCCGATGCAACATATGATCTTGCATCTCGCGCACGAGGCTTTGATGGGGGGGCCTGTGTCGACCCGTTGGCAGTTTGGGCCTGAGAGAAAAATGAAAGACCTACGCCAGAATTGCGGGAATAAATGCAAGATCGAGGCATCCATGGCCGAGGCATGCCTTAACGAGGAGGTGTCAAACTTCACGACAGGTTTCTATGATGCCAACATTCCCACAATCCACAATCCAGTCGTTCGCTACAATGCAGCCAACCCTGAAGATGTACCCAAGCTTAGCATCTTCATAGGGCTCGGTGGCAAATCAAGTGGCACGAAGAAGTTCATCATGAAAAGCTCGAGCGGGATCTGATCTCCTCGTATATCTTGATGAGTATGGAGGAAGTGAAGCCGTACCGCGAGTAAGTCTTTCACCATTTAGTATTTCACAAACATTCACTCCTATATTCGTGGCTAACTCCTCTTTTCTCATTGGAGTAGACGATTCACTCGTGAACTGGAAGCTGAGAAGGGACCCTACCCCGAAAGAGTCGAAGGATCTTTTTGACAACGGTGGTGGTTTTGGCAAGGGTGGTGGTTTCATTAGCTGGTTCGCGGGTTTGGTACTGTTCTATCTAACTTTTCTAGTACCGTGGACATTCATCGATCATTCCTCGTTCTAAACTTCTCGTGCTAACTTGTAGGCAAAAAAGGACAAAGAGATGAAGCCAGAGCTTAGAAACATTGCCCATGGCTTTAGCCATTCCGTCAACTCATTCCATGCTTATGACGTGAATGGATATCGCTTCCATACCCATGACACACAACAAACCGGGGCAACCGGAAGACAATAAATAGTGGGGTGTTATGTGAAGGCTCAGATAAACTCCATTACTATGGAAGAGTTGAGGCTATATACGAGTTGAATTATGGTTTTGGTAAAGGGCTAGATCCCGTTGTATTCAAATGCAATTGGTTAGACCCGCGTCGGGTTAGAGGGATTCCTGCAATTGGATTGGTCGAAGTTGAACGAAGCTCCAAGTATTCGGGAGACGACGTCTACATTTTGGCTACCCAGGCCTTCCAAGTATTCTATCTCCCGTACCCGTGCAAGAAGACAGCAAAAGCATATCAAAAGCGTCTACAGGGGTGGGATGTTGTGGTGACGGTACCGTCGCACAGTAGGCCGGCTATGCCTAACGGTCAAGATTACCGCCGCCTAGACCCCTCAACATCTGACGGCGAGTTCTATCAGGATGGAGGGCTCCCTGGGAATTCACTATCAACTTGCCGACCGATGATGACATGGAATACGGCGAAGAAACGAAGATGCGGGAATGGAGGAAGACACCGCGCATGACGAAGTCGAGGAGGTTCATAACCAAGCCGACGTGACTTTGCTAGAGCGCTTCCACGCAGGACTTATCGTCGACGAGCCACAGGGACCACCTCCAGGTTCCGTGGATGGTTGGTGGTGTGGCGACCCTGACAGTGATGACGACACGGGTGGTCCAATAGTTGGTCCCGATGATCTCGACACAGGCTACTGATAGCGATGAGGACACATGTATTAGTAATTGCCAGTCTAGCTTATATGTAATAGGTCAATGCTACTCTATGTAATAGTGATTGTCGTCTAGCTTATTTTGTGAGAACTCATTGTCGATACTCCATTTACCTTAATTGTCGCTACTTCATCTAATTGTATTCATTTTCGCTTTACTCATTGTTGCTTCATCTATTTACCTTAATTTTGGATCATGTATACTGATGAAACCTATTTTTTTGTCAATGCAGGAAACATGGGGGGAAACAATTGAAGAAGGCCTTGTCAAAAAGGTGGGCAGCGTGAAGGCACTCATTGTGGGATCGAGTTCGGCACCTCCACCTCCTCCCTCACCTCCACGTGCGAGGGGTGGACGATGTGGGAGTACGAGGACGAGAAGGAGGCCTAGCAAGACTCTCCTCCTCCCTGCCGAGCAGCCCGACGAGGACGACCGGAGTACGACCCGGAGCAGCCCGACGAGGATCACCCGGAGGTGCAGTCGGACTCTGAGAGCGAGTCGCTGCCGGATTCTGAGGAGCTGCTGGCGGAGGCTTCTGAGGAGGACGAGGAGGATGGCAGCGAGGAGGAGGACGAGGGGCGCAGGAGGAGGAGGGACCTGGGGAGGACGGGTTTCAGCTTGACCCGACGCTGCAGTGGGACCCACCGGAGGAGTGGGTTGAGACTGAGGAGGATATCCCTGAGCCACGGACCAGGCCGGTGTATCAGCGGGGGGCGGCGGGACTCCCCGATCCCCGATATTACGCCTACAAGAACACTCTTCTCGTGCCTGTTGGAAAAAGGTACTTATTATTGTTTTTGTTCAATTTTAGCTTCTCATTGTGTTTTGACCCGCTAACTATACTAATTTTGGTTTTCTCATTGTGTAGGACATTTGAGTACCAGCCTCCTAAAGTGAAGGAACAGCGTACCTACGCGAGCATCCTTGGATGTTGTCTCCGGAAGTTCTTCCCAGGGATTGTCACCGAACCAGAGGGTCGCAGGAGTGTAGCTTGGACTTTCAGGCACTACTGTTACGCGGAGGATCCCGATGGCGAGTACCGCAACATGGCGCTTAAGACACTCGGCTATTTCTGGGTAAGTTTGTTTGACTTCTCATCATTCTATAAATCCGAGATTGCACTAATGGCTTTGACCCTATTTTACCTATGTGTGCATGCTTGTAGAACTTCTTCACCTGTCGGGAGGAGGACAAGGCCAAGTGCGAGGCCATCCTTTTGACGATGGCCTCTAAGATGGTGACGGACATGCACTACGAGGCTCGCGTGAACTCTGTCCGCACTTGGTACGCCGAAAAGAACATTGCGCTGGAAAAGAAGCGTGCTCGGGACATCTTGATGCAGCCATGGCAGTACCTGCAGGTAGCGTCATTTCTATATTATCGATTTTGTTGACCGCCGTGTAATATCATTAATATGTGTGTTCTGTGCACGTAGGTGCCTCCTCCGTACGTCGGTAACAACAAGGACTGCCACCTCGCGATGGTAGCGTGGTGGACTAGCCCGGAGTATCTCAAGATACACGCGGAGGGAAAGGCAAAGCGGGCGGAGAACAAGGGTGGAACACACCGCCAAGGCAACCTCAGCCTCTCCCAATGCATACAAAATGAGGTGAGCAAATGCATTCTTTAATCCACCTATGTTCGTGCTCTCTTTTGCAATATCGTCTCCTTTTCACCTATGTTCGTGCCATCTTTGCAGAAATTGAAGACCGGCGTAGACCCCTCGCCCTTCGCCGTTTGGGAAAAGATGCGTACCAGGGATACGCCGGATCCTGAGACAGGGTCGATGTGGATCAGCCAGACCGCCGAGCTCCGGAGCAAGGGGTACAGGGAGAAGTTCAAGGAGCGCAACGGTGAGGAAGCTGACCCTCTCACCAGTCCACTTGACGTCGAGGCTGTCGTGCTTGCGGGGCAAGGCGCGGCGAATGGCCGCTTGTGGATAGGTGACGGCTCCATCGACCCTCGCACCGTCCCGTCTCTACGCCAGGTCCGCCGTGGGAGGGCGTCCGGTGCGCCTGCTGTGGAGACCCGCCCACGAGTTTCGAGTCTAGCTGTCGACGAGCTCCGGCAGAAGCAGGTGCTCTATGAGCAGCAGCAGGAGCAGATCCGGCAGCAGCAGGAGCAGATGCGGCAGCAGCAGGAGCAGCATCAGGAGTATTGCAGGCAGCAGCAGGAGCATCAGAGGCAGATGATGGAGTGGATGTATGGCACGATGCAGCGCCTTGCTCCTGGGGACGGGGCTGTTGCCATGGGAATGTTCCCTCCACCGCCTCCACCGATGTTCCCATGGGTATGTTCTCAAACTTGTCATTCTATCCATCTTATTGTTATAACTAAATTACTTGTGTAATGCGAGACTTTTTTCATGTTCTAGGTGAATCCAGGATCGGCGGGTGGATCTCACTCGATGGCGCCGCCGCTTGGTGGCCAGGACAATCCGGAGGGGCAGCCCCATATCTCCAACCCTAGCGTTGTCCGGAGGCTCCCGTGGGTATGCTCGCATGACTTGTCAAAATGCCATTGCCACTTTAGTTAGCCATGCCATTGCCACTTTAGTTGAACTTGTCAAAATTTAGTTAGTTGAACTTGTCAAATTTTACCCATTAGTTGAACTTGTCAAATTTTAGTTAGCTTTCTTTTAATGCCATGACTATGCCATTTCCACCTAGTTGTCGAACTCATCATTTTTTTGCAAACATGTAGGACGATCCTACTCCGCCGCCGGAAGGCCAGTAGAGGTTAGTTACCATTTCAACTTGCTACCACTCTCGTTCGAAAACTTATTTCATGTCTCACTTAGATCGACATAGCCAATCAATGAATCTCCAATGGTCACTTGTGTCTTTTGGTTTACCACATAGATCAACTTGTGTCTTATTGTTTACTACATCTCATGTCTTTTGGTTTACTACATCTAAACTTGTGCATATTCTTGAATTTGTCATTTCCACTTAGTTAGTTTAACTATGCCCATGACATTGACACTTAGATATTTTAGTTGTCAAATTTGCCATTTCCACTTAGTTAGTTGAACTATGCTTATGCCATTGACACTTAGGTATTGTAAACTCGTAAACTTGCCATTTTCACTTTGTTAGTTTAATGATGCACATGACATTGACACTTAGCTATTTTAGTTGTCAAACTCATGATTTTTGTATGAACTTGTAGGAGGATCAACAATGACGTCCATCTTCGCCATCCGTCCATCGTCGCGGAGTTCATGTGGATGCTTTGTTGAATTATGCCTATGTGTTGTTTGAGACTATGTTTGTGATATGTGGAGTTTGGACTATGTTGAATTCATGTTTGTGGAGTTCATATTTGTGTTTGTGGTGTATGGACTATGTTGAATTCATGTTTGGACTATGTTGTGTTCATATTTGTGTCAGAATTGTCATCTGTGAAATATTTTGTTAATTGTCAGTAAAATGCAGGGATTTTTGAAGAAACAGATTGAAGGTGTGCCATATGGCTACTTTGCCGTGTACCACTTCATAAAAACACACGGCAAAGATGTTTTGCCGTGAGAAGGCACACGGCATAGCTGTTTGCCGTGAGGAGGCGCACGGCACAGAGGCATACGTGGCACGCACCTATGCTCCTGGAAAGCTGAGCTGCTGATCGTGGCACACGGCAAAGGGGCGAGGCAAAGGTGCTGGGCAGCTGGGATTTGCCGTGCCATTTTCTGAAAAGCACACGGCAAAGCTCAAATGTCAGCCGTGCAGATTATGGAGGAGCACACGGCAGAGACCGAAGGTTTGCCGTGCTCTTTTTTGAAAAGCGCACGGCAAAGTTCAGAGGTTTGCCGTGATGCATTCTATCCAGACACACGGCAAAGCTGGAATCTGTGCCGTCATTATTCTCTCGGATGCACACGGCAAAGAATTACTCCACGGCAAAGAACTGACAAGAGGGTTGACCACATTCTGACAGAAATTTGCCGTGCAGGGAAGTAGGGCGCACGGCAAAGCCCTGTGCCGTGTTCATTTTCAGAAGGCGCACGGCAAATTTCTTTGCCGACGCGTTTTATGCCGTGTGGACTTTGCCGTGCTGTTAGGCACGGCAAAGTCTTTGCCGTGTTCTGAAGCCTGTTTGCCGTGTGATTTTGCCGCACGGCAAATTTCTGTTTTCCGGTAGTGAGAGTTTGGGAAATTCTAGGGAAAAGTGGAAATAAAACCTATCAAATACACTAGAAACAAACAGTACTTTGGGGATATGTGGGAATTTGGGGTTTGACCAGGATAATCCCACCAATCCCCACAAAAACTTTAGAAACAAACAGAGCCTAAAGAGGCTGGCCCAAGGAAAGAGCGCTGACACAAGAAAACAACTACGACAGCTCCTATCATTTGATTTCTTCCTTTTTTCCTTTTGAAAATGTCCTCAATTCGATTAATAAACATCAACAATGTCAGTAAAAAGAATCATAAGTCGTAAAAATTATAAATAATTCTTTGCCCAGCATGGCTATAAGCACTGAAGCAAGATGAAAGGACATGACACCCTCGCCCCTCCATCACCAAAGCTAGGCAAAACTTGCCGTAATAGAGCTTGTTGTACACTAGTTATGTAGGAAATTATCGTGATAAGGCCTAAAATGACCAGCACACCACAGTAACAACCCTCGCAAATAATGAGGAATGTAGATAGGAAAAGTCTCATCTGCATCCACACAAACAAATAAAAAGACCGAACGAATCCCATAATATTCACCGCACACACAACTTCACACACCTTTTCTTGTTGTAATAGAGCTTGTTGTACACTATTTATACGGGAAATCGACGTGCTAAGCCCTCGAAGGACCAACCAGTACAGTAACAACCGTCACAAATAATTATAACTGTGGATAAGAAAAGTAAGGTCTGCACCCACCCAAACAAACAAGGAGACCGAAAGGATCCCATAATATTCACGAGACACACAACTTCACGCGCCTACCCATGGTGCTAGATGAAGCACCAGAGTGGAGATAGGGCGGGAATATGGTATTCTGACTTAAGTACGTGGCTGCCACCTCACCATTAAAAAAAAGACACTGAAATTACTAAAAGTAAAGAATGAAAGACCTCCTGTCAGCAAAGAGGCCATGGTCCGCTGTACCTGACAAACCCCAAGGCGGGAAGGATCAGCGGCGCCGCTGGGGAGCGGAACGGAAAATCTTTATTGCCTCTGGATCACCTCGTTTTCTCTCCCTAACTATCTGCAACAGTTCAGCGCTTGCATAGTAACAAAATGTGGAACCTTTGAGCTATAATATTTTACTTATTCATTGTCGTGGTCTTTCTCCTATATTCCAATTCATTTCGTCCATCACTCCAAGTATTTTATCGACACCCGACCCTACCTGACGATCAAGGTCTCCGCATTAGACCACATCAATCCTGGTGCATAACAATGTGAATATATATATAACATCCCAATTTTAAGAATTAGATGTTTTCATAACATCATGTGCATTGCATCGTGGCATAATTTAAAAATATCTTGCGTTTGTTCGATTTGCATTGAATTTAAAAGGTTGAACCAAAACCCTAAATTCAAATTACCTGAACCACTATTTTAAATTCCCTAAAATGTACTATAAATAAAAATATAAGCTTAAGGGGTATTTGTATTTTGTTTTAAATATAAACAGTCCATTAATAGTCTAAAATGACTGAGGACATCTGAAAAAAATCAAAATTGGTTTGAATCAATTTGGATTTCAAAATCAAAAGTTCTAAAAGAAAAACAGAAAAGAATAAAAGAAAAACAAAAAAACACGACAGCTGGGCTAGAGCCAGCAGGTCCACACCGTGGTGCCGCCACTTAGCAGGCCGTCTCGACCATTTCCCCCATTGCACCGGCCTATTTTGATGTTCTGTCTCTTCCTTTTTTTCTTTCATTGCTGAGACTAGGGCGCGAGCAGGACCCACCTATCATAACAAGTTGGTCAACCAACTCGAATTTGACCCTGATTCCCATTCAAATTAAAACCCCTCATCCATGAAAGTCACCCCATAAATACCCTGCACCAGTTCGTTCTTTCCCCCCAAGAAAATTTGAAACCCTAGCCTCAAATCAATCTTGACTTTGAGATCGAAAATTCAGACCACTTGAGCCCTCCATTATTCGTCTATTGATCCCCTTGATCTTCCGCCCCCAAAATTTTCTTTTGCCAAACATTGCACCAGACCGCTTGTAATCTCTTGCCAGAGGATCACTGCCGCCTCGGATTGGACTATCGCCGCTGTTCTCAGTCTCGGCAGCCGTCCGAAAGGTCTCCTTTGCAGTTCATAGTGACCGCAGCCACACGTAGATGCCGAGCTCGGAGGACGCCCAGATCATCGCCATACTTCACCGACCGAGCCATCGGTCGCCACCGTCTTCGTCTCCGGTGAGCACAACCCCCCCCCCCCCCCCCCCCCCCCCCCGCCACACGGTTTTTCTCGTGGCCATCAGATCTAGATCCCACGGTGTATGTTATATCCAACCACGAACCGGCTCCAGCGTATCAGATCATGTCACGTGTCTGCATGGCTAATATCTTGGCTGTCATGATTCAGTGCAAAGATAAATGGCCAAACTGATGTATTACTTCCACCTAGTCAAAGGTAGAATATCAATTCTTCAATATGCGCATGACATGATTTTATTTATGTTTCACGACTTTGAAAAGCTAGAAATCTGAAGAGAATACTTTCACCACTTTGAGGAGCTACCGGGACTTAAAATTATTTTTTATTAAAGTGAATTATTTCTTTTCTAGAGAAGCCTAAGACGTGACTGCTCAATATGTTGAATAAGTTGGATGTGTGCAGGTCAAGGTTTTTATTATGCATTTCAGACTTCCAACACATTATCGGCGACTCTCAAATGCCGAATGAAAATAATTGGAGGATAGACTCGAGACTCAAGAAGAGGCTTAGTTGGAAAGGAAAATTATAATCTGTTGGTGGAATATTGGTTCTCATTCATTATGTACCAAATAACACGGTACTTTATATGATATCGTTCTTTCAATTGTCAAAAGGAGTCTTTAATAGATGGATTATTTCTATTCTTTTGACAAGACGATAGTAAAAAAATGAATATTGACGGATTAAATGGAACGTTATTTTTCATCCCAAAGACTATGGTTGTCATGAGATTCAAGACCTAGATGTTCAAATCTCAGCCTTGTAGGTAAATAGCTTTCGAACCTTCTTACAAAGGATGGGGTTTGACAAACTCTCCCAAATAGAAAGTACATTGGCTCAAAGGAGCCGTCTCATAAGGTCCTGGCAAGCTAGCGTTTAATTCGAGTGGAACTTAATTGGTGGACATGGTGACCGGTTGTAGAGAATCACATGCAGTTGCATTCTCTCTATTTCTTTACTTGTTTTCTCGGCTTGTTTCCAAGGTATTGCCTCCATCATCTTTTGTATTGCACTTTTTCTCTCTTATTTCTTTTCTTTTACCAATTTTCGAACTCCAGTTTGTTACAAAACAGAAACAATAAGAAAAACAAGCAGAACAATTCTCAAGATAATAAATGCACATGGTACGTACTCGAGCTTTATTGATCATAAATCGGATTACAATTTATCAGTAATAACAAACAATACTCAACAACTTCCGGTAACTCCAAAGCCTAATTGTGAACTATTAGTATCATATACAACCTCTACAGACTGTTGTGCAAGCCTGCCAATCATGGATATGCCCTCTTGCGGCTGAAACGCCAGACAAGCGATGCGCTCACCTTCCACTGGTTTGTAGAGGGTGCCGTCGACACCGAGGTTGAACTCTGCCCCATCACTGAAGCTGAAGGTTACTTGGGGTATGAAAATCCTGTCGGGGGCGCCTGTGAAGTTGAAGCAGCCCCTGAATCTTGAGACAGTATCTGGAATAAGGTACTCCTGAAACTCCCGCCGGAATATCGTGGTCATCTCAGCGTGAACCTCCGGAGGGATGTACGTCAATGAAGTGCCGGAGTCCACAAATGTTTCTTGCTCCGCTGGCATGGGGATACCCTTGTCGCCGATGTAAATGCCAATTAAATCGACAAAATACCAAGATGTGTGGGTCCTGTGTCTGAACATTTTAGTGAACGTTATGTCGGTGGATGGCTCCATCCTACCAAAATTGATGAACCCCTTGTTGTGGTCATTTGTTGATGGGATGCAGTAGGAAAAACCATACTGCCGAGAAGGATGGATTTGCTGTGCTAGAGACGTTGCACCACGTCCTAGCCCAATAAACCCATCGGCGCCACCAAAGTTGTCCTCGGGATCGCTTCTAGCACATCCAAAGATGAAATTGTAGACGGACACACTAGGAGCCAGGGTTAGGGTGTCAGTAAGCACGGTACCATTTGTGCTTGACAAGTCCATGTACCTGTTCGTGGAGAAAGAACAGTAAATGTCGGCGTCGCTTACACAGTATCCCCCAGCCTCATAGCATGTCGGTGATCCACAGAGTGTTAGCTGGGAGCTCTTGGAATCAGATGGGGCATAGCCTACTCCTTCACCGGTCTTGGCGGAACTATTGTCCTTCCAATCGCAACGGATCCAGCTGAGGTCACTGCTTGTGTCGAGCGTTACCTTCTGAGCTCTCATTGGGTCCCCAAACCAAAGGATGGCAGTGAACTGATCGAGCTCAGTTGTGCGGTCGTCAGCCATGATACTCCCTGCAGCGGATGTCGCCCCGAGAAGACGATTTCTTCGAGCAAGATCATGGGAAATGAGGTCCAGTGTCGTCGCTTGCCTCGCTGGCGTGCCCAGCTGAACTAGGGGGACCTTCATTCCGGATAAAAATGGACCTGCTGCAAATGGAATGGCATTAGCTCTCTCTCTGGCTTATTTTTTCCTGCGTAAGGAATCAACAGTATGATGTTTGGTTTTATGTCAAATAGGTAGCTACCTGCTCCTGGTGGCGAAGGTTTTTCGCCCTCCTCCTCGTCATTAAACTTGAGTACTGGACGTGACTCCGATGCCACAACGACCAGCAACAGTACGGAAATTGTAGTTCGTAGGAAATTCATCTTTTTGTGTCCAACTATACGTACTTACTGTGGGGTGAGTAAGAGATTACAAGGGTATGGTCTTCTATTTATACCAGCTAGCAAACAAAATACAGGCGTTAGAACCCAACCAATCAAGTTGTTCTATCCAATGTTCTCATCTTTACATGATCGACCTACTCGCTGCTTTCAGTTGCATCAGTACTTCAAGCATCTTTGCATGATGTTCATGCTTTCCACATGAAGATGCATACTGGTGTAGTGTGACCATTAAATCTTTCATCCAAAATATGCTCGTTGAGAAGTTCTATTAAGTAAAATTTACTACCCATCAAATTAATTACAGGGAGGCAACTCTTGTTCAATTTCCCGGCACTACTAGAAATTAGAGTATAAACGACAATAGCCCAAAAACTGTTGGTCGTTGAAAAGCCGAGCGAGACTCCGCAGGGTGAAAATCAGGTAGCCGAATAGTTTAAACCACCACCAGGTTTGCCCGTCGCTAACACAGCTACAGGTGCAGTCGTTGTTTCCGATATATATTTGTGACGTGCCTCCCACGCCGAAAATTCAGCTCTATGTTTGTAGGCGATTACTCGATTAGCCTTGTCGAATGTATGCGATGAGATGCTCTGTTCTAGTGTGGCTACTTCATAGACATATATAGCAAATTAACACATCAGAATTAATCGTGACGTCGAAAACAAAACCCAGCTAGCAAATGAAAGCCTTGTCTACTTGAATTGCCTCACTTGCAGGAGATGCCGCAGCACTCAAGGTTAGCCGTCCCTCCAAAGTAAGCAGAGAGCTTGCCGTCCATGGGCTCAAACGTCTTCACCTTGTAGCAGTCGGAGCTGAGGTTGGTATGTACATCTCGTGGCCTACGCCAGCTCTCGCCGATGTCCATCACCTCCAAGCCATGGACGTAGGCACTCAGGCCCCAAGCATCCACCGCAGGATGGCCGCTCCCCATTCCGGTCGTGGTATACCTATTACCTATGTTCTTGTTGCAGAGTTGGCCGCCCCAAAATGCCGCCACACCACTCCCAAACTGGGGAAGCTGCTCCGGCGGCCAGTACCCAATCAATCTGTCCCCGTACATCACACACCATCTCCCAGTTTTTTCATCCTGGTAGCTAGCTTGTGTTAGTGAATCCACATGAGCAGGTACAGGGAAAAGAGTACATTCACAAGACTATACCAAGTTTTATAAAATGCACTATCACGAAACGAAACCTTCTGGAGGACCCTTTTTATATCCACACAGATGGTTATGAAAACTGTAGGAAAACTTAAGATTGCAATGCATTTCGTTTGAGAAATGGGCACTATTTTAATGCATCAAGGATTGCACTCTCATTGTTGTTTCGTACCAATTAGTGATTATATTTTCTAAGAAAATAGTATGACACAGAGAAGTAATCCATCTTGAAAATTCATGTAGATTACAGAAATCAAAATATCCACATAAGTAAATTCATTAGGAATACAATTCTTCAAAACAGTATAGCGAAGAACATTTGAGTAAAACCAAACTTTAGGCATACAAATGGAGGGTCTCACTTAACAGTTATGTAAAAGAGCATTTTTCATTAAAAAAATAAACCGACTTTTTGTAAAGCTAGACATAGTTTTGTAACATTTATATTCTTGCTATATCTAAAATAACGACTTAATTAAGTCCAACTTAGATGATTAATTTTACAGAGTCTCAAATATGTATAAACTACTTACTGCCCTTTGCTTCAACTTCTTTTGTTACCTTGTATAGTGTGAGCGAAATCTCATATTGTGTGTCAGAAAATCGTGATAAAGGAGTTAAGGCTGCACCCAATGCGTACTCATTTGATATTTGAACAAACCCATTGCATTGTAGATTGAAGCAATCAATACCACGAGATGGATCCTGAACAATGAGTACAACAGGAGAAAAAAAATTAGCACAATTATGTTTATCGAAGAAAACAACATGTACAATTTTATCTTTGTTGTGCTCGTAAACATAAATGCAAAACCATACCAATGTATGCATGATATGTTGATACACACTCCTAGTATACATTTTGCTTGTGATTCTAAAAGGCCAACTACATGTTTCGGAAACATGCAAAAAAACATGCTGCTGTAGAAATATATGATTACCAATAATTTAATAATAATTAACAAACGAGGTCTTGGCTTGGGTAATGGGTTTGCACATTAAGTTATGAATATACAAGACAGATTTGAACATACATTGCACCATGTATCAACATGCCAACACTGTTATATTTAAAAAATATATACACAAGTAAATACACACCAAGTAGCAGTACCATGTACCCTCGTTAGACTGAATATCAAGTTTACCTCACTTCATTATAGTACTCAATACAAGACTTTTTTCAGTGGATAATATATCATGGACAAACAACTAAATGACCAGAATTATTACCATGTAAAAAATGGTTCAAAATCATAGCTGTGCTTAGACATCAATTATCGGTATGAATTTCTACTTAAACTTAATACAGTTTACATATCAGTGGGTCGGTCCTGAATGTGAGAGCATATATTTCTGCACGTAGTACATGGTTTGAGAATAATGTTAGCGAAGAGAGTTGTCGATGTACCACACTACGAACAAATAGTCTCGTTTCACCACCATCCTCGTATAAAGTTGGACTTACCTAAAAATATTAACACATAGCTTTTTAAACTTTTTTTGCTTACCAAACAAAAGAGCGTGATAATAATCACAAGTAAGAACATGATTCCAAGTATATTAGAGGAACGTTACCATCCAACCATACTGAATGTATGACCCATTTTCACTGTAGATATTAATCGAACTGGTGCTCCACTCATTTGGCTCAACATATATTGACCAGACATTTATGTCCGCCCTTGCTCCGTATATACTTTCATATGTTTCAATTCCAGCAAACTAGTGGTGAAAAACATAAAACCACATCAACATGTAACTTTATCATGTTTTTAACTCAGACATGTAACTTTATCCGAGATGGCGTCAATTGTTGTAGTATGAGCACACCCACCTCTGTCTTACATGCGGTGAGTTGTCCCTCGTCTAGCTCAACATGATATTTCCCTGTCATCCTTCTAACAGGTATTGTGCCAACTGGACAATTCCCACTCTTTTGCCATAATTGATGGACCACCGCGTTTACGGATGCATTGGTTTTATTGATCATATTAGACTTATGTGGCTGCATCTGTTAAAACAGACATAGACATTTAGATTGCTTTCAATGACGGAAATATTGTTTTTGTACATGAAATAAATTATGTTTTCTAACGACTTTAAACTCCTGTACTTTTATATAAAAAGCTTTGATACTACGTCATTTGTTAAACATATTGTGACAGATTAGGACAACCCAATGCTAGTACTTGTGCTCAGTAAAAGAACTAAACTAGAAGTGTTACCTCAAATGGTGTGTACTTATCGATAACCACATTCTCAAGAGAGGGTTGTCTCTGGATATCAAGACACTCGATTATATCACCATCTTCACTCTAAAAATATAATAGGACAAGATGCCTTGCTAAGTAAATTTAATAAAAAGAGTGAAGTTGAAATGTTAGATTAAATTGGACACACACCTTTATAAACTTAGTAATTTTCTGTGACGACTCATTGGTTCTGATTAATAAAAGCAAAATCAACCAGATAAACATGACAATATTCCTCGAATACTGTTTCATCTCTCCCCCTCCAAGCACCCTGGTGATTAGTAAAAATATATCAGACACCTAAAATCTTACAAGGACAGTAAACAAAATAATAGATATATAAAATAAATGTCTTACGAAAATTCAAGCAAAAAAGTAATTAGCATGATTAAATTAAGCTAAACTGCCACTAGGGAAAGTCACAACACGATAATAGCTAGCGTAGAACACATGTAACGGCAATAAAAAAAATATGAATAACATAATTTAAACCAATTTAATAGGAATACGAATATTTCATGATATGGTAGTTTGAAGATATCCGAAGAAATATAAATGTACTTGTCAGCTAATATCAATACTATATTCTGGCTTTTATGTGGTACTATAGGAGAGAGAAGAACTTTGGAGTTTACAATTACTGGAGGTCATACGAATTATCAAGTCTATACTGCTATTAATTTTTTTTCTGAATGCATTCTACACGTTTTTTAATTGTTCCACTGGAATTATGTCTACTTCACATAAACGCACTATGTGCTAATTAGATCATTTAGTGTCCATCGAAACCATGTAACTCGTGCTTAATTAGTTAGCTAACGAAACAGGTCACATTAGTGGCCTTGTCCACGTGAGTCAAATTTACTGATATGCTCTTGGACCGGGAAGACGAACAGGAAAACACACCACTGTATGCAAAATCATATGTAGATACAGAAATTTTCACCAAGAGCTTACTAGTACTACGAACAGGGTATGTTAATTAGATGGATATCCACCGGATCTTTCATATAATTAATGAGCTTTGCTGACCCCTCGCAATAAAAAAGGAGCTTTGCTGACATTGTGTAGTCTGCGTTTAGGTGCTAACTATCAAACGTACTGCCCCGTTGTTAGGATCCTGGACTACTCGGTTACTGACATATGAGCAGTGCAAAGAAAATGGAGCTACTACAGATGAAAGAATAGACTATACAAAACATGACATGTAATTTTGCTTCTTTTATCTCACCGTCAACTCAAAAAACTTGCTTGGGGATGACTGTGGCAGCAGAGAACACAGACCAGCTTGAACAACAGCAGCAGCGACGGGCTCCACGGCGACACAGACTCCGACTACAGAAAGAAATTTAGAAAGTAAGGTACACAAGCATTAGGAATCTAGGATGGCTGTAGAATAGAAGGTCTGAGACTCCACCAGAGCTCACAAGCTCTAACGAAGTTGCCGGCTCAGATCTAGATCCTTCAATGTAACTTAAGCCGATGATACATGTTATTTGAGCCGAAGGGGAGGCATAAACATAGTTGTTAGATGAAGCATGCCCTTTAAACATGTGCAATGAAATGCAAGGTGCTAATGCATGACTCATGAGTGTGGCCTCTCCTCTAGGCTGGAGACGGCAGGGCTGCGGAGCTCGCATGCTTGGACCGAGGTTTGGGTAACCGGGCGGTAAATCTGGTTACCACCCGGTAACCGGATTTCTCGACCACCCTCGGTAAACATACATACCAACCAAACAAATACCTAGTTTTTTCATTGAAAAATCTGAATTTAAATGATCAAATATATATAAATAACTTGTATCTCTTATTTGTCTCCGGTTCTAGTCCCTCCACGTTATTTTACATCTTTGAGGATAATACACAGTACGAGATTAAAATTTATATATCAAAGCCAAAATGTTAAAAACAACAAAGCCAAAATGGTAAAAACAGGAGACTGGTCTAGAACATGCGACCAGCAAATGACATTCACGAAGGCAATGGCGCCTTACCACTACCTTGCAACAACGTTTTTGTATGGATAGAGTTTTACATCTAATTAACACTTACTGAGAAGATTTGAATTCAAATTTTCTTCGAAAATTTTGGACGGTAAATTTCTGGTATTTTCCGGTAACCGCGGTTACCATAAATCCCGAGCACCCTTGGTAAAAAGTTTACTCCGGTACCCAAAACCTTGGATTGACACAACTACGGGTCAGAACTCAACATGGGAGCTCGCTTTCTTTGGCTCGATCAGCCGTGGGTCACAACTCAAAGTAGGGTCACAAAGGAGTGGTCGGTAGGGCGGCGGACGTCAAGGGAGACCGGTGGAGCCCGATGAATGGGAATAGGCTGCGTAATGGAGGGGTAGGAAAAAGGAAGCTCTCCGGCCAAAATTCGTGGAGCCGAGGGGGCATTCGGGTCCCCTAACTTTGTTGAATTAATGCAATGGATGGAAATTGTTTTCCCTAGATTTTTTTGGAAATTCTGAAAGCGATTAAACTTCTAGAGAACGTGTTAACCTAGTTAAATTATTGAAGATATTAATTTTGGTTGTGGAACCAAATATGTTGTGCTGTTTGAACCAATATGTTCCCTTTGTCGCAAAAAATAATATTTGGATCTTCCAAAATAATCTAGGATTTAGTAAATCATATAACTTATTTTTCGGGATTAATTAAATTAAGGCCTATAAATCCCTTTTTAAACAAAATGGTTTCTGTAGAATTATACGTTCTCCGTTCCAAAAGAGAGCATGGCGGTGTTTTTCGCAACTGGGGTTTTGTTTCGTGAGACTAGATAGCTAGCGGAGAATATGCACTAAAATGTGAAATAGCAAAGGACGGTGGTAGTTGAACACACCTTGACCGACCTTTTTTGCATTCAGTCCTTTGATTGCACGCATTTCGTATGTTTGATTGCACAGCTGAATAGTGTGAGCCTAAGGTACGTAAATCCCTGTCCCAACGAATTACCAGGAGAACCTAGACCTTGGGCTTTATAAATCTACCTCTTCAACTCTATCTCAAACCTCTGTCACCAAACGAAACGATGCAGCAGCAGCGACTCCTGTGTCTCCTCCTGCTGCTGCTGCTGCTAGTGCCACAGCTCGTCACCACCCAGCAGCAGACCCAGGCGCAGCAGTCACCGGCATGCGTCCCTATCGTATATGGTGCGCCTTGTGTAGGTAACATATATATGCTCTGGTGAAGCTAAGTCTTGGTCGTATAATGATTCAGCACTTGACTTAATTTGTTTCCCACCAAAATGCAGTTCAGACCACGGGGATCACTACTCCACCATCTCCTCGTCTTGGGCGCCCGGAGCGCGGGCTTCCGACTACCCCGACGCCCCTCGACCATGAGCCGTTGCGGCCTCCTTCACCTCCACCGCCACCGCCACCGCCACCGCCACCGCCGAGCTGTGCCTCGACGAGCCGTTCGTCGCTGCTAGTTGGCACCCTCCTGCTGCTTCTGCCGGCTGCAGTTCTCCTCGTCGTCTGACCATTTAGGATCTCGCGTGTGATCTCGGAAGAAATAAGTAACCAATGTCCTGGTAGCTCGTCCTGGTTTCCATTTCCCCTTTTGATCGTAATGTTGTACCACGTCTTTACAGGCAGATCATAGAAAGTGTCTTGCAATGAGTATTTTTCGAGTTGATTTCCATGGAGAAAACGACCAGTGTTTTTCACAAACTTTGATGGAAACAAAAAAAATTGTGTCCGAGCCTCCAAGGACTTAGCTCATATTGTATGTCATACTGCATAATACACATAAGAAACTAACATGCCAGACACAGAAAATTAACTTCTGAACAGGGGTGATGCTCCTTTAGGACAAGGTAGGATTTTTGGGGAAAACATTCTTACGCACTTATTTTCTGAACAATTTGAGTGGTCGTGCATAAAAAACAGACTCTGTATGAGAATCTAGACAGTGCGCAAAGTCGATTTCAAACGAAAAATGAGGCTAAATTATTCTAATCGAAAGTCAACTCTTTCCCTTCAATACCTAATTCACGATCTAACAAAAATTGACTATAAACATGTCCTGAGCGTGGTATTTACAGAGGGCTTAATGATGTGATAACATGTTTACTGAATTTGAAAAATGATGGTTCATAGCCCCTCTTAAAAAGTGTCAAATTGCGCAGAGAAAGAGTTGAACATCTTAGCGATTTTTTTTTCTAAAACAGCGAATGAGACCCTAGACTCTTCATCGATTGATGCATGTGGCCTACAAAGATCTTAGCAATCGCTATGATATTTGAAAGGCTTTATCACATTTTCGCAGTTTATTGTCTCATTGAGTTGGCATTACTTTTACCGATGGGACGAAAACTATTGAAAGTGACTTCTAGGTGAGAAAATAATCAACACTGAGTTGTGAAAAAAGATGGCTGTGATGACTTATTGAGGACTTCATGATGTGCTAAATCGAGTAAGAGATATCCAGCGGTCGCCCGGCTCCGGCGCCTAGGCCATGAAGTATGACCGGCGCCTCTGGTCGTGCTCGACCTCAAACGAGCGGTCCCACGGGTCAATACTGACCACATGCGCTGGGTCATGGAGGAGATCCGGTGGCAGGAAGGAGCGCGGCGCATGATCTCGCGCTCCCGCGCCCGGCCGGAGCGCGGATTGCCGTGCATGGGGATCTGCCGCCGGTTGAGGTTCCAGCCCTCCGAGAGATGTACGTAGCCCCACGGGAGGGGCTCGATGATCTCCTAGCAGAGTTAGAAACCTCGGTGGAGACCCGTGCATGGTGGCGCGGGGCAGCATCGGAGGTCGACGACAAGTCGTGGCAGCCTGGCTTCCACCACGACGTCTTCTTCATCGCCGGCGACGGGCGGGGCTAGGGCTAGGGGTAGGGTTTAAGAACGCATGTGAGGTAGCCGAAGCAGCCAGGCTCGCTGACACGTGGACCCGGGGCGGACACGAACGGTGCGTCTGTGGCTACCCCAAACCGCGAACAAATTTGGGCCACATCTGGGGCGAGCCGAGTGTATGCGCGGCCGTTGGAACCTGCCTCGTGTCCGTTCGGACAAAAACGGACACGGCCCCGTCTGTTTGCGGAGGTCCATTGGAGGTGCCCTCACTCCCCAGCATTGATTGGAAATGGCAGTCGAGGACTATATTACTACTATATATTTAAAGACAGACCGTTTTGCGGCCTCTCCGGAGCGTTCCGGCGGTCTCCGTCGCCGTCCTAGGAAGCAAACGAGAGCCCTTGCTCCGCTTCCCCCTCTCTTCCCCTTCGATTTGATTCTCCATGCTCCGCTTGGCCGTCCTCACCCCAAGCCCTAGGGTTACGGTTCGGTGACGGCGCGGCCCTCTGGCTTTCCGTCGCCGCTTCCCGCATCGGCCCGAGCCGCTGCCCACGCCGTCGGGCCCCTGCGCTGGAGGAGAAGGAGGCCGCGCGCCCGCCAAGTCCCTGCGCCCCGCTCCGCCGTCTCCTCCATCCTCTCCGGCCGACCTTTGCCGCCGAGGTGCCGTCCCTACGCTGCCCGGCCTCCCCGCGCTCGCAGCGGCCGGCAACGACCTCGACAGAACCACTCGCAGCTGCTCCCGTGCGTACGCACGACTCTGCGTACGTGCGACAAAGCGCGGAAAGCGTCCCCGCCGCCGGCTTCGCCCCCTCTGGCCGCGGACCACCGCTGCCGCTCTGTACCTGCCGTCGGCTGGCCGGCCGGCGCTGGAGCCGCGCCCGCCAGTCGCTGCTCTCCCGTACGTGCTGTTGTTGAAGAAGCTAGCCAATCTGAACGATTGGTGCTAGCTGAGCCTATTATTTGTGCTTTAGGTCTTCCACAAGCGAAGACGTATTCCCAAGCAGCAAAACAGGTGCTTTCTGTGTGATCCCAACTTCAGCTTATATATTATTTTGACTCTCTGAACGTTTGTTTTCAGATAGCATGCATCGGCATCGTCATGTAATTGTGACCACCGCCTGGTATTACTCTTCCTTTCCTACCTTTGTATCCAATGGTTTTGGAGCAAATAGCAAGTACTGTGCAATGACTAAGTATTGCTCCCATGTTTACCTCTGGCTTTTTTCCTGTTCTATGTATTGTTTGGTAAGGCTATTTTTTTCTCTGCCTTTATCCTCAGGATAATAGAGTCAGGGAATCAAATAATTGGTATGGAAGGCAGATGTATGTTCCAAATGTATGTGCTTTAGTTTTGGACTGCAGTATTATAGCACCACAACAAATTTAAATCGGTGTTAGCAAAATAGATTTAGGACTACCAAATAATTTGGCAACGTGTAATTGCCATGCAGTTGTATTCAACCATTCATGTATTTAAAACTTCCCTGTTTAAACTTAAATGACACTTAGTTTGGATTTGTGATAACGAGCCTTCACAAATGCCTCTTGAGTGTTCGATAATTTTTGTGTCGCGTAGCTGAGGTTGTGTGCTCTCACAGGTGATTATTCATCCATATTTACGAGTGCTCTCTACCTATTTACTATGTCTCCTTATTGTGCTAATTGCATTTCTAATGAAAAGTTGCAGTACAGCTATGGTTTACTTCCCTACTTCTTTAATAGTTGGAGATTATCATCTCTCATATTTTATTCTCTAAACTTCTGACAGATGGCAGCCAGCTTTATGTTTACTCTTTCCGTTGAGAGTTAAGATGGCTGACTAATGTTGTTTTATAAATATGACACTATGTCCGTATATGTCTGAAAGACAGAGTTGATGATTGTGTCAGCTTTCCAATTGTGTCAGCTTAGGTAAGAAATATAAATGCATTGTCTCAATTGTTACATCTAAATCTGAAGTGTTTCTGGATTATAAGAAATCCATCTAGAATGTGGATTTGTATTAAGTAGGTACTACAACATAGACAAACATATTTAGTTCTTTGTGTGCTATCAATTTACAAGCTGACATATGCACAATGTACACTATTTTCTCGATTTGATTTTATTGCTCAAATTCATGCAAGTTTTCTAGTGCGGGAATGGTTATTCCTTAATGTACCTTCAAAATAAGTTGTTGGTGCTTCAGGGCATCTATTGACCCTCTATTTATTTACTTCTATTCTTCTGTTACAGTTTACAATAAATAGCATGTGTAATAGCACGATCTATTCTTACATGTGTACTGGAACAAGAGGACGTTTACAATAAATAGCATGTGTAATAGCACGATCTATTCTTACATGTGTACTGGAACAAGAGGACGTGGAAGCCAATGAGCTGACTGTACGGCTCAGCTTGGGCAGGACAATGATGCTGATTTCTATAGCGGATAGATTCTTCTTCGTTTTGCATCTGATTTTGACCTTTGTTTTTTTCCCAGGCGTATGTTCGGCCAAGAAGATAAAGTCCTGTAGAAGATTGGATGAACTGCTATCCGAGCAGGCTGCAGGTACTGGTTGGACCCTTCTAGAATCTGCATATGCAAGTTTGTGATCTTTCTTTTTATTCAAAGAAAATTAATCTTGCAACTATAACCTCCCATGCTTTACTTTCATGTATTGTGGATTACTAGAAAAAAGCTCTGTGATGCAAAAGCAGGATGCAGTGATTTTTTACAGAAAAATCACACTCTGCATCTGACATAATTACCATCGGATGGATTCTCTCGAAGCCTTTGAAATGAAGTTCATCTATCTCATCTTAAAGGTAACAAACATCAAATGCCTCATGCTTGCTATTATGTTTGCGTGCGTGCTTTCCTCGCATAGTCCCGAGTTTTAGATCTAAAACACATTGAAAATGTCAGTACTACTTCCCTTTATTATTCGTGGCTATTACTACTGTTGTCAAAATAAATATTTCTTCACATGCTTCCAGGCTTGCAGCAGCAAGATGATTGTCAATGACCCTACATCTTGCACAGTTTTGTCTTTCCTGCAATTAACCAGAAGAGAAACTAAGGTAGACTATTAGAAGATCTCATTTTTTTTTACATATTTGTTAATACTCTTTGATCGGTACTTGAATTCTCTATTTCAGCCTTTGCTACAATAACCAGTCCATTCTCCTGGTGTGAGGTGGCAGTTTTTTTTTTTTGGTGCAGGGATGCTTGATCTTTCTGCAAGCTATGGATCTGGGGTCTATATCAACATGGACACTCCTAAAATCGTCGCACTGCATGACAGGTATTTACTCTCTTTCTATAATCTGTTGGTGCCATTGCTATGAGGCTGGCATGATGTATGAGTCAGGGAGTTTATCCTGTTTGATGAGTGACTGACCATGTCCTTTCATTCTACGGTGAAAAGTAGTGTTTTTGTTTTGATAGACCACATCACTTTCTGCTACATATCTATTTGTGATTTAATTTGGTAGACCCGAATGGTTTACTGGGTTCCATGGTTACATCCGTAGATATAAGACGTTCACAAAAATGATGTATTGGAAATCATGGTCCCTACTTGAAAGTTTTTAAAAATATATGCATTGACAGAACAAAATGGTGTTGATTTGTAGTTCTGCTACCTAGCAAGTTACTACAAAGAGTAACCGACACTTTATCTGGTCTGGCTAATATAGGCTAAAAAAACCTTGATAGTATTATTATTCTAAAAACATAAACACGATACCTAATTATCGTTAAGTTCTGATTACCCCAAAGATTTCTCAATACTTTTAGGTGTAGAATAGTCACCTGTCCAACGAAACTTTCACTTTATTTTCCCCTACATCAGTCATCTACATATATTTATATTGGTTTGTGCAAATGGTTTTGATTCCTCTATCCTTTCCATGCTTTGTCTTAATACATACATGAGTTCAGACCGCCTATATTTATTCAGAAAATAGGCTAATTGTTGCATACCTATGTTATATGTAAGAAGCTCCATTTTTTACATTTCTGCATAGCCTGCAGCAGCTAGATGCATCAGTGGATTAGCTGTGCGGTCGTTAGGTAGTCTGCCTTTTTCTATTTGCATAACTTTTTATGTTTTCTTTATTAAAATTCGCCAACTTTATAGACATGGTCTTTTTCTTTGATCTTTATTGACCCCTTTTTCTGCACACTTAAATGATGTTTATGGTGGCAAATTTTGATGATTCCAGGATTTTGACTCATGCGGACTTTTCTGAATATGTTTTCTTTTTTAAAGAACCTCACCATATTATGTTTACTCACTTTTAAAGTTACTGGTTGGCTGTATGTAGATTAGTAGGATCTGCTCACTCAGTTGAGCTTATTATGGAAAGAGGCTGTCGTTTTGAAACCAATGAGGTTCAGGTTGTCACTGTGCCATAATACGCGTGTGTGTAACATTGTAGTGGATAACAGTAGCATTTTGTACTGCACAATACCCGATTCCAGTCGTGACTTTGCCTTAGTATTGTTTATCTTTCTCGCAAATTCACTATGGACGGATAATATGGAAAAATATTGCAACACAAATGAGAAGTTGAGAAGATAACTCAAGGTTTACTCTTCTGGATGGTGGAGTATCCAGTGAAAACTGGTATTAGGTGAAAACCTGAAATTTTTATTTTAGTGCAAAGGCGGCACCAACAAGACTGTCGCTTGACAGCCTTCCTCCATCCACCCTGAACAATGGCATCTGAAGGTACAAACATACACCCTTTCAGACACATCAATACAGATCCTTTTCATTTTTTTTATATACATCCTTATTCAATTAATTGCCATATATTTCAGGCCATACCTTCTCTTCTTTTGCGACATCACTGTGGCCACCATATTCATGAGGCCAGTATGAAGATCGTCCTCACTTTCACTTAGCCAAGTATAAACGTGCCATAGTTTTTCTTAATACCGATCTGACCAGTATCAGCCCAGTATCAGCATTTTGTTTTCGACTATGACATGCCGCTGTTACGTATATTGCTTATGTAAAATAGTGTGATCGTGCTGTCATGTCGGTTGAACGGTTGTATAGATGATCGTTTGCTATCTAACATAACTATGTAACTGGATCTATATTTTACTATCTACCTGCTTCTCCAAACGCTCCCACAAATTCAATTAAAAACAACGCTTACTTCTGTTAAATGTAATTACATTTCCCTTCCACTAGCTGCAATACTAAATTCATGTTTAATCTATACTACTATTAAAAGAGCAAACTTGTGCGGATACATTAAATCTCACGCGTTTAATTTCTGATCGACCATCCAGATCGTCCCAACAATGTTGAGCACCTCAACACATCGAAAAAAGCGAATCGGTACGATTCTATTTTCTCTTTGTCTCATTGTCTCATGTCCAGGCCACGGCCGCCTCCGTCCAGCCACGGCCGCGCCACCGCCCGCCGCCGAATTGAGGTCGCCACCTGCCTGCTTGCTCCCTTACCCGGATAAGGCCCCAGATACGTCGTACATCATCTCCTCTCTCTCTCACCCCGTCCTCTACCTGAAAACTCTAGACGCGACGGCCGCGCCGCCGCGCCGTCGATTCCGTCCTCCCCCAGACAAACCAAGACCACCAGGATCTCCGCCGTCCACTCCTCTCTCTCCCCGTCGAGCATCTCGTGCCGGGATGGCCTGAATCGGGCGAATCGTGCCGCCTTCCTCACCTCCGGCCGCCGTCTTTCCGACACGCGCTCGTCGCCTTCCAGCCTAGAGCGCGTCTCTCGTGGCTTCGCCTCCTCACTTACTCTTTCCGTACGGGATACAAGTAGACGACAGACACGGACGGCGGCGACCACCTACCACCTTCCACTACCCGACGTCACCTCGACCGGCTGCAGAAACTTATCAGTGCCGATTCATCGTGGTTCGTCTTTTTCGCACTTTGGTTTCAGTCATATGCTACTTGTGAGGATACATCTTGCTGGCGAGGATGATTGTCCTGGCCGCACCGAAGCTGAATTGAACCAGACTACTAATGAGCACCCTCTCCGCTGGCAAGGATGACTGTCCCGGACGCACGGATGCTGGAACCAACGGGGTGAGGACGAAGCGCCAACCCTGAAGATTTGGTTCTAGGTGTTGCGCTTACGGGCTCTGTTTCGAGCGTATGCTCAATGCTTTTTTCCCTTTCATTCAGAACTAAAAGTATGAAACACAAAGACGAGTCTTCCTGATTGTTTGGGTGGTGCCTGACCGGTGTTTGTAGGAATGCCTTTGCGTCAGCGTGCAAGTGTACTTCTATCCTAGCAATCAGCAACGACAAAGAGAAGGAAGGCTGTAGGATTGGCAGGTTAGAGTTCATGCATATGTCCGTATGGCCATAGCCGCATGGCTTTTGTATAACTGATAACTCAATGGGCACAAACATGTAGCACATGTGTTTTTTCTATCATCTTGCTAGGTAGGAAGCCATATACATATTTTAACACACACGAGATCCAATTTTGTCGTATCTTTGTCCAAAACACTTGTGCAATGCTATACATGGAGAAGAGTGATTATACAACCTGCTGCAATATGCCCCCAGTGTGTATGAACTTTTTCTTTATATATTTTCTATATATTCAGTTCTGGCTGTGGATGGATGGTAGCATACAAGCATGTATTTTTTTTCGAACTAACATGTATTTGTGGTTATAGTTTTGTAGTATAGTTGTGCTTGTGCATGTGTCTAATCATGTGCTGTGATTGCATCAGGTAAGAGGTTTTCCAAACTCAACAAAGTGCATATGCCCAGTTTTGAATTTTTTCAAGATAATTTTTTCATATGGGAAAAATATCATATTCCAATAATCCAACATGAAGAGATATTTTATTTCGAATTTTTGTGAGCCCTTTGAGAAGCTACTCATAGGATTATGGAATATATGTCAGGGGCTTGTGATTTTTATAAGACAGTGACGATATCCCATTAGCCATGACATCGGACGCATAAAGTACCAAGGATAGATATGCTATCATTATGGAACCTGACTTTATGTTGGCTAAGAACTCGAATTTTTAGTTTCACCGTGATACTTTCAAACCTTGCGTGGATTTTAATCCACTAAGAAAGTCTGGGGTATTGATACCAGTGTAAGACATTTGGGGAGGCTAATTGGGTGGGTTGAGATTTAGGCTGCGACAACAGTCTTTATTCATATGTTTTCGTAGAGTGTGTTCTTATTTTTAATATCGATCGAATGCACACATTTCCAATCTGACAGAGAAGATTTATGGTCAATCAAAAATCTCTATATTATTGGTACTATTTCTTGATTCGATTTATTGTCGAATGCACACATTTTCCTGTATTTTATTTCTTAGGACTTAACAAAGTGATTTGTTTTTCCGATTTAAATTATTGGTACAATTTTTTTTGAACTTTTTTGTTGATTTTATATCGGTCGACATGAAATATTTTTGGTCAACTAGACGTGCATTGCACGTGCACGCATACTAGTAAACTAAAGAAGCAAACCAACAGCAAAAAATATAGCCAAGGGCGCAGCGTGACGCCGCGCTGAATTCAACTAGTATACTATGAGGGATGTACAAAAAGGGACGAGCAAACCTTGCATACGTGATTCACGGTAGTTATTGGGTAATCATATAATACATGGAAACAAACAACCTTTTATGATTTTGGGACGACATGTTTAGGAAACACAAATCATCATCATTAACTAAAGCGTGATTTGCGTCCGATTCCAACAAGAAAAGGCCGCGTAGATCGAGCGGCTGTTGTTTTCAAACTCCGTACCCTACGTGGATCGATCGTTCGATCGATCAGAAAATTCTGGCCGAAAATTTGGGCGTCTCCCGCCCGTTGGCACCCCACGTCCCTCTATAAACCCAGGCGTACCACGCCCACACCCCCATTCCAATCTTCTCCCTAAACCCTAGATCGATCGTAGCCATGCCGCCGAGCTCCGCCGCCGCGCCGGTGCGTGCGTCCTCCCGCAAGCGCAACCACCCGGCCAAATACCAGGACGAGCCCGTCAAGGACAAGCGCCCCCGCAAGAGGCCATTGTCGGTGAAGAAGCTGCAGAAGGCGACCAAGACGGCGAGAAAGAAGAAGGAGCCGGCGGTGGAAGAGCCAGCCGACGACGACGACGTCTGCGCCCAGGAGCCTGACGAGGAGGAGCTGGCGTTGGCGGAGCAAGAAGAGGACGCCGCCGCGGGGGAGCTGCAGGAGGCAGTGATCCAGGAGCTGGCCAAGAGGCGCGTTGCGCAGCCCACCAGGGCTACGAACGTGGCCGCTGGCGAGTTTGTCGGCGAGCCCTTCCCTGCCGACGAAGCACGCGGCACATGGCCGAAGCGCTACCAGACCGCCGAGCCCGTGAAGCCCTCGAGGAGGTAGGTAACATCGATCTCATTCAGTGTCCATATATGCATTCCGGATCTACGCTGGCTGGGTGATTGTGCTCAATATTTTTTCCTGATCTTGTGTGTATATCTTGCATGCGCAGGTCAACTAAGGTGGAGGAGGAGGAGGTCAAGGCGCGGTGCCACTACCGCTCTGCCAACATAGATGGAACGGTCTACTCACTGGACGAAGATGTCTACGTGAAGGTACGTAATCCTCAAGACCTCAACTCTGCATTTCTTCTTCGATCTCTGGCCGTTCTGATCGCATGCAAAAGAGCTCCTCTACGGTGGCCTCTAATATTTATGTTTAATTAGACAATGTTTAGGGTTTCTTAGTCAATGCTCGATCTGTTCATGACTTGCATGCGTGCTGAACTTTCAGCTGTTTGTCAGATGAATGATCTAAATGTCTCTTAAATATGTTCGCACATAATTAATAGTGCTTGGTTAGTTATACCCTATTAATTTTTACCATGCTGTCATATATATGTATTATTCCTCCATCTTACGTACCTACGTACACTTGTGATTTCATTTTGCCATTCATAGGCTGGCGAAAAAGAGGCTGACTACATCGGCCGAATAACTGAGTTGTTTGAGGGTATTGACACGTACAAGTATTTCACTTGTCGCTGGTATTACCGTCCACAGGATACGGTGTGTATGTGCTGATTGAGTATTAATTCTGGTAACATATGTACGTACTTATCTATGTGTGTAGCGGGTACAAGTAATAGAGTAATTATTATCCTGCAGGTTATATCCGGAGTAAAGTTTCCAAAAGATCACAAGCACGACCCGAAACGTGTTTTTCTTTCCACGGACATGAATGATAACGTGCTTGATTGCATCATATCAAGGGTTAAGATAGTCCGTGTTGATCCCGGTGTAAGTTCAAAACTCTGCTGTGTCATTTATATTGAATCATATAAATTGTTTCTCACTGTATGTATGCTCCCCTTAATTTCAGATGGATCCAGATGCTAAGGCTCAACTTTTGGCGGACAATCAATTGTACTACGACATGTCTTACACAAAGGCTTTTTCTGAATTTGCTACTATCCCGTCAGGTAATTGGTCGTGCAAGCTTATATTTCTGGGCTACACAGGGTAACACAGCTATGCAAACAGGTCATTCGAATATTGACATGTTTGATGTTTTTTCAACACTTTTACTTCATTTGCCTTCATCTATAATTGCTGCATGCACTGTTATAAATATCCAAACAATTAATCTTTGCTTTCCACGCATGCATTGTTGTAAACATTAATTGTACCAACATCTTCAAATAAATAAGGATACTCTATTCATTTTTTATTCAAAGTATGCAGTTTGTCTAGATCAAAACAGTGTAGGTAGATCATTAATTGACAAAGAAAGAGATTACTGTTGCTTCACATTGCGATGATTATGATAACCCAGTTTGTCTAGTTAGCATTTGTCTACATTGCGATGGATTTTGCTAACCAGCATTTTTTTCTTGTCTACTTTTCCATATCAGATTATAAATAATTTTACCAGAACACAATTTGACAGCCTCAAAATAGGCTTACTTAGCTTTCTTCGAGATAAACTGTTAGATTATGTATTTCCATGTATTTAGTGATTCAGGTAGGACCTGACTGCATGTTACATTTTAAAATGTGTTTTGCGAGTTGGATTAACTCTTAAATTCTTTCCACATCATTGTTATTATTCCACGCGTGGTTTGCGCTTCTATTTTTTTCCACTTTATTATCAGTACTCATCTTGTGCTTTGCATTATCTGTAGACATAAGTAAGAATTCTGGAATTTCTTCTGATGCTAATTCGGGGACTCCTACACCAGTAAGAACTGTAGCTCTCCTTGACCTGTATTCAGGTTGCGGGGGTATGTCTACAGGGCTCTGCTTGGGTGCAGCTCAAGCTGGCCTTAAACTTGAGACGGTAATTACCTAAGCTATATTTTGTTGAAGAGTTTGCGTGTGATCTCCCTGAGCACTAACTCTATTCCATTTGCTCCTTGTAGAAATGGGCTGTTGACCTAAACAGTTATGCCTGCGAGAGCTTCAAGTACAACCATCCCAGAACAAAGGTGCGGCTTCTACTCTGCATCTTATATTCTTTTTTCATGCAGCTGACATAAAATGTCTATTGACCCTTGGTGTAGGTTCGGAACGAGAAGGCTGATCATTATCTTGCCCTTCTTAAGGAATGGGCTGTTTTATGTGACATTTATGTCCATAGCAACGATTCTGATGCAACAAGTCCTATAGAGGACGAGGATGAAGAGGAGGAGCCTCTCGGAAAGGACGAATTTATTGTTGAAAAGCTTCTGGAAATTTGTTACGGTGGCTCTGGAAGGAAGGATGGCATCTATTTCAAGGTAACCCACCTCATTTTTGGCTAGATTTTCTGGTTCATATGTAGTGGTAGTTCTTCTATAGTTTCTACATTGAGCAGGCTATTTCATATTGTCTTGCAGGTACAATGGAAAGGTTACGGGCCAGAGGAGGACACCTGGGAGCCCATTGACAACCTTAGGTTGGTATATCATCTGTTGTGTTCTCAATTATTAACAATTTTGATTTGCAGTGCACTGATTTTGTTTAATACCTAGTGACTGCCCAATGAAAATCAAAGAATTTGTACAAGAGGGCCACAAGCTGAACATTTTACCACTGCCTGTGAGTTCTCGCCTTTTCTTTTTCTTTATTTTTTAGTTCCATTTCACATTGGCTTATACCATTTACTTGTTTTTAAAATTCAAAGGGTGACGTTGATGTCATCTGTGGTGGCCCGCCCTGCCAGGGCATAAGTGGATTCAACCGGCACAGACATTTTGACGAACCATTAAAGGATGAGAAGAATCGTCAGATGATTACGTACATGGATATTGTCTCCTATCTGCGACCCAAGTTTGTCCTTATGGAGAATGTTGGGGACCTTCTGAAGTTTGCTGATGGTTACCTTGGGAGATATGCTCTTAGTCGCCTAGTAGCTTTGAACTACCAAGCCCGCATGGGAATGATGGTAGCTGGTAGCTACGGCCTGCCTCAGTACAGAATACGGGTGTTCCTATGGGGAGCTCTCCCTTCCATGGTATGTTTTCATTTCTTGTCACTATAAACACGTGCTACAAATATAGCCTTGCCTAAATGAGTGATTTAGTGCATTTTATCTTGCAGGTGCTACCAAAATTTCCCCTACCGACACACGAGGTAGTTGTGCGTGGCGGGGCTCCCAATGCTTTCTCTGTGAGTCTAATCACCAAATTTTAAAATTTTCATCGAGAGAAGTGTAATATGCTGACTAGCTTGGTTTTATTTGCAGGAAAGCATTGTGGCTCATGATGAAACGAAGAAGCCAGCCTTGAAGAAGGCCCTGGTCATTGGTGATGCAATTTCGGATTTACCCAAGGCATGTTCTTACTATACATATTATTTTCTTCCGTCTACACCGAATCTTATATCTTGTATATGCAGATCGAGAACTCTAAGGCTTTGGTAAAAGAGAAGAATACTCAGAAAAAAAAGAAAGAGAACTATCAGACTGGTGAGATAGTTGAATACGGTGGGAAACCCGAGACTGATTTTCAGTGCAATATACGACTTAGTCGTCAAGGTAATTCATATGGTTCTATTAGTAATGCAAATTTCATTTTTGTTTCCCAAAGGGTATTTCAATGTGCATTTGTGCTTTAAGTCTCAGTTCTATGTCCATGTGGTGAGTTAAGCTCTTGTTGTTCCAGATTTGTTTGATACCTCATATGACGATGAAACTTGCGCTGAAGAAGGCAAGCTCTTGGATCACCAGCCTTTGAGGCTCAACCAAGATGACTATGATCGTGTCCTTATGATTCCTTATAGAAAAGTAGGTCATGAAACATTTGCTGTTTATTCACCTTCTCCCTTTGGCGACCTTGCTGAATTTTCTGTTTCAGGGGGCCAACTTCCGTGACCTGGAAGGTGTCATGGTTGGACCTGATAATACTGTGCAGTTGGATCCTAATGTTAAGCGGGTGCTTTGCAAGTCAGGAAAACCATTGGTAAGGGTTCTACTGCCTAATTCCTTTAATGATGTTTCTGTGGCAGCGCATACTTTCTGTTACATGATCCAAGACTTTGATAGACAGCGAGACCAATGAGAGTAGCATAAAAAATATTCCTACCAGTTTATTACTCAATCAAGATCTTTGTCGAGTATATAATTGTTTAAGTTGCTGAAGACTTTGATAGACAGCCAGACCAATGAGAGTAGAATAAAAAATATTCCTGCCATTTTATTACTCAATCAAGATATTTGTGGAGTATATAACTAGTTTAGGTTGCTGAAGAGCTGGGTTGTTTATGTTGCCAGGTCCCTGACTATGCTATGAGGTTCATGAAAGGCAGATCACTCAAGTAAGTTACTGTCATTCCTTGCTTCCTCTCTTAAAATGTGCTGGTTTGTTACAGCTCTTGTTTTACACAAGATGACCTTATGATGCTTTTGTAGGCCGTTTGGTCGGTTGTCGATGGATGAGACAGTACCTACGGTGGTGACCAGAGCAGAGCCGCACAACCAGGTCAGCATTGCCATAAGTTGTTGTATTGTTTTGGGTCGAGCTGTTTAGTTTCTGAACGGGTTGGTTGTTGTGCCTGCAGATTATACTTCACCCTGATCAGCCGCGGGTTCTATCTGTTCGTGAGAATGCAAGGTTGCAGGGATTCCCCGATTACTACCGGATGAACGGTCCAATAAAGGAGAAGTAAGTTTCGATCTCAGTGTCTTAGTGCAACCATATTTGCTTGTAAATAAATCATGATCTGAAACTGAAGATTTATCCTGATGCTTGCAGGTACATCCAAGTTGGCAATGCAGTGGCGGTCCCTGTCGCCCGAGCATTGGGCTTCTCCCTGGCTCGGGCCCTCCAGGGTCAGGTGGATCGGGCCCTCCAGGGTCAGGTGGATGGGAGTCATCCCAGTCTCTTCGTTCTCCCTCCGAGCTTCCCTAATGTCAAGCAGACCAAGGAGCCGGTGAGAGCTTCCACGGTGCCTGCAGCCGAGTTTGTCGAGCACTAGAACAGAGAGCTTCCTCTAGAGATCCTTTTCTGCATTCATTCGAGTTCATCGGGAATTGGAAAAACTGCAGCTTGTTAAGTGATTGTACCACTGTCATTGGGATGTTCGAAACATTTTGGTTTCTGGTTGAACATGATCGTTGTTTTTTTATAGAATAGTACTACATTATATTCATTGCCAGTGGTGTTCCTGCCTGCTGTTTATCCTTGCAATTTGTCTGATATTATGTAGGATCTGTCCTACTGTACTTGTTTGATGAAAGTTAAACTATGTTTGATATTATTTAGTATCCGTCTCCCATACATGTTTTATGTAATTCAATGTTGCAAAAATAATTTTCCAACTTTTTTTAGAAAAAGTTTAAGAAGTGACATTTAGGATTCTGGAGTCCATAATATTCAGTGTAAAACTGCAAGTATTTTCGTCCCCTGTTAAAATGGTTTAGTACACAAACAGTTGTGTGTTTAGCCTTGGATGGTAGATATGTGTCAAAATAAATTCTATGGTGGAGACGAAGATCATCTGAACGATGGTCTACAAGACTTGGAAACATTTATGAAATGCAGATATGAAGGCGCAATCTTCTATGTGGATAGATAGCGGCCTGGAATACGTGCTCGCGTCTCCTCCTCTTGTTCGTCACCCAGCGGTCGCCCCACTTGCTCCCTGTCTGAATCTCCCTCGATCTCTTTGCAATCTTTATCCACAAGCATACACAGGGTCTGCTAGCTGCTCAGAGTAGAGTACTAGCATCCATGAATGGTTCTGGAGCCAAAGTCGGAGTCATCTTCTTCTTGTGCAACTAAGTTCAGACGGTACATAATCGTGCTGCAAAATCACAATTATTTGTTCCAAGTACACTAGGGCAGCAGTATAATTCAGAGTGACAGCACCTGTCGCTAATGGTAATGGATTAGTACACTATACACGAACTTGAGCAGCTCAGCCTCACTGCTGCCTGTCAAGAATAACCAAATACTTCTTTGCTCCTGCCCGAAAATGGGGGCAGGGTGATGTGCAGTTACAGCAGCAGTAAAATTCAAGAGGGCCAACACCTGTCTATAACGGAGTACGCTAGAACTTCAGCAGCTCTATCTACTTCACTGACTGTCAAGAAGCAACAACAACCTGATGGTGAGTGCTAACATTCAGTAGGTAAATGGTGGAAATTTGGATAGAGTTAGGACATGATCACAAACAACTACAAGTTTCCATGTTGGATTACAGATTGTGATTCGCCCAAAATGGGCAGGATATGTGACAAACACACACACACGCTCTCTGTTCTACAAGAAAATATATACTGAAGAGCAATCCGAAACTTGCATGTGTAGACACTGATAATGTAAAAAACTTTCATGTGTAAACACTGATCATGTAAAAAGATACCCCCTCCGATCTGTCGGGGGAAATCAACATACCATGCACAAGTTGTTTCCAATAGTAGCGAGAATTTTTATGAGCCAGAGAGGGTATATATTCATAATATTTGGAGCAACCCTCGTCCCTAGGATGGTAGATATATCGTGTTAAGTATCCCTAGGTCTGGCGGCGGCGGTGGCCACGAGCATGCGGGCCAGAGCAGGGTCAGGCGGGCCTAGGTCAGGTGGTGCTTTGTGGGCCCTTTTGGGCCCGAGCTCTGTGGGCCCGCCCCCGACGTGCTCGTCGCTCTACTACTGATGCGCCCTCCATGGACATGATCGGTTGGGTAGTGTGATGGGTGTCCGGGATAAATCCCTGCTGACATGCTCAGCACCGGCGCGATGGCGCTCACGAGCGTCACCATTCCTCCTTGGAGGGCGTTGTAGGTACCCCTCTCCACTTCCCCTCCGAGTGCCGGAGGAAACCCTAGGTCTGGCTTGCTAGTCCGGTCAGCAGCATCGTGATTACGTTTTATCCCTTCCTAAAGCTGCTGCCTTGGCACTCGGGGGTCCTTGGTCCATGAAGCGTGGTTGTGGTTCGAGCTTGGAGGACGGATTAGTGGATGGCTGCCATCTCTCTTCGTCGGTTTTTCCTAGCGCTCTTCAAGCTGTATCACTTTTCTTTCTTGTTGGGCATGTTTGTGCTGCTGCCCAGCGTGTTTATTTGTTCTTAAACTCTTGTATGGTTGTTGATTTATTTATAAAGCAGGGTGGGTGAAAGCCTATTTTGAGGAAAAGGCGTGACTTGAGAAAATAAATTCCATGGTGGATAGGAAGATTTGCTGAACGATGATTTACAAGACATGGAAACTCTTAAAAATCCGGATATGAAGGCGCAATCTTGTTTATACAGATGTGGAAAGGGTAGGAGACGTATCAGTCTTGCGATGCCCATTGTGGACGATAGATAACGGCCTGGAGATAGACATACGTGCTCTCATCTCCTCCACTCGTTCGTTCCCGGCTAGCTAGCTACAGAACAGCGGTCGCCCCACTTGCTCCCTGTCTGAATCTCGCTCGATCTCGTTGTAATCTTTATCCACAAGCCCAGGGGCTGCTGCTGAGAGCAGTGTACGCGTTTGCTACGTATCCATGTAGAACTAGCATCCATGAATGGTTCTGGAGCCAAAGTTGGAATGATCTACTACTTCTTCTTGTCGAGAATGGAGCAGCAAGTTAAGATAGGGATAGAATTGTGCTAAATTAGTGCAGGATCACACCTATTTCAAAGTAGGAGTACCATGTTGGGTTTTATCCGGATCACAAAATGATGTGATTCAGTTTTTGTATTACAGTACCAGTACACTTGAGACTGACAACACAAGAATTTGAACAGCTCAACCTGACAGCCTGAGAAGAAGCGGTGTTAACAACCTGATGCTCAGTGTCAGTGGTAAGATTCAGAGTACCTTGTTGCATTCCAAAGAGGATGCGATTCAGTTATTACGCAAGGGCAGCTGTAAAATTCAGAGTATACAACAACTGTCTATCATAGAGTACACAAGAACTTTAGCAGCTCAGCAGCCTGATTGCTCCGTGTTAACATTCACAAGGTAAAAAGATGGAAGTTGGGATACAGTTAATTCCAAGTTTCCTTGTAGGATTTCATATTGTGATTCGCCCAAAATGGGGGCAGGATATGCAGTCGCAGCAGCAGTATACAGGAATTACCCTGCAGGATCATGTGACACACACACACTCTGTTCTTCTTATCGCTAATGGAGTACACGAGGGCTTAAGCTTCAGCTCCCCAAGTTAAATCTTCTTCATACCAAATTATACCCCCAACCTTTGCAGCAGTAGCTGCTAGACTGACTGATGGACTGATTACAGGTTACAATTACAACATGAGCACGAACACGAACAAGCAGAGCACAAGGACAGAGCTTTTCTTGACTGAATGAATCTGACGCAGCACAGATTCTCGTTACCGGTCGCCGTGGTGGTACTGGTGGTAGGACGACACGGCGTGTCCGTGCCCTCCGCCGTAGCCGCTGTACACGGCGTGGCCGCTGTGCTGCTGCTGGTGGTAGTACCCACCGTGGCCGCCCATGGTCATGGGCGCGGGGTGGTGGTACACGGCCGGCGGCATGGGCGCCGCGGCGGGCCGGCTGTGCGGCGGCACGGGGGTGGATGCGAAGATGTTGTCGTCGGACGGCGATGCGCTGTTGGAGGATCGGCCGACGTACTGTCGGTACTTCTGCAGGTGGCTGGCGACGTTCTCGCGGGTGAGGCCGTCGACGTTCATGAGCTGCATGATGGTCTTGGGCACGGCCGCCTTGATCCCCAGGTGCGCCACCACGTCCACGAACCGCTTGTGCAGCTGCGGCGTCCACACCAGCCGCGCCCGCTTCGCCGCCCCGGACTTGTCGCCGGCAGACTCCGCCGTGCCGGTGGTGTCCTGGTTGGAGGCCGCCGACCCGGGGAAGGACGGGAAGGAGCCGCCGCCGGCGCCGTTGGGGCCGGAGGGCGAGGAGGATTTGGAGGAGCGGAGGCGGGATACGGTGGCGGAGGACGCGCGGTGCACGTCGAGGAGCGTACGCCCCGGCTCCGGCGGGATGCGGAACGCCGCCGCGAGCCCCGGCGGGACCAGCGGCTGCGAGAGCGGGGTCAGCTCGTCGCTCCCCGGCAGCCCGGCCTCCCACTCCGCCACCCTCCCCTCGTACTCGTCTTCCCCGCCGCCGCCGAGGAAGTCAAAGTCGTACCCGCCGCCCGCCTCCTCCCCCATGGACGGACCGATGGACCAACCGATCCCCAATCAATCAGAAAACGAAAAGGAAGAAAAGATCCAAATTTTACCCCGCCGATCCGATCGTCCGATCAGCAGGCCGTGCCGCGCCACCTGAGCACCATCTAGAGTACCTAGCTCCGGCAGCTCGGCCGGCGGCGGTGGGTGGATGAGGATCGGTGGGTTGGAGAAGAAAGAAAAGATATTTCGGTAGAGAGAAGGTGAGGTGGGGAGTGGCGATAATTTAATGGGCGGAAAGGGAATAAAGCGCAGATCGGGACGGCCACGTGGACCGCTCACCAAGATATTTTTGATACGCTTTTCCACATCCGGCCGTCCGTGCCCACCGCTTTCCCGTGGCACGATCGTGATTCCGGCGGACTTTCCGGGGCCTTCCCGTTGGTGATGTGGACACGAGATATTTCATCGAGATTCGGAATGCTCTGATTGCAAGGCCACGTCGACGTAGAAGAAGAAGAACGCCTTTTCTATGCGGTGGTGCGGCGTCGCTCTCCTGCGACCACAACCTTTTTTTGCCAGGTCAAACTCAGGCATCTCCATGACCAACGAAAAGCGATTCCCTTTTGCTACCGCTTTTTTTCTCGTAGAATCAATCTTTGTATTATGTGTGTTGATATTTTTTTCCCATAATAGTGTATACTGATGTTGTTGTTGTCAATTTCTATGAGGTTGTATTTTTGTTTACAGTCGGCTACGCGGAATGCCCGTGGTTAGATTCCGCTGTCTCTTTTCCGGATATCTTTGCCATGGAATCAATCTCTTTTAGGTAGAACAAGTTGTATTCGATGGAGTATACTCTTGCCCCTTCTTTCGGTGGTGATGTAGGATTTTTTTGTGTAAATATACAATGCTTGAAACCGGAATACAACTTAGCGAAACACCATACTGCAAGATTTGGACTTCACATACCATGAGTAAGGCCCCCTAGAAGGTCAATTTGAATTTTACAAGTGTTATCAGCAGTTCTTTTCTTAAAAGGCTTCATTCGTTGTGTTTTTTGTTCAATTCAAAATAGTTTTGAACTTTCATGTAGTTTCGACCATTTTGTTGTTATTTGCTTTTCTCTATTTTTAGTTTATGTATTTTTATTCTAACATTTATTAATGTGTTAGCTTTGTATTTTCCACTAATTTCTTCTATCTTTTCTTATTATTCAATTGTGTTTTACTGGAAAAGACACATCAAAGTCATAGAAACTTCGGAACTTGTAGTCATAAGCGCCTTTCACAAATACATTATTAATTATATTGGTCCTTAAACTTGTGGTCATATTCTTGTGTGCGGCAACCTTTGGTCTGATAGTGTTTATCAAAAGCCATATGCAAAGTTAGGAGTCTTTTTGGTATACCACGTTAGTGTCACCACAATGATAGGTTGGCCTTCACCTGTTGCACAGCACCTAGGCAATACTATCTCCATTCCAATGAATCAGGTGCGCACGTTTTTCAGATTTTGTCTAGAGCCAAAAATTAATCCATTTACATAAGGAGATTTTGATATAGAATTGGTATAGTTAGAAAACGTTTTCAGCACGACTATAACAAAATATCAATTATGTACTATATAATCGAGATGTTTTTGCTCAAATCATTCGGTCAAAGCTAGTTTGCCGGGCGAGCTAAATAAAAAATTGATGACAGGTTTATGAACTAACCATGGAATTTACTCCAGCAAAGTACTTGTATTCTTGTTTTTTTACTGGAGTAGACAAGGGTACGAACTCCACTCACTCCTAGATCGGAGAAGAGAGTGGACTGTGTTTGGTGACTTTTTCGTGGTCTGTACGTACCCGTGCTGTCCAGATTCCAGCCGTCCGGTGGCATGATCGTGGTTCCTTCCCATTTTCCGGGGCCTTCTCGTGGGGGGAGATATTTCCTCGAGATTCCCATCGGTCTGCTCGCGCGGCCACGTCGGCGGAAAAGGTGCGCTTTTTTACGTGCGATTCTGTGGTGGCCATGGCGTCGCTCTCGGGCGGCAGGAAGCTTTTTTTTTTCTTGGCCCGGTCAAACTTTTTTTTTTTTGAACAAAGGAGAGGCCCCGAAGGGCCTGGATGCCATTAATTTCCAGCGGTGGGGCTACAGTTTACATCAAGGACCCAGAAAGAAGGAAAAATTACAACATAGTCCTTACACTTTATAGAACAGACCCTACATATAAAATGGGAAAAGCAATTGGGTCCTCCACCACCAACGATAAACAGCAGGCTCCAGCCATGGCCTTCCGCTCCAGATCTGGGGACTAGACCACTTGGAACTGCAGGGAAGCAAGGCGCCATCACGAGCTTGCAAGAGGGCCTCCGCATGGAGGTTGTAAAGACGCTGGCCGAGAAGGCCAGCCGAAGCGACCACCCGATGGTCTCCAGGGTCGGCAGCCAACAAGGGTGCCGAGAGTGAACTCCAGAGCACGGCATCACAACTCCAGCGCAGTTGAGGGACAGCCTGCAGAGGCCAAATCTCCAGCCCCCACCATCGCCACCATGGCGCTTTGGAAAAAGGGAATGGCACAACACCTTCTGGAACCCCAACTACAGCACCAAGCTCCACCCCACCGCCTCAATAGAAACAAGCCGCCGTCGGACTCCAGATCCTTGCCACGATCCGGAGGAGATAGCCAAAGATTGCAGAAGGGGAAGCTCACCTGGATCTTATTCAGAGGGCGAGCGGTGTCCTCCTGTGGCGCCAGCTCCCACCATGGAAGCATCCTCGCCAGAGAGAGAGGAACCGCATCGAATCGGAGGAGATCCAACGCCTCCGCTTCAAAGCACCCAAGGCTGACCTTATTAGGAGGGATGCCGGTTCCCCTCCACGCTGCCAGCATCACCGATTGCCACCATCGGAGAGCTCCAGAGCAGAGGAAGAACACGGATCGGAAGATCTGGTCGCCGGAGATCTTCTTGCTACCCTCAGACGCCACCGGGGGCAAACGCCATAAAGGCAAAACTACTCTAGACCTACAGCTAATATATACACACCGAGCTGCGCATCCACACCCACACCGAGCGGCGTAGCCGTCGGAGAGGAGCGGGGAGCGAGCCGGCGGAGAGGACGGAGAGCTCGAGACGACTCTCGAAGCAGGAGCGGTGGAAAAAAAAAACCGTCAAACTCACCACGCACCTCAAAGAGCAACCAAAGGTGATTATCCCCCTTTGCTACCTTATTTTTTCTTGGAATCAAAACCCTTGTACATGTCTAAGATTGATTTTTCACCTAATGACCTAATAATGTATATTGATTCATGATGTTGGTATTAAGCTTTTTTACGAGGTTATATTTGTGTTTTCAGACTGGTACGAAAAATCCCCGCTGTACTCGAAATAGGATTTCATTCCGTTTTATAAACAACGTCACACAGCAAATCGATACACAGTAAAGATGATGCAACCTTCTTATTGAGCAGATCGAAGATATTAAAAAAGAAAAGATAATAGGCACAACCCTGAGATTACTAACTAGAATAGACACCAAGCCTTGCCTTCTGAGTAAACCAAGAGACATCATAGCAACGAGCACACCAACTGTCGCTAGAGAGGACCGACGAGATCCCCCCACACCAGAGCCAAAAGAGCTACCATACATGATCTAATCTTGCCCGCCAGTGACGATAAAACACGACCATTAATATCTAAGCTCCACGACGACGTCCCCCAAGTGTGACGATGCAACCATAATACGACTGAAATGCTCAAAAGTTTTCACCTGAAACCATACCGCGAGAGGTCACCACATCCACACCCTCAAGAGGTCACGACACACGCAGACACCATCGTCGGTGGCGCCAAAGAGTTTGGCTTTCGCCCTAAAATCACCCCACGTCACAACAAGGTACCATGGCACTCCCACTACAACCATGATAGACCTCCAAAACTTGACCGGGAGCCGCCATTGCTGAAACACCACCTTTCCCCGCCATCCGCTACTCGTTATCCACACGACTAAATATAGAGCTATCACCTTTTTGGATATTTTTCCCTTGGAATCTATTTTACTTTTATTGGGGATAAGTTGCGTTCTATGGGATATATCAGCGTCAGCTAGGATGGCTTTGATTTGCCACACATCTCCTAGACCACACATCAGCTAGGTAAGGCAAGATAATGGACAGGAATTGCTGGTGGTTTCTAAGCTGATGTACCAAACAAAACTTCGGTCGCAAGTTTACGTGCTAAGAGAGCAAATTACTTAAAAGCTATTTGTGTTCAAATTTATTAATTCAAACTGAAAAGTGCCCTTTGACTTGTGCTGAAGAAAGCGGAAGAGCATAGGAAACACCCCTCGTTTTCTTAGTCGAAGGTTATACTCTTCTTGGGCAAATACAGTTCCGTACTAATGTACTCCTTTCGTTCCAAAATAGATGACTTCAATTTGTACAAAAGTGGATGTATCTATACACGTAACATGTCTAGATACATCAACTTTTGGACAAATGAAAGTCATCTATTTTGGAACGGAGGAAGTACATACCAAGAAAAGCTCGGTGCAAAGTGCTGGATGCACGAAACACACGGCGGCGGATTAAACCAGCGTGTGCTCAACTAAGAAGTCGTCACTCCTTGCTGGACTAGAGAAAGATCCTGGAGCAGCTGATCTTGCATCGTTGCTGGGGTCTCGAATTCGAGACGAAGATTGGAGAAAATTGGTGAGACCGAGTGGGAGGGAACTAGAGGAGGAGACAAGGACACAATGTAGACAAAAATCAAAAAATATTTAAGAGTTTCAGAAAAATATGAAAAAAAATCACGCATGTTCTAAATGATACTAATATTCTACAAACGTGCAAAATATCAATGAAAAAATAATTTACCTTTTGTGCTACATGAAAATAACAAATGTACAGATCTTAATATAGTAAACAGTATGCAGATTCGGATTGGGCTGTTCGCGTCGCCACATCAGCACGTGTAAATATGCGCCTTTTCTTTGCATGGTTCCATGGTGGTGCGTTGTCTAACTCAGACCCCTCAAAAAGAAACCAAAGGTGATTCCCTTTTGCTGGGATGTTCTTTCTTGGAAATAAAATCCTTATGTGTATATATATGAAGTAAAGTTTGATGGTGTTTGTCAGCCTTTTTATGGGGTTTCACACATACATTGTGTGTTTCCGAAAGGTTATGAATAATGCTCGTGGCTAGATATTTCGGCTTTGTTTTCGAATGTTGCCCCCCACGGAATCATTTTCTTTTATCGAGGATAAAGATGCATTCTATGGAATATACATGCACCCCTTGAAAGGTGCCCTAGGATATTTTTGTGTTTTGGGATGAACATTGCCGTGCCTGAAAGCCGAAAATGTCTTGGCAAAACATAATGATGAAAGTATATCAATTTGAACCTCACATACCCCGTGGAGGATCAAGCAAGTATTGTTATAACGGCGACTGGTCAGATTTGTTTGGACAATGGATATACTTTGCACCACCATGGCAGCATGTGTGTTTATTGTTTAAAATGGGGAAGCTCCAGACTCTGCATTGATACGGAATTTTGTTACTTTATTAAAATTCATTAATTACAAGAAGAATACATAAACGGCGGCATGTGTGTGTAACCAATAAATAACCAGTTCATCAGTGGTCTAGATATGTGAAAATTATACATATAATATACAGAAAAAGATGGACAACTAATCTTGCTTAATATAATTAGCATCACATGATTTTCATTTACTATTGGTCAATGGCTGTCAACGTTAGATTAATCAGAAGGGATGATTGTGGACAGAGGGAGTAATAGATTTGTCAAAAGAAAAACACTTGAGAATCGTTTTGTGCAACTTGTGACTCGGGAGCAAGCACAAGGAGAAAATATTTCGACGTTTGACTTCCTGCATGTCCATGTTGAAGCGGCGCAATTTTATCCTCACGAGGCGATGGATATGTGGTGGCTACACAGCCGTTGGTTGGCAGAGAAATAAGTGGGAGGAAACGAGAGGAGGAGATAGGTGCACGTATTCCTCAACTCCTAAGATCGGGAATAGATTGGGCAGTATTTGGTGAGTTCCTCAGGACCTGTATCCGTGCTATTTCTTCATGATACACAAAATGGTCTGTTTCTGAGTTTTTTTTTTTGGAAGAAGGGCGGGGCTCTTGACGTACAGCCAGCTCGTTTTTTAAAAAGTTCGAAAACGATATTTTAAGTTTCAAAAAACTGTTAAAAACATCCTAGGTGCAGATAATGTCAAGGCATACCCCTGTGCAAAATCTCAACTAAAAACTCGTCGTATTTGAGTCTAAAAAAGACAAATTTGTATATCTGAATCAGTGAAGAGTGGCCAGATTCAAATTTTTGCAAATTTTGCCAAATTTGACAATTTTATATAGTTCAAACTATACCTGATTGCCTGGCCATACCTCGGGCCGGCCCGAGAAATGGGCCGGGCAAAAAGCCCAAAAGCCCACCGGGCCGTCAGGACAGGCTTCTTTCTGAAACAGTCAAAATGCAAAGCCCAGTCCCAGCCCAGCGCAACCGTCGGGCCTAGATTTCAGGCCCAAACTCGAGATTTTTGGGCCAGGATTCGGGCTGGGCTTCACATGGCTAGGTATAGCTAAACTAGTTTGAATTTTGCACTGAAAATTTGCACGATGGTATATCTTGATATTATCTATGCCTAGAGTTTTCTTTGAATTTTTTAAACATCAAAATGTCAATTTCAGTTTTTTAATACGGATCTCCATGAAGCTCTGCGTCCAAATGTAGTTTCCTAGGGGCACACATCGACTATATTAGTTGAAAGTGTTTTAACATGTATAGAGTTCGAGCTCCAAAGATGCCTTTATGTTCTAAAACTAAATAAATCCTATTTAAAGTCTGAAAATCTTCAAATGTAAGTTTGGATCTAGTTAATGATATATATACTACAAGAGTCTAAATTATCAATGTGAAATACGTTATATTATAGACTACAAAAAAGTGACAAAGACTAGACAGAATTTCGCATCAGAATTTTGCATGCTTACAATACATCGGTGACCATACCCAAACTTTTTGTAATTTTTTTGGAACTTGTAGATATGGGTTTCCATTTTTTTTGAAAAATAAAGGGCTCCCTTAGCTCGGTTTGTACGCACTGCTGTTAGTATCGGGTTCCGAGATGATTCCGACAGGGAAACGTTGCACCAATCGTCATTTCTGTACTAATAACTTAATTAGCATATATATTCCCATCCTGAGTTGCTGCGCATGGCCAAACAAGAAGATAGCTCCAGGTATAGCTTGCTGCGAGCTGAAGCGATGCCGGAAATTTCTTCTTTTCCTTTTACCAGGAGAGGCGACTGCTGGTCCCGAATTATTCATACCAGGATAAACGTATGCAGGTAGCAGCTGCTCCGGTCTTGTCTGGAATTGTGGATAGAAATTCAGACATAGAAATTCAGTGGAGACACCTCTTGCGAGACCAATCTAATCCAACATGCGACTGGCCGAAGAAATATTATTTTCAACACATCCACATTCCGGTTACAAACCACTATAGGTACAACTATATGTAACTAACTGGCTAACTGGCCCTTCAACTTATAAGAGTTACAAACCACTATAGCTACAACTATATGTAACTAATGTGTTCCTGTGGAACGCAGACGTCGCCGCCCGTAACCGTGCTGCCAATTCTTTACAAACCTAACATCAAGATTGTATCCATCCAAAGACAGTTCGTTGAGCGCATCTAGAGCATCTTCATGATTTGCATGACATGTAGACATGGTAACGAGGGCAATACCCTGCGAGCGTTTTGTGTTCTTATAGTAGAGTACCTGGGCCCTAGACACTTTGCCGTGTTTGTTAAAGAAGAGTTGTAGCTGAGAGCTCTTCACCGTGAGAGGAAGATTACGCACAACCACATTTAAACAAGGCTCGTAATGTCTCTTGATGTGAATGCCAAGTGTTGAACCGATCACCGGTGTCCTCTCATTCATTTCTCGAGCCTTCATTAGTTCCTGATACAACAAATTAATATTAGCTTATTAGCACTAACTCAACTGTAGATGCCTACGTAGAGTCTTATGGTTAAATTCTTATCCCGCTGTTTTAGCTTAATAATGCAATATAATAAAATTAGTAAATATCATGTTATCAAGAGTATTTAAAAAAACTGATGTTAAATATTTTATCGTTGTGTACCTGAATTGGAGCAATAGGGGGCTGAATGACATGCCACATGCACCTCTCATCCTTCCATCCTCTAGGTAGCCGTTCGAAGAAGTTGACCTTCTTGGAGACGAGGTTATAGCTGAACACACCAAACATTTCAAGCGGCCAGGCTTTATTGTCATGGTAGACGAAGAAGGCACACCCACCATGTCGACCGCTAAACTTTGAAGCGTCCACGGCGAAACTATTGGGTGTTCCAAGGAACAACACGCGGTCAGCCAGGATACAAGTATCTCTCTTGATCCAACGCGTCTTTTTTTTCCCGCTTCGTTGTTGCCTCAGTTCGTGCACCGTCATCCAGATCTTGTGTTCTGCTTTCACATCCCGAGTATACTGAGGAGTGATCTTGAGGGACACCCACAGCAACTTGCCGCGAGACTCGAGGACGTAGCTGTACTCTTGGGGGTAGTGTCCTCGCTCCCACCACGGCAAAGGCTGCCTCTGGACAAGCACGTCGCTCGCACGATCGCCACCACCGTCCGGGGTGACCATGCGCCATATGGTACCGCCCACGGTGAGCATGATCTTGCCGGCGTGGTAGGCAGCGCAGAACTGGCCGTACTTGGGTGCCCGAAGTGTCCTCTCAACAACTGTCCACGTGTCACTGCCCGGACGCAAGAGGGCCGCCCGGAACCTGGCATATTCGCCTACAATCCACATGCTGTACAGGAAGGTTGTACCGTCGCCATAGATGACACCACAGGGATTCTCCTCCTCCCCCCGGGCTATGTCGTCCGGAAAAACAGGCAGGCGGGTGAGTTCTCCCGTGAGAGGGTTGTGGAGGGTTGGGCGGTGGTGTTCCAGGGCAAGGTATCGGAGGGCTGTGCCATCGGCGCCCGACACCCAATTCCGAGCTGCCATCTCCGGAGGTGGCGGCTTCACATGGTAACTGGACTTGGAGAAGATGCATCTGAACCTGGGGTGGGTGGACTCTTTGTCGGCCGGCGGCGCGAGGAGCCATGGCAGGAACGTCCGGGACAGCGGGTCGTGGAAGGCGCGCCAGTGCTTGCATACGGCGTGGAAGTAGACGAATTGGGCGGGGGTGCAGACGCGGCTGGAGATCTCGCGGAGGATGTCCGCCGGGATGTCGGACCACGGCCTCCTGTCCATGGCAGCGACCTGGATCGAGTTGGGGAATAGGAGTATAGATCGTCGAGGACACGTTTGCTGCGGATCATCGAGGACACGTACGTTTGCTCTAGTTCGACTGTGATACACCAAGAGGTTGAGTATTGGGCCGCCTATCAGAGTGGGATTAGCCAACAAACTGAGCCTGCAAGCACTTCGGGCCCATCCATAATCAAATCTAGAAAACCAAGTATTCCCAAAATACTTGTCCAGGATTACAAGCAACGACATTGATTATATTGTCGTCAGCCAAAATATTACAGTTTTCCTATTTAACAGCTAGCTGTTTTGTATTTGGGAAACAGTCACTTTCTCGTCCGTCCGATCCCTTCACCAATCTCGGCGCTGGCTCCTCATTTCTCCTTTTTTCCCTCCCTCTTTTTTCGTTGCGCGGCTGAGTTAACGAGATCCATTGTGTACTTTTTTTTTTCATTTCGACACCATTCTGTGCGTCGCGTCGCCTGGGAGAGAGGTGTCAGCCATGGCGGAGGCGCAGTTGTCGGAGCCAGGTCAGCCGGTGCCGGGTGGGGGCGGGGCTACGCGAGCCGGGGATACAGCCGATGGAGAGAGCGGCGACCGCGCAACCGTGGCCATCTGCGGTGGAGAGAGCCGTGGATCGCGTCTCTCGCCGTCCGACGGCGAGCGGGAAAAGCTTGTGCGCCGCCATAGAGATGGGTATTCCTCTCTTCTCCCCTCCACTGCCTGATATGTGCTGTGATTTTGTTCTACTTTAAGATTGCTTGCTCGTTTGATTTTGGGCGGATTGGTGTTTGTGTTGTGCTTTTTGTTGGATCTCGAGATCTGAAGGTTTCGGCTGCAGCGTGGTGTATTATTGGGAGCTCTCGAATTGTGGGAGTTAGGGTGTTCATCCTCAATCGCGGTAGTATTGCCGGTGCTTGTGTGTTGAGCTTGTCGATGCCTTGTTTAGTGTTCAGTTGTTGGTGATTTTATTAGGCTGTAATAGTGTAATAGTTGTAGATGTGTAGCCTTATGGTGTGTTCATATGCTCGTTTAGTTTGGATTCAGTCTCTGTGATCAGTATATGAGGTTTTTTTTGGATTGGATGGACACTGATAAAATATGATTGTATGACAACAATTCACTAAATCCGTATGTGTTTTGCCTCTTGGCTAGTCTGGTGGTAGCTAACTTCTACTGTCTACTTGAATGAGTGCTACACGTGCAATAAAAATATGAACAAGGGAAGGCCAGTGTCGCCAAAGTGTGTTTCTTTTACTAAAGTTTTGCATTCTGCACAGTTTAAGCTTGAACATTTAGTTATATTTGTGGTTGTGGCTGCTGTAACGCATTATGTACCCAACATATAAGCTCTTGTCAAGTGTGAGAAGTGGCTTATGCTGTGATCATCTCAGTTTGGAGCTGCAAACGTTTCTTGTTGAATTCCCATATATGTACCTAACAAAGATAGTATGGTGCTGCATCTTGTCCCTTGCATCAGCTTGTATAAATATGGATGTTTGTTGTTTTCTTCTTCTTCTTTGTTTGTAATTCTGGAAGTTGTAAGACAATGGCGGTTTCTTTATATGAAATCGACGAGTGGGACTTGTTTGGTCAAAGAAAAAGTTTAGTGAAAGTGTGTAATTTACAACAAGATAAAAATAGCAAGTTTTTCACTAAACGGAATTCGCACTTTTTCAAATCAGATGGGAATTAAGAAATCTCAGTCGACTTGCACTTAGACTCGGACCCTATTTCTACAACAAAATATTCTAGATACCAAGGCCAGACAAATTAGCTGTTATACAAAACAAAACAAAAAGGAAATTACACAGACCATCAATGATGTGCAATTAGCCGAGAAGCCAAGAAGGCATGCCAATCCATCAGCTCGTGCATCCCCCTGGCGTCCATCGTTGTGTTGATACGTCGATGGTTGTACTTGACCTGCAGCATGTTGTTCTTCTCTTCAAAACACGTGAGCTGATGGTTGGGTCTCATTTTCCTGATCCAGTCGCCGAGCTGGACGCCTGAGTCAGCCTCTACCGCCATGACTTTGGCAGAGGCCTTCTCTGCTCCACCGATGTCGTGCCCCCAACCCCGCCCATGGGGCCACTCCAGGACGCTCCCGAAATAAAGATTTCGCCGGAGAGGATGTTCCGCGGGGAGTCGCCTCTGCACCAGCGCGCCACCCTCGTCCACGTTGGCGGAGCGAGGTTCTGCATCGTCCCATCGACATGGCACAAGGGCGACGACGCCGTGCGGGGCAAGGGCAAAGAGGCCATGTGGTATGTCGCGCCGTGCTCTGCATGACCACGATTCGGCGTCAAGTACGACGAGAAGAGGGGAGCTCGCCGGTGCAACGTGTTCCAACGAGCTCACGACATGTTGGATCTGTCCGGCAACGACCCTGCTGCATTCTGGATCTGAATTGTGTTCTTTGCATAGATACATGTTTGTATTTCGCAAAATCTCATCAAACACATTTACAGATCCTATCAGTGGCATTGATATTTATCAGCTGTATCATATATTCATATTACAGAATGAATTTGCATACACAAGGATACTGGGCATCGTTTGCTGTCTGTACATGAAAGCGAACAAATCGCCAACGTCAACATCTTCTACCCAAATCATGTATACTCGTCACTCGCTCTTCTCTTAAGTTGCAAAGTGAAATCCTACACTGCAAGATTGGGTTCAGGTGAGGTCCCTCCATTTGTCATCCAGCCATGTCAACACGTTTGGGGGCCTTTCCCCGACACTTCGACGCAACAAGCATGCCGGTTTTCGTTTACCTAATTCCCTGTGAGAATGCAACCTATCAGGCTCACGGCATTTCAATCATACAGATCCAGAAGCATAACTGAGGTTGAGCTAAATATACCTCTGTTAAGGAGTGGGGGCTCTGAACACCAGTCAAGAATGGAGATGTTAAGAAAGCCTTCAGCATTCACTCTTGTTGTATTTGTGTCAAATATTGTGTACGTGTTAGGTTAAGTTTGGACTTGAGTTGTATTAGGTGTGGATAGGTACGAGTAGTGTTCGAGTCGAACTCTTGTAGCCTGGGTCTCCCATATAATGAGGGGAGCACCACACGTGTCACGCAGGGGGAGCCGGCGGCTTGTGCCGGCACCTAGTGCGGCCAGGGTTGCGGTATCAGTGGGGAGGAGCGCCCGTAGTCATGCCCCGCAGATGTAGGCGAGTTCGCCGAACTGCGTTAACAAATCTCGGTGTCGTCATCTTGTTGCGGATTGCTTGGTTCTCGGTAAATCGATTTTGCGCCTATGACAGCAACAATTGGTATCAGAGCAAGGTTGAAGGCTGCGGATTATTGATATAGAGGGCTGCCGAAGTTGATCGCTGGTTTCGTTCGTCATGGCGGGCGATCGAGGGACACGCAGCGCGAGATAGCAAGCGGCGGCAAGAGCAATCGTGAAGCAGTGCAGGTGCCGCCGATCGGATGGATCGGTGGAGGTGGCAGCAGGCGGAAAAGCAGCCAGATCGGATCAGCAAGCTGAATGTGTATGTTTAGGTTTTGATCTCGTCGAGATCGAAACTGGTGGCGGCATAGCGCGTCTCGGCGGAACGTGTGATCAGCCGATCGTGAAGCAGCAGTGCTCAAGGTGGAGGCCCACGGATGATTCGTGGAGTGTGGCCACAAGCCCAATCCAGGAGAGGCCCAGTTGAGCCCCCAGGGGAGCCAGGGCTGTAGGCCGGAGTGGCTGTTTGGGCGATGCCCGCTCGTTTACTTGGAGGCGCGACGGCGTAAGTACATACTATGAAGCTGATCGATCAGAAGCTGCAAGAGCTAGCCGAACTTGCATGAGATTTGTTTAGAGGAAAAAAAGGTGTCACGTATCATGGTGCATGTCATCAGGAGATTGAGAAGGAAAAGGAAATTTTGGATCCATGGAAGTTTGTGTCACGTTGGACACGGGAAAGCTATGGATTGGGTTTTTTTCTTGGTTTTATCTCTACTTCTTACGTACAAGACTGTGGGTACTGTACGGGATGGCCGCGGTTGATACAAGACATGAAGTCGCAGGTTCACGGGAAGATTGACAAGGTTTTGGTCAACGTTATTTGATTCGAGTGTTGTATGGGCGACGCTCGATGATATAGCATGGGGCCAAGTTGATCAAGATGGACTGGATGCGGCGAGTGACGACGTGCTGGAGCGTGTCGTGAGGATCATGCATACACAGGGTGCCGGACAGTGCGCGGAAGGTGGACTGGGCACAGGGTGGAGCATGGGTGCAGTCGGATACGTTCGGCTGGGTTGGACTGGACAGTCTGACAGATCGACGGGAGGTCGGTCGGACAGAAGACGGTGAAGATCGGCGACAACGACGTAGGAGCGTGAGGGCTGATGGTGTCCGAATTCTGTGGCGTGGAAACACGTGGCGCATGTTATGCGTGCTTCGACATGCGGTGGCGTGGGGCCAATTCAAGATGGAGCGCTTATGGGATCTTGAGGTAGGCGGGGCGCGGGTTGGATTGATCATTTACCAAGGAGTCATGTCGAAGGTGGAGCTAGAGTCTCTGAGCGAGATTTCACTCGGCTGATGGAGGGGCTACGGCGTAAGCATGCGGAGAGTCGAAGCTTAGTCAGCGGGAAGGCGAGAGGCACGTGGTCCGGACTGGAGCTCAGGGTCTAGAGAGATACGTGGAATTCGGCATCGGTCGGGGATGACTGATGGTTGTCTGCAGTGGGGCCTGAGGTGGTGTGGGTTAGCGACCCGGTAGATCTTGGCCAAGATTGCAGATGTTCGACGCGGTAGTAGCGGCGAGGCGTGCGGTAAGCACGGGACACGGCGACAGACCAGGGCACAAGCGGTCAGACATGTGGTCAGACATGAGTGCAGGGGGTGCTGAAACAGTGTTGGCGAGTATCGGATTCAAATTGGTGACTGGGTCTATGGAGATTGATGCATCAGGTGATAGACAAGAGTCTGCCATAGGGACACTACAAGAAATGTGCTAACTTATGACCTTTTGACCGTGACCCTGAAAATATTGGTCATAGATCTGTGACCATTTTACACTAGTTGGTCATGCCCCACTTTGGAGGGTCGAAATCTTAAAATTTAACGACCAAACCTGTCAAAAAGGTCACAATGTCCTTTCATGAATTGGTCATAATGCAGATATCAATAATTTAGAACCTTTTTTTATCAATTTAAATGGTTATTCTCAGCCAACTCAGCAGCTTCGTCTACGTGTCACTGCTTATGTGTCATTTTCGCTTACGTGTCACTGCTTATGTGTCATTTTCGCTTACGTGTCACTACTCATCCATTTTGTTGATCTCGATGACATGTGGGACCTAGCATATGCACATTGACTTGTTGACTAGCATGACCGGTGGGACCCACGCAAACATATGGGACCCATGCCCTGACATGTGGGTCCCACTGTTACCCCACCCATACTGACATGTGGGTCCCACCCTTACCCTACCCCACCCATTTTGACATGTGGGTCCCACCCTTACCCCACCGAGCCTGACATGTGGGTCCCACCGTTACCCCACCCATACTTACATTTGGGTCCCACCCTTACCCTACCCCACCCATCCTGACATGTGGGACCCACAGCAACCCCACCTGACCTGTGGGCCCCACAGCAACCCCACCTGACATGTGGGACCCACAGCAACCCGATATGACATGTGGGTCCCACGTGCCAGCTACTGACAAGTGGGTCCCGCACGCACCCACATCCGCCTGACCGTGTCAAATAATTGGCAAAAATGCGTTCCACGGGACTCGAACCCAAGACCTCCAACTCGGTAGCTAGTTCCTCTACCGCTGGGCTATCGCCCTGCTGTTGATCAATAAGGGAAGATAGGCTATCTATTGTGTGAATGTCGGGGTTCACAATAAGGCCTGGGCCGGTACGGTAAGGTAATGGGCCAGCTCGGCTGGGTTTTTTTTTTTGGTTCCTTTTTATTATCTTTTATGTTTTCTTTTATTACATTTGATTTTGAACTTCAATTTCAACCAAATAAATTTTGAAAAAATGTAAAGATCTACTCTGTAATTATAGACTACGATGGACCGATATTAGTCAAATTAAAATTTAACAAAATACCACAAACCTTATATATTGCTTTACATAGGGTTTTAAGGAATTTGAATTTTTTGGATTATTCTTGTAGATTCAAATGCATGATTAAACAAATGCAAGGTTTTGAAATTATGCCACGATGAAATGCAAGCATCCAAATGTAAAATTTCGGTATTAAAATAATTCCAAGATTTGTTTTGAATTTCGTACGCCAATTTCAAAATACGGTCAAAATGGCGGACATGACCGTTCAAAATGAAAAGTGGATTTTTTGTGAAACATGTCGAAATCGCTGGTCGGCAACATTGTTTACCCCGACATGACATGTAGGCCACACCAAACTGAAACGTGGGCCCCACCACATTAACATGCGGGACCCAGCACCGACATGACACATGGCCCCACCACACTGACATTGCGAATAATGCAGAAAAATAGGGGCACCATGAATGTGGACATAACACTCGTCATTTGGCCCTAAAGCCATTAATCTTCATAGATGATACCTCATTTCTGAGAACACTTTCTTAAGAAAATTGTTGTATTCAAAGTTTATGATTTTTTATGGATACTAGGACACATATAATGACACCACGCGAAGGTTTTACATTTATTTGATTTTTATTGAATTTCGTATGCCGGTTTCAATATACGGTCAACTCGGGGTACATGACCGTTCGTAGCTAGGGTTTAAATCTTGCGAAATTTTTGTTGTAACTCTGATGAAATAGGTACTTGTGTACCTAAATATGATTTTTTCAAAAAATCATAAGAAAACCATGAGGCACCTGTAGTTCAAATTTGACCCCCTTCCAGCTGAATCGGCAGGAATTTGTCTTTTTTAGGAGAGGTAGGTAGAAACTGTTTGACACGCAACCATTTGGTTAATTTTAAATATTATGTGGTATAGTATTTTTAGAAAATGTATTTCTCCTATCTTACCACATATTTTCGGTAGTTGCTTCACAAAATAACCCATTTTTTGCACTTGGAATATGATAAATGATTTTTTGTGCATGGAAAATGAAAACTTTATTCAACAACATTGTTCATGGTTCTAAGATGAACGTCTATGCCTAATATGGGCACATTTGAACAAACTATTACATAAAGTGGCCATAACATTTGTCAAATGACGTCGTGGATTTCCGAAAGGGCATCTATCATACTAGGCTTGCATCTTCACAAAATAAAATTTCAATGAATTACTGTTTCTTTTCCGATGCATCGTATGTGCACTTTTATTGTTTTTTATAAATTGTTGTGCTCCAATTTTGTAACAAAATTTTGGTTCATTCTTCACATAAATAGAGACAGTTCAAGTTTTTTTTACCATCAAAACTATTTTTGCGACTGGGCCGAAACTGGCCCAGCCCAGCGCTATTAGGCCTGTTTGAGAGCCGAAGTAGTTTGAGACGTTGGATGCCGATCGGACGGTCTGGAGTGCCCGCATCAGGTATAAAATAGCTCGCCGCTGCCGCCGCCGTGGGAAAACCCTAGCTCCTCCGAATCGATCCGCAGTTCGAACCCTAGACGCCAGCCCCATCCATTCCCTTCCTCGCGCGATCCGCCGCTCTCCCATCACCCCGCCGCAATCACCCCATATCCCCTCTCCGGTGTGCGGAGTCCAGACCAGCAGCCACCCCTCTGCGGAGCTCGGAGTCCAGACCAGCAGGCGCCCCTGGTCAACCCCGACAAGGACGCCGCCGGATAACCTCTTCCCCGACAGCACTGTCCGCAGATCCATGGCGGGCGTCTCGACCAGATCCCCTCAGCCCGCGTCTTCCTCACCGACGCCGGCGGGAGCGCCGACCAAACTTCTACACCGTCGCCACAGCAGCAGCTCGACGGCCGCCCCTCCACGCCGGAAACGCAGATCGAGGAGCGATTTCGTTTGTGTACTTCGTCGGGCGGTTGCTCTTCGCCTCCCTCTTTTTCTCTCCGCCTACCAGTAGTAAGTCCTCCAAACCCTCTTTTCGCACCCCTCCAGATCTCGTCCGTCGTCACCGCTTTCGAGCCGAGACGTATAATCCTCGCTCCACTAGTTGCTCGGGTTTAGGCGTCAACGCGTGGCGTGTTCGTGGATTGGATCTCGCTTGGTGCGGCAGATCACGGTCGTGGGGGATAGAGATGTGGGGACGACGTACACATAGTCACGTAGATACTGGCTGCCCCCTATACTTGCAGGTCTAGCTCCACTGGATGCTATGTATACCCAACGCCTGAGCCGATTGATCATCTACTGTGCAGCTACTTTGAATTGCGATTTGTTTCCATGCCATGAATAATACTAACCTCTGAATTTAAGCATCACTGCAAGTGTGTACAGTTGTTTCTTGCTGCCAGCCTTGTTAGGCCTCCAAAAATCCATTGTTTGGAGGCTCTCTGATCTCTGAGTTTGTGATTAGCAGGAGAAAAAACATATGAATGTAGGTGTGTTAGTGTCAGGACTGCTGTTATTGATTTCAGTAGGATAATATAGACACTAGGTATATACATCTGTCATGATGTACATGGTTCAGGAACTATGGTAACATGGAGTTTGCTCTATTAGTGATAGTAGGATAATGGAAACACCACTACTAATTTTTTTTCCTGTTTTTGTCTACTAATCATCATTTACTAGAATCTGTCTTCTGCATGCTCACATGTGTTGGTATGTTTCCAGGTTAGATGCTAATTGTACGCCTTCAGCTTGCTCTGTTCTGGTTCCGGCGTCGGTGGTGGTGCTGCTCCTGGGATGGCTACGAGCTGATATGCTCGGCTGCTTTTCCTGGCTGCTGCCGTGTTGGTGAAGCTCAGCCTAGGCTACAACCCCCTCTGGTGAGCTCCTCAGGTCCCCTTCTAGACCTCCTATTTGCTCCATGCCTCCATGGTGCCACGACCATGGAGCCGTCGTGTGGTGTAATTGTTCAATTTTTGTCCTAGTCGAGCACTCGATGATATGGTATCTGTTTGTATATGGTTCAGGAACTCCAGCAGACGATGGTGGAGATGTTCTCGCTGAAGTTGGCAAGTGCCACCTATAGCAAGATCAGCGGGACTTCACGAAGATCATCAGCGCCAAGGTACCTATACCGTGTATCCGCAAAGATCAATCATCCATGTGGTAATGTGCAGGGTTCAGTAGGCTTGTTGGCTGCTATATTTAAGATGGAGCTTCACAAATTGATAAGCATGCTAAAAGTTTAGTTACTGGTTATGTCATGTGTATTACTTTCGTAGGTTTATTTGCTGGTTCTTTTTTCCATTTCCATTACTTTGCTTTTATAGCTGTCCCTAATACCCTTTATTGTGTATGTAGATTGATGTAGGGTATATATAAATCAGAAGTACTCCCTCTTGGAATTGAAGGCTGCTGCTTGGACAGAAGATCAGAAGAATCCTGGAGATGTGCACAGCAGTTTTAGAAGATCATGTTTAGTGCTTGTATCTGTTCTTAAATGTTTGTACACTTGTTGGAACTAAACTGTAATTAGACCTGTATCTGTTGTGAATATATGACTCATTTATACCAGAGAATTATTAATTATTTGCAGTTGAAATGTGTGTAATTGAAACCGGTGAATTTAAATGGTCAAACTTTCTTATGGCTCATGTAATATTTGGGCTTTATAAAGGCTGCGGCCCAATAATAGGGAAACTGGAACATTGTGTATTTCAAAAAAATCAAAATAAAAAGCCTGTTCGAATTGGAGAACAAAAAGGCTACAGCCCAAAAAGAAAAGGCTAAAATGTTGGGCTTGGCCCATTTAGCTGACCAAAAATAAACGAAAAAAAAATTTAATAGGCTGAGTTGTTGGGCCTGGCCCATGTAAACTACCAAACTGGACCAGGCTGATTCTTCTATATGACCAACTCAATTGGTCACAATTTTGCCACGTCAGCACTGCCACGGTGGAGCTGACGTGGCTTGGCTGAATAGCTAGTGACCAAAACGATTGGTCATAATATCTGTGACTTCTTAGATTAGTCACAAACATCCATGACGAATGCACACAAATGGTCACGAAGGTTCATTGCTGACCGCCAGCTTTCGACCAACTGTTTTTGGTCATAAGAAGGTCACAGATGAAAAATAGGTGACCATTCAGTGACCAATATGAAGGGTCACCAGTTAGCATATTTCTTGTAGTGGGAATCTGAGAAAGTGTTGGAAAGTCTGCGATGTCTGAAGCATGCACTAGTACAGAAAAGCCATTCTGTGGCGCACCATTTTGTGATTCTGTGGCGCATTGGTGGTGCGCCACAGAATAGTCGCCACTAAATAAGCTATTCTGTGGCGCACCCCACTCACCATGCGCCACAGAATAGGGTGCGCCACAGAATAGTTCTGGGTGCGCCACAGAATTACTGTGCCGTATTGTACCCGCATATTACCAGAATACAAATACCAGTATAATACCAGAATACATGTATATTTCATATTTACACAGATATAACAGAAACAGGGATATATTTTCACAGATACATATATCAAAACAAACACATTACTAATATATGTCTCATCACAAGTTGATACAAAAGTGCCGAAGTTTTACACAAGTGTTGAGATATATACAAAAGTTAATCGATCGTTGCACACGTTACAAATGAAGTGTTCACCGCCTACACTAGGATCGAATAGATTACATCTCGGCGTTGACGGTGAGCAAAAGCGGGAGCACGACGATCTCATGTAGCGAGCGGTGCGAGCGGCGCCGGGAATGGTTTGCCGTCTTTCTTCGTCATCCACGCCCTGTTGTCCTTCTGCAACTTTAGGCGTTCTTCGATTTCTCTCTGATGCAACCCTGTAGATGGAGATAGATATATATATTGGTTAATAATATCAATAGAGTATGCATGCATGATTTATTCATCTAAGTGGATAAAATAGAGTATGTATGTGTGCATGTGTAAGGTTTTCTTTTATAATACATCCTATCTACCTCGTCGGGAGCAATGGAAGGTCCCCCCTGCTGTGATAACATTTCCGACGATGACTTCCGATAACTTGGTCTTGATGCATTGGAAGTCTTTTCTAAGATCCATATCGGACTTGCGTCTGTCATATTCGACCCATGTTTGTAAAGCAGATGGCAAACCACATTGCGCTCCATCTCGGATAATCATGTTAATATGACGGAGGGCGTAGAAGGCATCCATCTCGCTGCCCGACTGCTCCTTGAGGCAAGAGAACTCGGTGATATGCTTGAACCGGCGCAACTTATTATCAATTAATTGTGGTTGCACGGTGCTTTCGAAGACGCCTCCCTTTTGGTGGTAGCCGTGAAGAGCTTGATTGAGGACAGCAATTATGTTGGCATACCTTTTCGTAGTACTACTACCTGAGTCAAAATAAGTGGCATGGTAATGGCTCGGGTGTAGGATGATGAGGACGCAGTACTTGTCCCTGCTCAACACAATTTAAATGAGATGATGATCAGAAACATGCATGCATTGAACTCGGAAAGGCACAAGATACGGCGGCGAGCGGATGTGTACTTACTCGGGAAAGAAAGGCACAAGAAGGCAATTCTTTTGCTGGTTTTGCAACATGAACCTCTCGAGGTACTCAACTGCGCTGGTCCGTGTCACAGATCCTTGCACCAGCTGGCTGTCACGCATGTAGTAGGGATCCGCTACCGCGACGTGCGAGAGATTATCTCTGTGGATAGTCATGGCCTCATTGAGCGCGTATAGGCGGACCAAGTTATAGTTGAGCCGCTGCTGGTTAAATAGATTGAACACGTCCTCGTATGCTACTAAGAACAGATCCGCGGGGTGTTCACCGACGACCACCAACCCGCCTTCTTCCTTTGGCACTTGGACAGTGAACGCCGGGTAATTTGGATCCCTGTCTTTTAGAAGAAAGCCCTCTAGCATAGAGATAGAAGCGCTCAAAGAGATCATTGATGGAGTTGCGAGGTGGGTCATCTCCGGAGGCACTATCGGTTTTCCAGCTTCATGAACCATGTGCGCCGATTTGTCCGGAGGGGGTGGTATGGTGTCTTCACGACCCTGGATAATCATAGGAGTTGGCTGGCTCGCAGAGGCGCCCTTTGATCCCTTTGGCATCTTAGGTGGCTGGCTCGCAGAGGCGCCCTTTGGCATCTTCTTGGGGGCCTCCTGGGCTTATTGCTCCATGGCTGCCCACGAAGCCCCTCTGCAACCGATTTCGCAATCGTGCCAGGGGAGAAAACGCCGGTAGCCGGTTTGTCTTGAGCTGCAACGCCGGCTGCTGGAGGTGTCTCTTGAGATAAACCCTGGAAGTCCAGGCGCTGCGTGACTGCATTGAGACGAGCAGGTTGATCGGCGTGGGCACGGAAGGGTGGTTCGAGATCCACAGGACGCATGAATCCGTCGGCGTCTTCGGCGCCAGTGTTGAGGAAGCCACCGACGTCGATATCATCATCGTCGTCGTCGTCGTTGCCACCAATACGTTGAGGTGCAGAGGCGTTGCCTGCTAATTGCACCGGTTGTGGTTCGGAGCCCAATTGCACCGGTTGTGGTTGAGAGCCTACCAACAGTTGCTTCTGGCGGTTGGTGGTGGTGGCGACGGCTGCAGGCTTCTTCGGGGGACGGAACTTTGAGGTGGCGCCGGTGTTGCGTCTTGGGCCCTCATCAATAATACCCCCCCCAAGACGAATCTGGGTCTTCGGCCATAGCGAGACCCATTCGGGGCACTTTCCAAGGACCACGTGTTCATCGGCTCCTTGAGGTTGAACGGGGGGGTCCATGTTGTGATACACTTTCGGCACCGTGACTACCTTGACCTTCATAAAACCCTTGTCCACTGGAGCGTGGTGCATTAGTTCGCTGCCTGTTTTTAGGATAAGGCCCGTAGCAACTTCCTTCAACTCGTCGCCTACCCTATGCAGGAGCATGCAAGGCGTTTCCTATAATGAAATTAAGCAACATATGCATTTGTGTGATTAATACAGTCATCGATCGAAGCAGACATAGTTATACAGAAGGACATAGTTATACAGAAGACGACGCAGACTAATTAATTAGTAACCTTGGTGACGACGTCCAGCTCGGCTTCCGTCGAGACACGGGCGCCGGTGCCAGCGGCGGTGGCCGGAGTTTTCTTCTCGCGTCCCGGTGCGGTAGGCAGCGCCGGTGTGACCAAAGGGGCCATGGGCGGCGGGGTCACGATGATGTCGCTCGGCGACCGGTTCATGGTGGAGTTGCTGCCGGAGAAGCTGGGCACGTGTATCGGCCCCTGTTGACCTCCCGCCATCCAGGCAGCGAACCCCTCCACTATCTGCGGGGGCATGATCTGGTGGATGCCTTCTCGGACTAGCTTTTGCACCTCCTGCTTGTCCACGGTGTTCTTCTTCAGCTCCTCCAGCTCCGCCTTCAGCCGCTCAACCTCGGCTCTATCCTCGTTCTTGGACGTCCTCTTCCTCTTTTTCTTCTCGCCGGCGCCGTCCGAGCTGTAGTACTCCGTGAACTTCACGCTCGTACCATAGCCTGACACACGGCCAGCTGATGTCGGCGGCGCCAACTTGTCCCTTCCCTTTGCAACGTTCATCGCCCGGTTGAAAGTAGTGTCCCACACTTCCCTCTCACCCTGGGACGACGACTGGCCGGCCTCAGCCTCAGCCTTCAACTCGTCCTCCTGCACACAAAGGTGAACACACTTAGAAATTTGAGATCAACGCAATGGACTTTGAGATATCTGTGGTATTTAAATTCACTTACCAGATTTTGCTGGAATTGCTTCACATCGTCGTGATCGGTAACGAACTCCCCAGTTTCCCAGTTGAGATAGTAGCGGGACCGGACAAAGTTCCTGGTCTGCTCGTCTGTGAATTTATCCCATGGGTTGTCCAGCCCACGTTTTCTTATTTCTGCGTCCTCCTTGTCCCAAGTGGGTTGTTTGGATTTGTAACCGCCGCTTCCCAAACGGTGGTTACCTAAGTTCCTCTTCCGCATTTCCTTCCCCCACTCGGTCCATATTGTACACTCCTCAGAATTTAAAAAGTCCTTAAATACCTCGAACTCTTCTAAGGTGATGTGAGGCTCGCCTGTACTAATCTCCTCCCAGCTCTTCTTCTTATGAATCTTCGCCTTCACCCGGCATTTCCAGCTGCTCAAGGCGGTGCTCATCTTCGTGGTGGCGTAATTATCCACATTTTTGGGTTTAGGGTTCGGGAAGGTGTATCGTTGGTGAACCCTCCTGAGCAGGTGTTCGAGCAAAGCCGCATTCTCTTCGCTTCTAATGTCAGACGTGTTGATCGACACGCCTTCTCGGAGGATGCACCCTAGTTGCATGCTGTACCCTCGTGCAACGTGCTTAGGCTCCAACGGCATGCCACTTGGACTGACCTCCGTGATCACGTCCGTGACATTGTCCACCGACTGCACTTTACGCGGTTTAGTCCTTGCCCTCCGCTTCTTCTTCTTCTTAGCGGCCGGGTTGCTGTCGCCGGGTTCCGTGTGGTCGCCGCCATCGGTGCGGTCATCGCCAGTGGTCGTGTGGTCGCCACCATCTCCTGAGGTGTCATCCTCACCACCTTCTTCGTGGTACTCGGGGTCGGGATCCCGGACCTCCCGTTGATGCTCCTCAGCCTCGTCGCCACTAGTGACCGCGGCTTCGTCCCTCATATCGTCGGGCCAAAAGTCCATGTTCTGTACTCTTGCTTGCTCTTCGATGCTCATGCGCTTAGAAGCGTCGCCCGACATGTTTGAACTGCATTAAAAAGAGGCAAAAAGTTAGTATGACAAATATAAGAGAAAAAAAAACTGCAACTAGGGTGCATCCATATGTCCTATTTTTAGCAAAGTCATGCCAAATTTCACGAAAAAATTCGGCATGACCTTTGCTAAAAAAGGGACATATGGAGTACCCGAAATTGCCGGAACGGAAGTTAATCGACGTTCCGGCAATCTCAAGGGCCTCTCGGGGGTACCTGCAACCATTTCCAAATTTTAAAAAAACACAACTCGACGATGGTCGGAGCTCAAGCACAATACCCCATATGTCCTATTTTTAGCAAAGTCATGCCAAATTTCACGAAAAAATTCGGCATGACCTTTGCTAAAAAAGGGACATATGGAGTACCCGAAATTGCCGGAACGGAAGTTAATCGACGTTCCGGCAATCTCAAGGGCCTCACGGGGTACCTGCAAACATTTCACAAAAAATTTGCACAACTCCGGCCGGCATCTCCACGACACGATGGTCGGAGCACAACAACCACGACACGATGGTCGTGGACACATATCCTCATGCACATACATCACCACATCCACATCCACATCGAGGGAGAGAGGAACTACCTCGGGTAGGGAAGGGAAGCTCGGGTCCGAGATCGGCGTGGTGGAGGTGCTCCTCGTGGGCAGCAACTAACCTAGCAGCAAAAGAAATCATTAGCATGCTAAAAATTACAATCTACATAGTGTCTTTGTTGCTACTTATGGATAATACAACCTTGTAATCAACTAAATCGTCCTGCCAATCTACATAGTGTCTTTTTACAGGAAAGGATCAAGTTCAACAAGGTCGAATTCCTAGCTAGGAATTGTGTCGAGCACGTTGAGTGCAGGTTCGGTATAGGGGAGGGAGGAGGAGAGAGAGGGGAAGCATACCTCGGGGAGGGGGGAGGGAGGGGAGGTCGAGGACGGCCGGGGCGCAGGGGAGGTCGAGGATGGTCGAGGACGGCCGGGTGCCGGTGCGCGTCGAGGACGGTCGAGGGGCACGGCGAGGCGACCACGGGCGCGTCGAGCGCACGAGCGAGGCGACCACGGGAGCGTCGAGCACGGGCGGCGCCGGTGCGGGTGGCGGTGGAGGTCCTCCTGGCCGTCGGTGGCGGGCGGGTCAAGCGCGGCGGAGCGCGGTGGGCTGCCGGCGGCGAGAGGGCGCGAGAGGGCGCGGGAGTGAGGGACTTAGCGAAATTTTGGAGGAGATAACTGCAGCGCAGGGTGGCCCCACATGTAAGTGCAAGCGCAGGAATTCTGTGGCGCACCTGCGGAGGGATGCGCCACAGAAAGCAAAGATTCTGTGGCGCATCCTCTGGGCGGTGCGCCACAGAATTGTCTGGGCTAACAGGTCAAAAGAAAATGCTGCTGTTGTTGGGCACTAACACTACATCATCCCATTGGTTTCAACAGCACTGAACTAATCAGGACAGCCAGGTTCGAATCTTGGCTGCCTCAATTTTTTCTGAATTTTTTTTCTTACAAATTTTTTTCGGAGTAGAGCAGAGCGGGTGCGTCGAGCACGGCGGAGGCGTCGACCACGGCGGCGTCGAGGACGGGCACGAAGCACGAGATGTGAATTTGGGGGAAGAAGGCGCGCGTGCGTGTGGTAGAAAAACGGCTGGCATTATGTTTTTTGTGGGTGAAAACGTGGCGCGAAATGCGAAAACGGGTGTGTCTCGTCAACGGGCACCACGTCCGTAACGGTGGAAACAGCCGAAAACTGGCGAAAACGGTGAACGCGCCGGAAGTCCGACGGAACGTGTCCCGTCAACGGGCAGCACTTCCGTAACGGTGAAAACTGGCGAAAACGGTGAACGCGCCGGAAGTCCGACGGAACGTGTCCCGTCAACGGGAATTATTCTGCTTGTATACGTAGATATGCTTGTATATATACATCCTTATTCTGTGGCGCACGTAGTTGGTGCGCTACAGAATACGCGTATTCTGTGGCGCATGTACCCTGGTGCGCCATAGAATAAGCTTATTCTGTGGCGCATGGGCATGGCTGCGCCACAGAATAAAGCCCAAAGTGACTGACCCTTGCGTGGGTGTGGGGCCCGCTCATATTCTGTGGCGCATGGACATAGCTGCGCCACAGAATACGCTTATTCTGTGGCGCACCGATAAGTAATGCGCCACAGAATAACCTTATTCTGTGGCGCATCTTTAGAGGTGCGCCACAGCATAAGCTTCTGTGGCGCACGGCTATAAGGTGCGCCACAGAATAAGCTTCCATAGAATTGGCTTTTCCTACTAGTGATGGAGAGTACATGACCGTATATTCTGTGATGTTCAGTGCACATGGCAAAGTGCGGATGACTAGATACAGAAGGAGGCGGAGTGCTATAGCTATGGGACATGTAGAAGACTATCCAGGATGAAACGACTGTGAATTTGACTCAGGGTGACTAAAAGGCGATGGTGAAGTTTCTTCAAGTTGAAAGCATTTTTTACGCAGACCACTGGTTAGTGTGTGAAAGTGTTGAACGGGAAGAAGGGACTACAGTTGCAGGTGGAGTCACGTGGAGTCTGGGAGTAGCAGTGGAGCTCATAGAGACAACTCAAATCCGGAGTACATGGAGGTTTGACGCATTGACGAATTCAAGGTGGTGGACAATATTCGCCAAGGTGGAGTTTGTTGTATTTGTGTCAAATATTGTGTACGTGTTGGGTTAGGTTTGGACTTGAGTTGTATTAGGTGTGGATAGGTACGAGTAGTGTTCGAGTCGAACTCTTGTAGCCTGGGTCTCCTATATAATGAGGGGAGCACCACACGTGTAACCCATGACGACTTGATAGTAACAGGCACGCAGGGGGAGCCGGCGGCTTGTGCCGGCGCTTAGGGTGGCCAGGGTTGCGATATCAGTGGGGAGGAGCGCCCGTAGTCATGCCCCGCAGATGTAGGCGAGTTCGCCCAAATGCGTTAACAAATCTCGGTGTCGTCATCTTGTTGCGGATTGCTTGGTTCTCGGTAAATCGATTTTGCGCCTATGACAGCAACAACTCTAGTTATCACTGAAAATGCATCACGCTGTAATGAGGAACAATACGACAACAATGAAAGCAAAAATGGAAGCGAAAGAAAAATGGAACAGAATAGAAAAGTGAACATTTTAATCTTAAATTTTTAAGGTGCAGGCACGGGACAACAATCAAGAATGGAGTTGTAAGAAAGCATTCAGAGTTCATCACAAAGGTAAAAATGCATGACACTGAAATGAAGGACAACAGGACAACACTATGAGAAAACGAATGGAAGTAGAATAGAAAGGTAAGCATTTTAATCCTACATGACTTTGCACATGTTAGAATAAAAAAATTGACCAGCTCGGTCTGTTACACTTACCTCACCCTGTCATTTTTGAATCGTCTCTGCTTCTTGCCTTATACAAACAAGGTTGGTTTTAATCTCTTTGCAAATCCTTCCTTCCAGTAGCCTAACTGAAACCCAGAGCTTAGGCTCCAGCTCTACCACATAAGAAAGCCTAGTATGAAATTCCTGGCCCGCAGTGACCCCGATCTAACCAGTCCTCTGCCTCCCGTGTCGTTCTTCTGGGGCAACAACGGGGGCCTCCCAAACCCTCGCCGCTGCCGGCCTCCCCCCTCTCTATCCGCCTCGTCGCCACCCGAGGAAGCCGCCGGAAAGTCCGCGCGGCCGCCCGTGACGGTGGTGGCAGGGATTTCGCCGTTCCGTGTCCTGCGCGCGGTGGGCTGCGGTCTCCGGGGCGGCGGCCCTGGCCGGTGAGGCGACGGCGTCTTGGCGACAGGCGCCGGTCGCGGGTGCTGGTGTCCGGCTGCCTTGGTCGCTCGGCGGCGAGGCGCCGGCGGGGAAGGTCGCGACGCTCTCTTCTCCAGCTGTGGCTCCAGATCTGATGGGCTCAGATCTGACGGTACGGTCCCGCCTCTCTCTGGCTCACTCCTCCCGCCCTCCTTGTGTCACGGCGGCCTTGGTCGCCGTTGCTAGTGCTGGCGTGGTGCTGGTGGTTCAGGTCTGGGTCCGGGGGAAACTCCTGGCCGGCTGGTCCGGCTCCGGCGGCGGCGACGCCCAAGGGCGCCGCTTTTCTCCTTGGAGGCGCCGCTGTGGACCCATCCTCCCACCCCCGAACCTCCCTCCCGAGCGAAAGCTCAAAATCCCTTCTGGATTGGGCGGTGTCGTCCCTGTGCGCGTCATTTGCTCCCTGGAGACGCCGTCTGGGGATGTTGTGGTCTTGGGTGAGTGATGCCTTTGATGGTTCGGCGGTGCTGTGGTTCCGGCAACGGTGTTTCTCTTGCAGGTCTGTTGGTTCCGGCGTGCTCTGCCTCAGCGGGTCGACGCCCTCGATCCTGGGCGGAAGGGGATAGGGTTCCCCTTCCTGGTGGCAGAGTTCACCCGTCCCCCTGCTTGAGAAGCTCGCTGCTGTGGCGAGGCCTTGGCGCTGATGTTCAAGTTCGACTCTCCGGCGGCTTTCCTTCTTCGTTTGGGTGTTCATGGGAGCCAGCGGTGTAGCGGGCGTGCTTTCTTGTGTGCAGGTCGGTCGATGGGCTCGCTTCGTGTGGACGCGATGCTGGTTCCTCTCCTAGCTCTAGGGTGAGCGCCTCTTCTTGCCGACGGTGTGGCGTCCTTCGAGCCAGGACGAGAGGGCAGGGGCCCTCTTCGGCATTAGAGAAGGAAGGAGTTGCTTCTTCCCACCCGACGGTGCAGTCTCGTCCTCGACCCTCCTTGCTGCAGTCAGCTGGTCTTCGGCTTCTTTTGCTTCGCTGTTCTTGGCCCTAATCGTAGTTGGCAACATCTTCCACGAGCTGTGCTTCATTTTCTTATTTTTCTTTGCTTGTTGTTGATGTTGCGTTGTAAGTTGCTCGTCCAGCTCTGTGTTTCGTTCGGTCGCTGGTTGTAATTCCTGGCCGGTTGAGGGGTTTGTTAATTCAAAGTCGGGCTCGTGGAGCCTATGTTCTAAAAAAATTCCTGGCCCGCTGAAACTTCCCCAGCTTCGTCAGTAGTATCAACAACCTACACGGGATTAAAGTGCCAACCAGATTTCCTAGACGCCTTCTACAAAAAAAAAAAAAAAAAAAAGCAGCCTCGTAGTGTCACTGGTCATCAAATCTACAGAAACATCAATTGACCAACCACTTCCTACCTTGCATCTAGAGTCCTACTGCCATCCTATGTATAATATCCAAAACACTTTCTGTGGTTACAGGCGGATGTGCTGAATGTATCTTCAACACTTACATCTGCTCGACGTGGATCGTCGACGTGGAGAGCGGCCCAAGTAGCTTCTAATCTGGTACTCCCTCCGTTCCTAAATATAAGATGTTTTAGCTTTTTCCAGATTCACATGTATCTAGACATGTTTTAGTATGTATGTTCAATTGTTCATTCATTTCAGTCCGCATCTAGTCAACATGTGAAATACCTAAAACATCGATCTTATATATAGGAACGGAGGGAGTACTTCGTAATGCAATTCTTCCCTTATAAAAAAAAAAAACTCAGCTCGATCGTCAGTAATAAAAAAACGAAATGATCGTGCGTTCAATTTATAGGGTGACGGGAAAAATGAATTACAAATGCATTTTGCGCGTGCAAAATTAACTGAGATCTTGCAGCTGCGGCTTATATATGATACAAACAAGCACGTCGTATGTATTTGTTTGATACAACCAACGGACGAATCATCAATAGATGGCAGAATACATATAATCGGCGAGCAGAGGATCGAGGAGCACTGACTGCTACGGCGTCTGTGGGCATGACGGTGCCGTTGCCGGGGAAGAAGAAGTGGAGGCGGCACGAGATGCGCGTCCAAAAGTGGCGCTTGCGGAAGATGCCCACCTTCCACCGCGTGCGCACCTTTCCGGACAAGTCGAGCGGCACAAGGCCAGCCTTGAGCGACTCGTCCATGTCCCGCATCCCGGCAGGGTCCAGCGCCCGCCCCGCCGACACCACGTTGAACTGCAGCGGAAGGGAGCTCTCTCCCGGCACCACGAACGGCAGTGACCGCAGGAGCGCCACCTCGGCATCGTGGAGCCCCAAGGCGAGCTCGAAGCGGGAGAAGGAGGCGTCCGCCTTGGATTTGTTGTTGTTGGCCAGGATGGTGATGGACACCTGCACGTACTGGATGGTGCCGTCCTGGCCGTACTGAAACCGCCCCAGCTGCGCGTCGGAGACCGCCAGGTACGGCGTGCTGGGCCTGTAGAGGAGGTACACGGAGAGCACCGCCGCGATGGTCACGACCACGAGGATGGCCAGCACCGTGCACAGGATCACCATCACCCACTCCCGCCTGGAGGTCCGGTGCTGGGGTGAATTTATCCCCCCCCCAGATCCTCGGCTCCCTGGGCTGATCCACCGCCAGCCTCTCCGGCTCCACCGACGGCAGCGGCATGGGAGGGGGTTCCTCCTCATCCTTGACGTCATCTTCCAGCGACGGCAGCGGCATGGTGGGATCCTCCTGAAACTTTTTGGCCTGCTCCAGGTACTTGTCCATGAGCGGCGTCACGAAGGGTCTGACATCCTGGACGTCGCCCCTCCACGAGGGGCGCTGGCGACGATGCGACGTCGTGCACGACGTCGCATAGGGCTGAAAGGGCTTCCGCTCCCCCGTCAGCTTTAGGAGCTGCTCCGCCTCATTCTTGAGGATGTCAATCATGGGGTTGGACACCCCAAGGTTGTCAAGGGCTTTCCGGCCCGCCTCCAGCTTGTCACGGGCGCTGGCGTGGTCGTCCGTTGTACTCACCTTCTCTATGACGCCTGCGTGATCGCGACGGGCAAGCTCGGTCTTCACCTCCGTTGGCATTTGGGCGGCGGCCGATCGGGTGCGGCGTATAGAGTGCTTCAAGGGAGGGGTGAGGAAGTGTTCTCCTTGGATACTGAAGCATGCACGCACGTTCCCATAAGAAAATCTCGGCCGGTCGACCGACTTAGAAGGAGAATTAGCAAAACCGAATTAACCTACCTATACGAGCAATGGGCGATGATGATAGTCGCGACGTACTCCCTGACCACCTCAGGGAGGAGGAGGTCAACCATAACCTTGCGTACTTCTCTGCTGTAGAGATCGCCGAAGCTAACAGTGAACGAGCCGGCGGCGACGTCCTTCGTCGGAGGGTCGAAGCCCCCGGGGTCCACCTTCTCTATCTTGGAATCGTCTGGGTGCTGCCTCACGGTGAGCTTGAGGTCCCGGACCACGACGCTTTGGAGGCCACCCAGGATCTGCGAGAAGGGCTCACTCAGGGCCACCCCGCCCTGGACGTAATTGTACGTTCCTCCTTGGCTTTTCCTGGCGATCAGGTCCAGTACCTGGCCGGCCGTACGTTCAAATAGAATTAATAGCAATCAAATGTACTACTACCTCCGATCCATATTAGTGGGCACAACTTTGTCTAGATACACATGTATCTAGTCTAAATACTTAACTAGATACATATGAATTTATACAAAGCTATGCCCACTAATATGGATCGGAGGGAGTACTAATTAATATGGATCGATCGATGTACGTACGCTCGGGTCGTGTTTATGACCGAAACCAAACGTGTAGACCGCCACATTGCCGACATCAACAGTCTCAGGAGGATCGCTGGGAAGGGTGTCCGTGAAGTGCATCCCATCGGACATGAGAATGATGCTGGCGACGCGGCCGGCACTGAGGCGGCGGCCGTCGAGGACTTGGAGGCCAGCCCGGAGGCCGTCGGTGATGTTGGTCCAGCCATCTGCGTCCAGCTGGTCGACGCGACGCTCCAGCACTGCCTTGCGATCCTCGGTCATGAAGCGCAGTGAGCACACCTTCTCGGCGGTGTCGGAGAAGGAGACGATGGAGAGGCGGTCGATGGGGCTGAGCTTCTTGATGATGAACTGCATGGCGAGCTTGGTGTCGTCGAGCTTCTTCCCTTCCATGCTGCCGCTGACGTCCAGGACAGCCACCAGGTCTAGCCCCGAGCGGTAGGCGGCGGAAGATGCATCGGTGAGCTCCAGCATCACCTGCTGCCTGTTCGCCTCCAGTGGCGCCTCCTTGTTGCCGTACGCCACCAGCCGCACTATTTTTTCGCCATTGCGCGGCAGCTTTCGCCCTGCAGCTGCAGGTTCATCATGCTTCATTTTTCAGTGATCATTATTCAATACGGTTTATGAAAAAAAAATTGAATGAAATATGGTGTGAAATAAAACCTCCTGATACGTCCTCCTCGTCACTGAAGGGCATTGCGATCCAGCGCTAGCTCTACTCACGATCGATCGAACGAATAGCTAGCTAGGTTATCTATCGGGCCGGGTCAATTAATATAGGAGGAATGGAGTGGCATCAAGGGAGGTCAATTAATATAGGAGGAATAGCGTGGCATCAAGGGAATGGATGATCCATTGGTTAAGGTTGGGGAGGGGGAATTTCGTGGGGCAAGGGTTTGGTATCTTCGTTGCTCTCCCTCACAGCTTCCCTTTTCAGAACTTGTGTGCTTGTTGTGTTAGAGAATAAATTCTCATCGGATTTCAGTGACACTGACGAAATAAGTACGTACTGATACCATAATAACTGTACTTAGTTCTTAGAGATTGCAAGCAACTGATATTGTTATCACATCTTTTTCTTCAAGAAAAAAATAACAGATATATATATTGTTATCACAACTCGGAGTACCTAAAAATAATTAAATGAGCGTGTGTTGAACTGATTCATACACCACTTACAAATTAAAAGGTACCAAAAAAACAACTACAAATATATTTAACGAGCGCTAAAATTAATCGAGCTCTTGTGGCTTACAACATAATTAACTGCCATTGTTTGCACCTGTACGTACAAGCATGGCTAGCTTATGTATACATAAATTGCAAATGTATGTATGTGTTGATACAACGAAGGAAGAAAGGAAGGAAGGAAGGAAATAATGAATCAAGGAATTATAAAAAAATTGGTGCACCGTAAATATATAAAATGAGGATTTTAGGATAAATTTCATTATTTAAAATTTTATTTTCTACAAAAAAATCTGATTTTATTTTTCATACATTGTACTAGTTCCAATATAATGTTGGTCTGCAAAGTTTCAAACTTTTATTTAATTCCGTTTGGGAGAGACAAAAAAGAGAAAGTTTGCGCATGAATCTCAACACAAAGATGGATGGTATGGATAGGGGCATGTTCCTATCATGGTGCTCTGTCAGCTATTTGGCCAAATGTATTTGGATTCTACAGTAATAAGCAGGTTGAAGCCTGATAATCTTTACTTTCGCACTGTTGATATATATGGCACAATTCTCTTCTTATGTATCGCATCTCAAATTGTATTGATGTCCTTGCAGATTGAAACGTGCTTTCATGTTGGATGAGACTGGATGACACATAAGATTCAACTATGCGAACGGGCACCACTCAGCTTCAGATTTATGAAGGACAGAATTGCAAGGTGGACGTCAGACATCTAACATTCCTGTGACTCCGGAGGCACCAACTTTGAGCTGGAGCCGAAGCTCTTCGCATAGCCGCCAGTGGCGCACTTCGACGCCGCGCATGCCAACTTCGATGCCTTCATCGATCATGACACCAAGATCGTGGCCATGAAGCCCCACAGCACCAAGATCCCGGCCTTTGACGCTGCCACCTCCGCCGTGGGCATCCTCCCCTAGCCGCTAGAGTACCGTACGGACTTCGGCCTGCCCCTTCTCGTCTCCGTCACTACCGGAAAATGGGTGTTCGCCAAGTGTTAGTGCGTTTGCCGAGTGTTGTTTGTCGGGCACTCAGCAACGGGGCTCTATGCCGAGAGCTATCAAAAATATACTCAGCAAAGAAAAGGCACTCAGCAAAAAAAGAAAAAAACACTCGGCAAAGATTTACGCTCGGCAAAGACGGCCAAAAACACTCGGCAAAGACGCTGGAGACGTGTCCCCATCCGCCGCGGCCGGTGGAATAGAAACGACACATCCTCTTTGCTGAGTGTCCATTGTTTGAGATATTTTTGGCGCCAGTTTTTCCCGCCGGTGCTATTTTCCCGCAATGTTTCTTTTTCATTTATTTTTTCCCGCCTGTTTTAATAGACACTTGGCAAAGACATTTTATATTTTTCTTTTACATTTCGGCCGAGGGGAAGGAAGGTTTAGAAGGACGCAAAGCGTGCGCTTTCATCAAGCTCATTTTGCAAGAATCATTGGCCGAAATGATAAGCGTCAAAGAGGTTTCAAGTGAGAAAAGAGGAGAGATGATAGAGCTCAAGAAAGACGAACGCTTCAAGAGCTTCATGGACATACAAAAGGAGAAGCTATGAATTGAAGCGGAAATTGACCTAACTGCCATGTTGAAAGCAACAACGAGGGCAAAGGAAGTTGATCTCAAGGTTTTCACCGAGAAGGCCCGGGTGATGATGCCCGACACAACCATCATGGGCAACAAGATGAGGGCTTGGTATGAAACAAATAAAAAGCCATGATCTTCGCTCGAGAAGATTGAGCACTCGATGTCATACTGTAAGTTTGTATGAACTATGTGCCATTTGTGATCGTTTTGATATTTTGATGGATGCCCGGCACCGTTTAATTTGAATTTCAAACTTGGATATTTATTTTTAAATTATGCTAAAATATTTGTTATATATTTTATTTGTTATGATTTTGTAGTAAATTATTGCAGCTAAACTAGTTAAATATGAAAATGTGCCGAAATAAAAAGAAGTTGCCCTAACGTTATTAAATTGCAGCAACGGCATTGATCTTTATCAGTTGTATCATATTACAGAATGAATTTTCATAGACAGAATCATTCAAGAGATGGCCTTACAACAAGCAACTGGAAACTGTCTGCTCTCTATACATCACAGAGAACAACCTGCCAGCGTCAACATGTTCTAACCAAATTATGTATACTCGTTGTCCAATCTTCAATTGAGTAGCAAAAACAAATTCTAAACTGCAAGATTGGGTTCAGGTGAGGTCCCTCCATTTGTCATCCAGCCATGTCAACAGAATTGGGGGCCCTTTCCCCAATACCTTGACGCAAGAAGTATGCCGATTTTCGTTTACCTAATTCCCTGTGAGATCGCAACCTATCAGGCTCACGGCACTTCAATCATATAAATCAAGAATGGAGTTGTAACAAAGCCTTCAGCATTCATCTCTAATTATCACTAAAATGCATGACATTGAAATGAAGAACAATACGGCAGCAGTGAAACGGAAAAAATGGAAGTGGTCCCAAGAAGAAAATGAAATAGAATAGAAAAGTAAACATTTCAATATTAAATGTTTGTGTTGGTTCTTAAAATTCTTGTATTATACATGATAGACTGAACGCAAAAAATGCCTTGCGTATGTTAGAACAAAAAATTGAGCAGCTTGGTTTGTTACAATTACCTCACACTGTAATCTTTGGATCCTCTGTGCTTCTTCCCTGATACAAACAAGGTTGGTTTGATTTCTTTGCAAATCCTTCCTTCCAGTAGCCTAACTGGACCCAGAGCTTAGGATCCGCTCCAACACATAAGAAAGTGTAGTTTGAAATTCTTGGTCCCCCGAATTTTCCCCTTACGATTACTGTCATCAGCCTACACGAGATAGAAGTGGCAACCAGATTACCTGGCTGCCTTCTACAAAAAAAATGCAGCCTCGCAATTTACACTTGTCATCAAATCTGCACAAACATCAAATTTTTTTTTTAGATAAAGAGAGTTTTATTACTTAAAATGTTTAAGCATTACACCCAGACTTTGTATAACTAAGATGCACACAGCTGAAACAAGTCTGAAAGTACTAAACATAAAAAGGCGAATTACATATCAGAATGAGAAAGTGTAAAAACGCCTATAGTGGTGGAGGGCCGATCCGCAAATTATTCTGCCATCCATGTCGGGATAAAAAGTCTCTCGCCGTAACCTCCTGTTTTGTACAGACCCCCATAAACAGGTCTCGATGCACCATACGTTGCAACTGAGACCACAAACGGAGTGTAGCAGTAGTCCTATAGATAACCTGCATAAGAGAGCAATTTTTATCGTTAAAAACCTTGTCATTTCTACATAGCCAAAGCGACCATATTACGGCTAGCGCTGCCACCCTAATAAGTTGTTTGAATCTATTATCCACACCGTTCAGCCAGTCATCAATTAATGGATCAACGATCTTGCCTAGCCTGCATCTAGAATCCTACCATCCTAAGTATAATATCATCCAAAACACTTTCTATGGATACAAGCGAATGTTCTGAATGTATCTTCAACACTCACATCTGCTCGGCATGAATCGGCTTCAGCTGCTCGATCAAATCAAGAGCTCCTACGAGCTAGTAAACTTGCTGTTTCCCAAATGCCATTGAACCTAGGGTTCTACTCGATCCCTCTGTTCCGATATATAAGACGTTTAAGGAATTTCCGACAAGTTCCAAAATCACCAAAATGACTTGTTTGCCCCCACTTGCACGATCTCAGATAACTTATAGGTATGTACGTATGAATTCATATGTACGCAAGATGTCAGGCGAATAGCGAACAGCGAAACAGGCCAACAGCGATACAGAAAAAGAATAACGAACACCTCATCGCCCCAGCGATAACCTCGCCGCCCCACCACCACATCCAGCACCTCCACCTGCAGATCGTCGTAGCCCCACCACCGCATCTAGCAGGCCGTCTCGCCCTAACACACCAATGCCCAGGTCGCGCCCAGGGCCTCAACTCCTCATCGCCCCAGCACCCCATCGCCCATCGCCGGCGACCCAGCGCCACCTCGCCCAGCTGCAACAAGAAGACCTCGCCCAGGTCGTCGCGCAGCACCAGAATCATCAGGTCGCTGGAGGAGCGCAGCTCCTCGTCCCAGCGCCTCAGCGCCCAAAATCGCCGGAGCCCCAAGTCGTCGCTGGTGCCCCAGATCGTCTCCGGCGCAGCTCCTCGGCCTAGCGCCTCAACGCCCAAGATCGCCGGAGCCCCAGGTCGTCCTCGGAGCAGCTTCTCACCCCAGGTCCTCTACGCCAAAGTTCGCTGGTGCCGCAGGCTCGTCTCTGGCCCAGATACTCGCCCCAGGTCCTCACCGTAGCAGGTCCTGATCAACTTGAGATCAACATCAGAGCACACTAGTACAGAACGACACATCGGAAACGGGCCACAAACCCCTTCGGCAACGGAGAATGGTTCATGTCCCCGACTCTGTCACTGATGTGAAGGCCTTCATCGGTAACGGAGGCAAAAAACCATTTCCGATGAGGTCTCCATTTGGCAACGGTTGTGCGCAGACCTCCGTTGCTTTAGTTTTCCTACATCAGATACAGAGTTTTCCATCTACCCGTTTGCACTGAGATTTTCTCATATTTCGGTTATATGCCATAATACATGAAAGGCTGATTGCACAATGCACTAAAACGTTATTCAATTCATAACATAGAACAAATGCCATCATTACATTGGTATACAATAATATCACCATTTTTTACAATTTGACTACAATCATATCTATCACACATTGGCATAATGTAATATCACCTATTACACTTTGACTACAATCATGAACTCTAAACCTATAAGCAACTAACCTAACAAGATGGAAGGCTGGCTTAATTAAGCCAGCCTTCCATCTTTGACTTGGAGCTCACCTTCTATGAGCTCTCGGTCGTCGTTGTACCCACTCCAAGACCAGTATCCACGAAATTTCCTTGCCTTAAGGTTTCTGGTTCTCGGAATGATACATTGGTACTTTTATGCAGTGTTGCCGAAATAAACTCCTGCGTGAAAAAAAAAACTATTAGCGAAATGTACAAAATACATCTGGATATTAAAAAAATCAGTGGCTATTTTCCAGCAACTGCTTTGTTCGGTTGCCATTTTCGAGAAACTGCTAAGATCAACGGCAAATATCCAGGAACTGCTCTGTTTGGTGGCAGACAGTTCGCATTCCTTCCTTCTCTTCTTCCTCGTTCCACCCCAATCCCCCACCCGCCATGGACGACCGCAACAGAATAACAGAGACAACTACCGTCCGTACCCACGGCACCGTTCTGGAGGTGGTGTACACGAACGAGGAGCATACCGTGGAGCGGATCCTCAACAAGTACGAGGAATGGCTAGCAGAGGAGAAGCATCGGTTCATCGGCCTTGACATCGAGTACACCCGTGATCGTCGGCACATGGCTGTCCTGCAACTCGCCATGCGCCAGCATGTCCTCGTGTTCCACTGGTGCAAGTCCAAGAAGAATTGTCCAGAGTTGGGCAAATTCTTTGAACGCAAGAATATCACCTTCGCAAGCGTGGACATCACCAACGACAGCAAGGTGCTTTCTTCTGCCGGCTTCCACATTCCACCGGAGTACTACGTGGACATCCAACTCGTATACAAAATCAAGGGTGGAGACGAGAGGGACGGAATGGGTGATCTAGCGGCAGACCTCATCGACAAATTATACGCCAACATGAAGAAGGAGTTCCCATCCAACCAGCACGTTTTTGGGAGCGGATGCCGCTGCACAAAGTTAACCTCGACTACGCAGCAATAGATGGGTACGTGACCTACGAGTTGTATCGCAAGATCCTAACCTTGAAGGACAGGCTACGTCCAACATGGCAGGAAATGCTCTGCCCTAGGTGCAAGAATGCCCTAGGTGAATTGCAATAGGCTTTGGATGTGGGTGTTTAACTAGTTTGTACAGTTGGTGCTTTAACAATAAGTGTTTGTAATTATCAGAACATGTATGTGTGAATTTGCACTAGGAATTTGTTTATGTGATGAAATGCTCATACGTAGAACCTAGTTCATCGGCATCACAGCCGGTCACAGAAAGATTTATACCTTTCACCCGGCGGGAGAGGAGGTGCAGGCCTCTGCCAGATGCGCTGAGATGCTACCAGCGCGCTGCGACGCAATCACCTCCTCCTCCTTCTCCTTCGTCGACATCCACCTCCTCCTCTTCTCCAGATCAGACACCACCTACAGATCCTCCACCACCTCCAGATCGGCCACTTCCTCCTCCAGATCGGCCACTTCCTCCTCCAGATGGGTTTCTGCTGGTAGATCCGCCGGAGGTGCTGCACCACCACCTCATGAATGACCTCCTCCACATCGGCCTGGCTCAGAAGAAGCCGGGCATCACCGGAGGAGGAGGGCGTCAGATGGTGGCGCTGCCGCATCATTAGCGGACGCATGGCCGCCTCCAGATCGACCTTCCCCTCACGAAGGGCTGCCGCTAGAACGGTGCTGCCGCGGCGGCTAGAGCCCGGTCGCCATGGCCGGATCTAGAAGCGCCGACAGAGGAAGCCATTAGAGAGAGTGAGGAGAGTTGAAAGCCACAGTGTGCGGCGGCTAGGGTTGGAAGAGAGAAAGTGAGAGAGTGATAATGAGACCGAGCCGGCAGTATATATAAGCACCACATTGGCAACGGACATTTTATATAACCGTTTCCATTGATTTTACACCAGCGAGAAGTAAACTTACTAACAGGTACTCTAAATATATGAACGCAGAGACCACTTAGCAGCTAATGCTACTACATACGGACTTGATAATGAAGTAAAATTACATATATGCTACTACTAGCTAATGCTACTACTAGCAGCTGCTGATGAAGACTCGGGCTCGTCGTCGCTGTACACGAGTGCGTCCCTCCGGCATAAGGTACCGTCGAAGATCTTGATGAAGAACCCGTTGTCGCCGTCGAACTCGAAGCACAAAAAGTGCCCCTGCTCAAGCTTGTACGCTTGGGCGAATGACTTCCATCCTGGCCGAGGTACAAATTCCCCCCGGCACTCACGGCCGTCTTCACCGCCCAGCTGTCATTCTCGCAGTCCTCCATCTTCAGATGCATGGTAGCTGCCACCATGCCTTGGAGCTTCTCTGCGAACGCCCTCGGGAGCCTCAGGCGGCTCTCGATGCCCTTGTACAGGATAACCAAGAACTCAAAGCCGCGTAGCTCCGGGGACATGTCTTCAGAGGACGGTGAGGGCGACACCGATGGCGTGGCATTGCGGCTGCGCCCCTACCACGGCCGCGCCCTCATCCACGGCCGCGCCCACGTCGATGGCCGCGACCGCTGATGGTACCTCTCGCCGGGGACATGTCTTCAGAGGATGGTATGGGCGACACCTGTCGGGGGAATACTTTCTAGATTAACCCGCGGCCCAGTGCGACTTACTTTACTCGCACGGGCAAAGGCCCACATGGGAGTAAGCCCAATATTGAACCGCCATAAGGAGAAAGATCTACAAGATGTATCACGGAGGACGTAAAGACCAAGTAGTCTCCCAGTAGGTCTCCGTGGACATATTTCTTGTGGAGGAAGTTTCCTTTGTAACCTGACGAGCCTCTGCATATATAAAGAGGACTCGTAGGACGTAGAACGGGTCGAGCTATCAAGCCCTTAAACCCTAGCACATACGGCGAGTTCCACATTGGATCGCCTCCATTGTAACACCTCGATTATCATATCAATACCAATCTAGGCTAGGCAGGAAGTAGGTCTTTTACCTCACATTGAGGGGGCCGAACCTGGGTAAATCTGTGTTGATCTTTGTTCCTGCGATCCCAAGCTCGGAGATGCTTGACTCGCGTAATCCCACGACAGTTGGCGCCCACCGTGGGGCCTGCGGTCAAAGGCATCACGTTCCGCGCAGGATCCATGAAAGGAACTGAAGATCTCGTCGTTGGCCGTATCATCACGGTCAATGGCACACCTCTCATCGACGATTCAAGCTGGGGGCCAGAAGCAGATTATTTGGAAACTGGCCACGTCATCCCGTTTGGATCTGTCCATGTTTTCGTCGGCTTCATTGGCGGCGAGTCAGAAAATCCATCGCAGCATGGTGACTCAGAAGAAGGAGTCGCAGTAACGGTGGATCAGGAAGAAGAATCTATCAACTAGGAGTCGCTACCTCTTGAAGATGAAGAAGGCCAATCCAGCGAGTATATCCTTGAGGAAAGGCTATGCGGAGATCCTGTGGATAGCGACTCGCACCCTCCAGAAGATCGGCATATGGAAGGGATCTACAGGACCACGGAAGCAGACGAAGGATTGGGCATGCCGCCAGGCATGTTAGCGCCCGCGCTGTCAGAAGCAGCAGAACAAGCCGCACCAGACGCATCAGGAGTCGCGGCATCTGCTGCAGTTACCCCAGGAGCCACGGCCTCAGGAGTCGCAAACAGAGAGACCCTGCCTGGAGTTGTGCCAGCAGAATCAGGGTCAAGGGTGGCCTCCGACCCGGCGGCCACGTAGCCATGGGAAGTGTGCTGCTCACCCCAATATCAGCGGCTAACGCGGCCGCCAGAGTGACAGAATTGGAGGCTACAAGGATTGGGCTGTACGATGAAGTTCAAAGAATAGCAGATGAAAGAGCCAGGCTGGCGCGTGAAGAACAGCGCCTCCAACAGGAGCACCAGCGACTCATTGAGGACACCAACGCTTTGCAAGGAGTACAGGGCACCTTGCCACACAGGCGCTACGCAAGCCGCCTGCAGCCTGGGACGGTAAACCCGGTGGATTTGTTTCAATCACCCACCTCTGGGCTTGCTGCCACGGTCCCAGCGCTTAGAACACCAGAAGCTACAGCGCCGCCTAACGCGGTTCCATCAATCGCGACTAATGCAGCACGACCAATCGCGTGGACAGAAGCCGCGGTACCATCAGTCGCGGCGCCCTCGCACATGGCACCAACCACTACAGTTGCACGACCCGTAGCGCCGTTAGTCGCGCCAGAAGTTCGGACATATGTGGCACCATCAGTCACACCAGCAGTTCCAACCTTTGCTGCACCAAGAACAGTTGAAGCACCTGGATCGAGAGCTATGGTACCAATCAATAACAGGGCCATCATGCCCCCACCATTACCACAGCCAACCTTTGTTCAGCAGCCACTATAGCAGCCTCAAAGGTTTCACACGCCGCAAGGGCACTATGTTAGCCCAGTGGAAAACCTCTTTGCGGCTACAAACATCTTGTCCAGGTTAGCACCAGCAGGGAATACACCCATGGACAGAGAGGCGCGACGCGCCATTGAGTTGCTAAGCACAGCAGTTATCCAACAAGCAAATATGTCTGAACACGCGGGACGCCTGCATTCCACACCCTACAATAGCAGAGCAACGGTGGAGAGAAGTATTCATGCAGAGTCACCTCACGTTGCGACTTCAAGCTCTGCGAGGCGGCAAAGGGAAAATCAACCTGTGGCCCAGAATCAACCGTAGCAAGCTCAACCTGCAGAAGTCGCGCAGCCGCGCGCAGTTGTTAACTCCGCAGGAAGGCCAGCTCCATCCAATTTATCATCGTGACTTAAAGGCCCAGGCTGTTTCAGCGAGAGAATCAGATCCAAGCCATTTCCTGCAGATTTCAAAGGACATCAAAAGTTCGCCAATTACAATGCAAGCATGGACCCTATAACTTGGCTCAACAATTACGAGATGGGCATGAGTATCCTCAACGCATCTGAAGAGATTTGTGCCCGGTATCTAAACATGATGTTAGAGGGCGCGGCTCACATATGACTGCAGAATTTGCCGCCAAACTCAATAAACTCTTGGGATGAGATGAAGGAAGCTTTTATCAAGAATTTCCAAGGGACATGCAAGCGACTCTGCGGCATAGAGGACCTGGAGCATTGTGTACAGAAGGAAGGCGAGTCAAGTCGCCATTGGATGAGAAGGATAGCGGAAATTATTCACTCCTCAGATAATATACCTCCAAGCTCAGCGGTCCTGGTGATGGAGAAAAATTGTAGATTTGAGCCACTGATCCATAAATTAGGTCGCATGAAGGACAAAGTTAAGAGCCTAAGCGAGGTAATGGCAGCGGCCAACAAGTATGTGAGCTCAGATAAGACCAGGGACGGATTTGATGGAGAGAAGAGGAAATTGCTGGAAAAGGAAAGAAGACTAGCAGCAAACCTCCACAAGCACAAGCCAGCAATGCTAATGCAAGTTACAAGCGCAAGAACGAGGAAGGAAACTCGGGTTTAGTCGCAAATACTAACACTCGCTACAAGCAAAGCGGTGAGAGAGGAAGGAATTTTCATCCAATTAGTTTGGAAGAGGTTTTCAACCGCCCTTGCGACATCCATATAAGGAGAGATGGGAAGCCGTCCAACCACTCAAAGGCACAGTGCTACCATTACAAGAAGTGGAAGGATGGGCAACCACTCAACCCAAGCAACAACAATCAAAACAACGAGGGAGGCAACCATGGTGGAGTTAATAATGATAACAATAACGTTGCCCCAAACCCGTAGCCAGACCAGCCTCAGTTCCCAAAACAGCTGGGTCAGTATCACACAATTGTGGTCAATACCTCAAGAAGGGAGCAAAAGCTACGACGACGTAATCAAGGGTTAATGCCATAGTTCCAGCAGTACCACAGTGGCTAAAGTGGTCTGAGCAGCCAGTAGTTTGGAGCCGTGAGGATCACCCAAGAGAAATAAATGAAGAGGGTAAACTCGCGCTGGTGGTAGCCCCTCAAGTCGCAGGGTACAAATTAAGCAAAGTACTAATGGATGGAGGCAGCAGCATCAATATATTGTACTATGAGACCTTTAAGAGGATGAATCTTCAAGAGAAGCAGCTCAATCCATCCAGAACAACCTTCCACGGCGTTGTGCCGGGCATATCAGCCCAGCCATTGGGGCGAATCAACTTGGAAGTCGCCTTTGGGACACAAAGCAACTTCAGAAGCGAGTTCATCTGGTTGAGGTTGTAGATTTTCAGAGCCCATATCATGCACTGTTTGGCAGAGAACATTTGCAAAATTCATGGCTAGGCTGTGCTATGTGTACCTGAAGCTAAAGATGCCAGGCCCCAGGGGTGTCATCACCATTAATGGCGACAGAAGAATAGCTCGAGAATGCGAAGAAGGTGACAAGGCCATGGCTAGAGCAGCCTGCACTGCAGAGAGCACGCCCATGCATGAGTCGCAAGAAAATTTTGATGACATAGTGGAGGCCAAGAGGCACCTGCCTGACCTGCGGCTTCAGATTACAGCTGCGAGAGAGGCAAGGAAAGCAAGGGCAACTGCCAATCGCCAATAAACCATCAAGGGTTTTATACCATAAAGCTGGCCACTCAGGGCTAAAGTAACATCATTTCTGGTCGCCACCCAGGCACGACCGACCTAAGTATCATCTCTGATCATCACCTAGGTGCGATCGACCAATTTCTGGTCGCCAACGAGGCGCGACCGACCCAAGCATCATTTCTGGTCGCCAACGAGGCGCGACCGACCCAACTATCATTTCTGGTTGCCACCTAGGCGCAACCGACCCGAGTTTCTGGTCGCCAACGAGGCGCGACCGACCCATGTATCATTTCTGGTTGCCAATGAGGCGCAACCGACCCAAGCAACACTTCTGGTCGCCACCTAGGCGCGACCGACCCTGTATCATATAATGATTCTGAAATAAAGCATCTCAAATTACCAATTGAGTTGTCAGTATCATTGGTTCCTTGGGGCGCGGCAGCTTTTTAGCGCGGCCTATACCTTGGAATCGCCAAACGAGTGGCATTTATCATGATTATACTCGACCTCTCTACGATGTGACTTGCATTATGCGGTCAAAGTACTGGGGTGCGGTGTCAATCAAAGTGCGATCGCCTATCTTGGCTGCCAAGTGACCCTGAACACGCATGTTTACCTGGGAAATTCTGAGCCGCGCAAGTCCCTAAGTGAGGAAAAACTGAGACAAATCATAAGGACCTGCCTCAGGTCGAGACATGTACTGATGAGAGTACTTAAACAAGCACAACATTGTCTTTGTGACACATAAAATCTAAATAATTATTACAAGCCGCTAAGGGCTGAGATTATCAAACAATTGTTTCTTCTTTATTTGTGTGCAGCTTTTTGCCTATGAGCAGGAGGAACAGGCGGCTTGCCGAGCTTGCCAGAAGGAGCAGTCGCAGCCTCGCTTGATGACTTTTCAGTCGCGGGCTTGGGGGCTGCAGAGCTGGATACACCTGGAGAAGGGTTCTTGTCCTGCGGGTTAACCGCGCTGGACGACGGAGCGGGGGCTTTCTCCATTCTGCTCCCATCAGCATTGTACTTGCCCAGATAAGTCGCAAGCTCTACCCCTTCCACCAGCTCAGTTGCATGGCTGCGCATGCTCTTCCAAGTTGCAGCATATTCTGAGGCAGTTAGCTCGCTGCCGTCCACCTTCTTCGAAGGCTTGCCTTGTGCGACCTTGGCAGCATCAAAGCAAGGGTAATAAGTCTTTGCCAAGGCGAGCACATGGGCCGCACCAGAGCGAGCTGAGGACTCCTTCCAATCCAAGAAGAATTGAGGCGCCTTGAGCAGTCTCTTGAGCAGGCCATCAACATCCGCAGGAGCAGGCTTTGTTAGCAGCACACAGGCAGACAGCGACTTCATGCCTTCGCAAGCTTTCCGCGCAAACCCGCGGATATATTCCAGCTGCTCTTGGTACTACTGCGCTGAAGTGCAGAATTATCACCTACATCAAGGAATTTTTTGGTCAGCTCAAGCAATATACAAGCAAAGATAGTGGAGGAAACAAATACAGACATAAGTCGCAGTACTTACGAGCCAGCTCCTGGGAGATGATGCAGACCTTAGCATGCACGAGGTTGTGCGTGTCAGATAGCTTGGTCAATTTTTTCTCAAGATCGCCAATCTCAACAGCTTTTAACCGTGCATCTTCATTGGCTTGGGCAATGGCGTCCTTCTGAGCGTTAATTTGGAGGTCCAATTGCTGGATCCTCTTTTGGAGCTTATCCTCAACACTCTTTAGCCGCAGCTCGGCGGCTTTGGCTTGCTCAGAAATTTTGTAGCTCTCGTTAGAGAGCTCGCCCATCCTGTCATTGACCTTTTTCAGTTCAGCATCACGCTGGCCAAGGAGCTCGCGCAGCTTCTCCAGTTCAGAAGGAGTTTCCCCCAACTGTTTCTCCAATGCAAGTCTTGCAGCTGATACAGAGTGCAGTTCCTCCTACAAAAAGCACATAAGTTGTATAAGTACAGCCAAACAAAAAGTATCAAGTCTCTCTTTATCCAAAGAAGACACTTGATCCTTGGGGGCTAGTGGCAGAAGGGAGAAGACAGAAAGTTTACCTTGTAAGCTGCAGACAAATCAGATAAAGCCTTGCGGAGTTCCGTGGCTTGCTTGTCATTTGGGCAATAATGGCCTCTGACAGTTGTTCAGCGCGGCTCAGGGAAGATGAGGAGGCAACCTCAGTATGCAGAGCCAATGTTTGCTGGCCATCAGTCGCAGGCAACTTGACCAGCAGTGCGCCTCGGTCTTCAGCCGCTGCAGAGGAAGGATCAGCCTTCTCCACATCTGGGGCTGCAAGGAGGCCGTAGCCATGTCAGGAACAGAGGCCGTAGCCAGATCATCGGTGGTGGCCGTACCCTCCACCACAGTGTGGTGAGCCGCTGGCGATAAGCGCGGCTCAACCACAGGTTCAGAGACAGCTCCAGGATCGGTCGCGAATTTGACCGCGCCTCTGCAAAAAATAAAGAGCATTGTGTAAAGAAGAAGCACATGAGCCAAAGCAAAAGTGATACAAATACAAGGAAGACTACTAACTCTGGAGCCATCTTCACAGAGGCCATCAGGCCACCACTTGACGGCGAAGATTGGCCTTGGATCCCAGAATCTACAAGCAGAAATCTATGTGTCAGTAGAGGAGAAAAGAAAAAGCAGTTAAGATATCAAGGCAGTAAAAAATTACCAGATTCGAAACCCATGTCTTCTTCAGCTGAGGCGGTGGCCTTGTACACACGCCTGGCAGCGAAGGAGGTCGCACCCATAGCAGGTTTGCGATGCTTCGCGGCCTCAGGATTTTCCAGAGCACCAAGCTCTGGCTCCTCCCGCGAAAGCCTCTTCGAGATCCTGCGGGGAGTTGGGGCAGCTGCAGCAGCAGAACTCGCGGCTGGCTCTGGACTTTCATCCTCGTCCAGTTCAGTATCTTCATTGCCTGAAACCGCGGTGGCGACAGACGGGATGTCAGCAATCTCGCTGCCCTCTAGAGCGGGCATCAACTTCTTCTTTGCTCCACGCTTGGGTGCAGCACTACCAGCATCGGCCGCAGGAAGCGACCAATAATTTTCATCAGCCTGGATCAGAGAAGTATGAGACGCAGAATTAAGAAAGGAGCGCGACTCAATTATAAAAGGCAAAAAAGACAGAGAGAAGGAGTTACCTCAAAGGGCTTGTTGTTAACACTGAAAGGGGCAAGCCCCACCTTGTCAAAGGAGACATCTTTCTCCTCAGTAACGCGGGTGATAAACTCCACCCATTCATCAGGCGTCCAGTCAGCACCCTGAATGCGATCGACGTCAGCGGAAGTGCCGGTGCACTCCAGGAAGGAAAGCTATCGCCGGCTCACAGGCTGGATGCGCCATTTTGTCCAGCAAGAGAGAAGATCAAGGCCAGTGAGACCATGATTGATTAAGGCGCGGACCTTGAGAAGCGACTCGTTGACAAAAGCCATAGCTGAGTCGCGGGGTTTTGATTTGAGTGCCTCAGTGGGCACGAAGGTGGAGTTGGACCAAGGAGGGAGAGGAGTCTCGCCCTCTGGAGAAGTATCTTGACAATAGAAAAAAGATTTTTACCAGGCTCTTGGGCAATTCGCCAAGGCCAGCTTGGGAAGAGCGGAATTGTGACAGCGTTGAAGAGAGATGGCACCCACTTGAACATAGGCACCATTCTTGCAAGTGAGTTGGCTATTACAAGAAAAGGAGGCCAACCACAGATCGATATTGGGGGCTATACCGAGATAGTCCTCGCACAAGACATGGAAGTTGCTCACCTGGAGCATGGAGTTAGGCCCGATGTCGTGAAGGCGAAGACCTAAGCACCGCATCAGATCACGGAAGAAAGTGGAGCCGGGCGGCGAGAATCCTCGGTCCACGTGTTCCATGAACATCATCAGTTCATTGGGCTTGGGGCGCGGCTCAACCTCGCTGCCTGGAGCCCGCCAGACATTGTTCTCCTTTGGGGGGAGGAAGCCCTTGGCGGCTAAATCCGTGAGATGCTCCTCCGTCACCTAGGATCCCTCCCAGTTGCAAGAGATGGTGCGCTTATCGGAGGAGGATTTCGCCTTGGGAGCCATTGCGAAAGAGGAGATTGGATCGGGAAGCTAAGCTCGGGTCGAGGAAGACGATGGCGTGGCAAGGGACAAGAAGATTGCGAAGGAAAAGTGGATAATGACCTAGGCGGCCGCAGCTTATAACAGGAGGGCCCCGCGACTAACGGCATGATCTGCGTCTCGCAACCAATGGCACAATTTGCGCCCGCAAATCGAGTAACGGTCCGCAATTATAGGGAACAGAATATTCCCAGAAGAAGAGATGAGTCGCACAGATAAGTCACGGCTCTGCACTGCGTAAGTCAAAGATTGGTCAGAACGTTCACCGCGCGGCTCATCAGAACCATTTCAAGAAGACAGAAGATTCTCACCGTGAAGTCCTAACCAATCTTCGGGGCTAATGTCGGGGGAATACTTTCTGGATTAACCCGTGGCCTAGTGCGACTTACTTTACTCGCACGGACAAAGGCCCACATGGGAGTAAGCCCAATATTGAACCGCCATAAGGAGAAAGATCTAGAAGATGTATCCTGGAGGACGTAAAGACCAAGTAGTCTCCTAGTAGATCTCCGTGGACATATTCCTTGTAGAGCAAGTTTCCTTTGTAACCTGACGAGCCTCTGCATATATAAAGAGGACTCGCAGGACGTAGAAGGGGTCGAGCTATCAAGCCCTTAAACCCTAGCACATACGGCGAGTTCCACATTGGATCGCCTCCATTGTAACACCTCGATTATCATATCAATACCAATCTAGGGTAGGCAGGAAGTAGGTCTTTTACCTCACATTGAGGGGGCCGAACCTGGGTAAATCTGTGTTGATCTTTGTTCCTGCGATTCCATGCTCGGAGATGCTTGACTCGCGTAATCCCACGACAACACCGACGGGATGGCATTGCCACTGCGCCCCCTACGTACCTTGGCCTCGCCCTCGTCCACGGCCGCGACCGCTGCTGGTACCTCTCGCCATGGATTTGGACTGAGGGGATCTAGCGAAGTTTGAATAACTGTAGGCGCTGGACTGGGGCTTCAAAGAGACCGCTACTGGTACCTCTCGCCATTTATACTCGCGGGTCTGCTCCGCCCACCTCCCCATCTGCCCATTCGCTAGCCTCCACGTATCAACATTTTTAACGATTGGAAAATTCTATCCGTTACCATAGAGGCAAATATTGGAAATGAACAATTTTATTAACCGTTGCCAATATAATAGGTGACGAAGATTGGAAAGGGTCCGTTGCCAGTGTAGGTGGGCCTGGTCAGGTTTGTACGCACCGGCCGCGTGGAAAGCGCGATTCTCCGTCGCCTAACACCTGCCGATTCCATAGAGGGGTATCCGATGTGTCGTTCTGTACTAGTGTCGTCGTCCTGGAAGCCCTCCTTGAGCAGCTCCAACTCGGCGGCCGGATACCAGGACTTGAGGAGGCACACGGTCCATAAGGCTCTCCCGCGCGATGCCGACTCCTGCAGACTCTCCACGCCAGCCGCCGCCTGCCCAAGCCAGCGCGCCATCTCGGCCAGGACGATCGGAGTCCCCTGCTCGGGCCAGACGTACTTGCAGAGCTGCTTGGCCGCTGCTCCCTTTGATCCACCACGGAGGTCGAGCAGCCGGCTATGGCGGCTTCGGTCGGCTCCACCCCCAGACGGGCCATCCTCTGCCTTCAGGCAGTCGAGCTCGTCCTTAAGCTTCGTGATCTCCGCCTTGTCATCCGAGCGTTGCTTGTTGTAGCCCTTCTCCACCTGCTCGGACTTCTGGCGCGCCTCCACCGTGGCTTTCTCCGCCGCCTCCTTGGCTTTGGCCAGGCCATCAAGCTCCGCCTGGCACTCTTCGTCGTGCTTCTTGAGGCATGATGTCTACGCACGCTTCTATTCCTGTAGACAGTGTTGGGCCTCCAAGAGCAGAGGTTTGTAGAACAGCAGCAAGTTTCCCTTAAGTGAATCACCCAAGGTTTATCGAACTCAGGGAGGTAGAGGTCAAAGATATCCCTCTCAAGCAACCCTGCAATTAAGATACAAGAAGTCTCTTGTGTCCCCAACACACCTAATACACTTGTCAGATGTATAGGTGCACTAGTTCGGCGAAGAGATAGTGAAATACAAGTAATATGGATGATTATAAGTAGTAATTGCAATCTGAAATAAAAATGGCAGCAAGCAAACATGTAGCATAACTTGTTATAAACGGTGTTTCAATGCTTAGAAACAAGGCCTAGGGATCATACTTTCCCTAGTGGTATCTCTCAACATTAACAACATAATTGAATAAATAAATACTACTCTCAAACACTCTCTTGTTGGATAATGAACACCATTCATTGTGTAGGGCTACAAAAGCACACCTCAAGCCGGAGTAAACAAGCTCCACAATGTCATAAAGGAATCACACACGGTGCACACACTGTCACCTTTACACCGTGGAGAGTACCGGGGTTCATATTAAAGTAACCTCTAGAGTGGCATAATTGACAAGAGTAACATCTACATATTCAACTAGAATAGCACAACTGAATGCAAGTAAGTACTACTCGGGATTCTTCTCCTTCTTGGTGACACAAGAGTACTATGCGTAGGGCTGCAGAAGCACACCTCAAAGTCTGAGTAAACAAACACCACAATTCCCAAGAATAAGCCATGATAAATATCTAAATTATTCATAGAGTCACACACAAATACCCACACTGTCACCTTGATACTGTGTTGTCACAATGACTCCGGAACTAGATAAAATCACTTGAGTAGCATAAACATTACATATCAACGATACTAACAATACTCATGATCACATAAAGATCACACCATGGGAGAGAGAGATAAACCACATAGCTACCGGTAGAGCCCTCAGCCTCGGGGGAGAACTACTCCCTCCTCATCATGGGAGTCAGCAGCGGCGATGAAGATGGCGATGGAGTCGATGGAGATGGCTCCGGGGGCACTTCCCCGTCCCGGCGGCGTGCCGGAACAGAGACTTCTGTCCCCTGAAACTTGTCGTCGATGGCGGCGGCGCTCTGGAACTTTTCTGGAAAATTGGCTCTCGGTCCTCTTAGGGTTTTCGGGGCAGAAGCTTTATATAGGCGAAAGGGCGGCGCGAGGGGGTGCCCGAGGGGCCCACCCCATAGGGCGGCGCCGCCCCCCTCCTGGCCGCGCCGTTGGATGGTGAGGAGGCCGTGGGCCTCCTCTGGACTGGCCCTTCTGGCTCCGTGGGTCTTCTGGCGAAATAGAATTTCTGTAATTTTTCTGGATTTTTCCGAGCACTTTGGTTTTTGGGCCTTTTCTGCAATAAACAGACATAATAAACAGAAACTGGCACTGTGGCATCTTGTTAATAGGTTAGTCCAATAAATGCCATAATATGATATAAAGTGCATATAAAACATGTGACAATTGGTATAAAACTAGCATGGAACATAAGAAATTATAGATACGTTGGAGACGTATCAAGCATCCCCAAGCTTAGTTCTACTCGTCCTCGAGTAGGTAAACGATAACAAGAATAATTTCTGAAGTGACATGCTACCAACATAATCTTGATCAATAATATTGTAAAGCATATGAGCTGAGATCAAATCATTCAAAGCAAAAGTTTATAACGATATAAAAGACAACAAAACAAGTTAGTTAAACAAGCTAAAAGTATTCATGAATGATTGCTTTAAAGACATGAAACCGTACAAGGTTCATTAAAGATGTGTTTAGTATCCAATGTAGGAGTTCTATCCTTCAATTCCAAGCATCAAGTAATTTTTCACAACATAGAAGGATTCAGCCAAGTAAAAATAAACATGAACATCATGAATCAACTGTTTCGAAGTCTACTCAACCGGTGAGCGTAAGCATTTGGTATTGATACCAGGATGTTATGGCTAAGAGAACATTAATGGGGGTTTGGAAGGCCAAAGGAAGAAAGTCTCACAAAGCTATAAGTGATCATTAGACAAGAGGAAGTCTTATAATCGAGGCTATGTAAGGAGTAGTGATTGCCATGCAACGGATGCACATAGAGCTATAAGTGTATGAAAGCTCTCCAATGGAACTAGTGGGGGTGCATCCAACTTGGTTGCTCACGAAGACCTAGAGCACTTTTGAGGAAGCTCATCATTGGAATATACAACCCAAGTTCTATAGTGTAAATTCCCCACATAGTTATACTAGTAAAACATGAAAACTCTCTAACATGGAGTATAGATGCTAAACATGAGCACAAGTGTGGATAAAGGATAGTAATGTTGCCCCTCTTCTTTATTCTTTTTTTTTCTTTTTCTCTTTTTTCTATTTTTTTTCCTTTTTCTGTTTCTCTTTTCGATGGCCTCCATGGCTCTTTTCACTTTTAGGGGCAACATCCTAATATGGCAACACACTTTTTGTTACAAATAACTCACAACGAACTAAAACATGATGTAAACTGTATGCCTCTGCCAGTATAGCAGGATATGCAATGATCTAGCGTAACATGGGTAAACCACACATCAGCTGTATAGAATCATGCAAAGCAATATATAAATAATAAATGACAACAAGTCATGTAATGTAAAATGGAAGTTGCATGGCAATATATCTCGGAACAGCTATGGAAATGCTGTGGTAGGTAGGTATGGTGGCTGTTTTGAGGAAGATGTATGGGCTTATGTGTAGGAGAACAAGAGAAAGTTCTCCCACGGGTTTGGATGTACTGGCGAAGTATGCACAACTCTCATTGTGAGCAAAAGGCAATGCACAGCACCGAAGAGGCTAGCAAATATGGATGGTGGAAGTGCCAAAAACCGTAGCTCAACATTAGTCAAAAAGAACTCACAAGCTTATTGCAAACATCTAGCAGGTTCAACATTAAGAGCATGATTAAAATTCACTCCAAGGAGGGCCGTTCACGATGGCACAAGTACGCCGCTAGATCCCTCGACCTTCAGCACAACTTAGTTATTACGAATCACTTTTAGACATGGAAAGCTATCAAGTCCAACTACACCTTCAACAATTTAAATAGAGTTTGTAGTACGGTACAAGCTTAAAGACAACTATCCAATCATAATTTTAACTTAATTAACCAGCAAGCTTTACCATCTAAATACCTCAAAACATTTGCAAAGAATCAAGTCATCAAAGTTCAATGATCTACAAGACTATGCAAGTTATTACTATACCACTACCACATGCAGCATTCTCTGTTTCCAACCAAATAACAATCAATGCTGAGGCTTTCAGCTTTCGCCATGAACATTAAATAAAAACGAAGAACACAAGTGTTCACATGAAAAAGCGGAGCGTGTCTCTCTCCCACACAAGAATTCTAGGATCCAATTTATTCAGAAAACAAAAATAACAAAGCAAAAATAAAAGCACACAGACGCTCCAAGTAAAGCACATAAGATGTGACGGAATTAAAATATAGTTTCACTAGAGGTGACCTGATAAGTTGTTGATGAAGAAGGGGATGCCTTGGGCATCCCCAAGCTTAGACGCTTGAGTCTTCTTGAAATATGCAGGGATGAACCACGGGGGCATCCCCAAGCTTAGGCTTTTCACTCTTCTTGATCACATTGTATCATCCTCCTCTCTTGATCCTTGAAAACTTCCTTCACACCAAACTCAAAGCAATCTCATTAGAGGGTTAGTGCATAATCAAAAATTCACATGTTCAGCAAGGACACAATCATCACCAACACTTCTGGACATTACCCATAGCTACTGAAATTTAATGGAGCAAAGAAATCCACTCAAACACAGTAAAAGAGGCAATGCGAAATAAAAGGCAGAATCTGTCAAAAACAGAACAGTCCATAAAGACGAATTTTATCGAGGCACTTAACATGCTCAGATGGAAAAGCTCCAGTTGAATGAAAGTTGCGTACATATCTGAGGATTACTCATGAATTTTTTCAGAATTTTTCAGTTTTTCTTCAGAGAGAAAAGCTCAAATTCGTGACAGCTAAAAATCTGTTTCTGCGCAGAAATCCAAATCTAGTATCAACTTTCTATCAAAGACTTTACTTGGCACAACAATGCAAGAAAATAAAGATACAAAGGAGTTGCTACAGAAGTAACAAGCACCTTGACTCAAAAATAAAATAAAAATTGCAGAAGTAAAACAATGGGTTGTCTCCCATAAGCGCTTTTCTTTAACGCCTTTCAGCTAGGCGCAGAAGATTTTAATGATGCTCACATGAAAATAGAAAATGAAGCAAAAGGAGCATCAAGAAGCAAATTCGAAACACATTTAAGTCTCACCCACTTCCTATGCATAGGAATCTTGTACACAAATAAATTCATAAAGAACAAAGTGACAAGCATAAGAAGATAATACAAGAGTAACTTCAAAACTTTCAGCACATAGAGAGGTGTTTTAGTACCATGAAAATTTCTACAACCATATTTTCCTCTCTCATAATAATTTTCAGTAGCATCATGAACAAATTAACAATATAATTATCACATAAAGCATGCTTTTCATGATCTACAAACACATAATTTTTATCAAGCTCAAAAATAGTGGAATTAAAACTTTCAAACCCACTTTTAACCATTTTATAACAAGATGATTGATCATTCTCAAGAGGTATGGGAATCCATCTAGATAAAGTCAAGACTTCTCCAATCCCATTTTCATTAGTAGTACAATTAATATTATCAAGTAACATAGGACCATCATCTAGAGCTTTATCATAAACATTTTCTAAACAAACTTTCTCATTACCATGCATTTCGAAGTTAGGCACAAATAAAGGATTATCACAAGATTTATGAAAATAGCATGGATTATCATAATCCATAAGCATAACAGTACCATTACTCTCCACACAAGCATAATCAATTTTATTAGTAATAGTGGGAGTAAAAATATCACATCCATCATTGTAATCATCATAAATTGGAGGCATAGAATAATCATAATGAATTTTATCCTCAATAGTAGATGGACTGAAAATATCATATTCATCATTGTAAACATCATATATAGGAGGCATATTATAATCAACATAAACTATATCCTCAATAGTAGGTGGAGTGAAAATATCACAATCATTATAATTATCATATATTGGAGACAAAGTATCATCAAAGCAAATTTTCTCCTCAAAAGCTGGGGAACTAAAAAGATCATTTCCATAAAAACTAGCTTCCCCAAGCTTAGACTTTTCCATAGCATTAGCAATAATAGTGTTCAAAGAATTCATACTAATATCATTACTACCACTATTATGCAACCAAATTTCCATAGGTTTTTTAATTCTCTCTTCAAACACATCATGTCCTAACTCAATATAAAGTTCATAAAGATCTCTAATTTTTTTGTTGTTTTCCATTAAGCCTAACTAGTGAAAATAAAAAAAACAAGAAACAAAAAGAAATAATTGCAGAATCTAAAGGAGATAGCTTCGAGCACTCACACGCCGGCAACAGTGCTAGGAAATAGCTTAGTAGACGGAGGATGTGTGTACCTTTTACCTTACCTCCCCGGCAACGGCGCCAGAAAATAGCTTCGTTGCCGGTGACCGGTGTGTGAGTGCCTTTTACCTTACCTCCCCGGCAACGGCGCCAGAAAATAGCTTGATGTCTACGCACGCTTCTATTCCTGTAGACAGTGTTGGGCCTCCAAGAGCAGAGGTTTGTAGAACAGCAGCAAGTTTCCCTTAAGTGAATCACCCAAGGTTTATCGAACTCAGGGAGGTAGAGGTCAAAGATATCCCTCTCAAGCAACCCTGCAATTAAGATACAAGAAGTCTCTTGTGTCCCCAACACACCTAATACACTTGTCAGATGTATAGGTGCACTAGTTCGGCGAAGAGATAGTGAAATACAAGTAATATGGATGATTATAAGTAGTAATTGCAATCTGAAATAAAAATGGCAGCAAGCAAACATGTAGCAGAACTTGTTATAAACGGTGTTTCAATGCTTAGAAACAAGGCCTAGGGATCATACTTTCACTAGTGGTATCTCTCAACATTAACAACATAATTGAATAAATAAATACTACTCTCAAACACTCTCTTGTTGGATAATGAACACCATTCATTGTGTAGGGCTACAAAAGCACACCTCAAGCCGGAGTAAACAAGCTCCACAATGTCATAAAGGAATCACACACGGTGCACACACTGTCACCTTTACACCGTGGAGAGTACCGGGGTTCATATTAAAGTAACCTCTAGAGTGGCATAATTGACAAGAGTAACATCTACATATTCAACTAGAATAGCACAACTGAATGCAAGTAAGTACTACTCGGGATTCTTCTCCTTCTTGGTGACACAAGAGTACTATGCGTAGGGCTGCAGAAGCACACCTCAAAGTCTGAGTAAACAAACACCACAATTCCCAAGAATAAGCCATGATAAATATCTAAATTATTCATAGAGTCACACACAAATACCCACACTGTCACCTTGATACTGTGTTGTCACAATGACTCCGGAACTAGATAAAATCACTTGAGTAGCATAAACATTACATATCAACGATACTAACAATACTCATGATCACATAAAGATCACACCATGGGAGAGAGAGATAAACCACATAGCTACCGGTAGAGCCCTCAGCCTCGGGGGAGAACTACTCCCTCCTCATCATGGGAGTCAGCAGCGGCGATGAAGATGGCGATGGAGTCGATGGAGATGGCTCCGGGGGCACTTCCCCGTCCCGGCGGCGTGCCGGAACAGAGACTTCTGTCCCCCGAAACTTGTCGTCGATGGCGGCGGCGCTCTGGAACTTTTCTGGAAAATTGGCTCTCGGTCCTCTTAGGGTTTTCGGGGCAGAAGCTTTATATAGGCGAAAGGGCGGCGCGAGGGGGTGCCCGAGGGGCCCACCCCATAGGGCGGCGCCGCCCCCCTCCTGGCCGCGCCGTTGGATGGTGAGGAGGCCGTGGGCCTCCTCTGGACTGGCCCTTCTGGCTCCGTGGGTCTTCTGGCGAAATAGAATTTCTGTAATTTTTCTGGATTTTTCCGAGCACTTTGGTTTTTGGGCCTTTTCTGCAATAAACAGACATAATAAACAGAAACTGGCACTGTGGCATCTTGTTAATAGGTTAGTCCAATAAATGCCATAATATGATATAAAGTGCATATAAAACATGTGACAATTGGCATAAAACTAGCATGGAACATAAGAAATTATAGATACGTTGGAGACGTATCAAGGCACTCCACCTCTGCCGAGAGCTCGCTAAATTTATAGCTCTCCAGCTGGGTGCATAGCGCCGTTTCAGATTCTACAAAAGAAGCAGAAAATTAGCAGCCGGCTCCAGATAGGTGATCCACAGTCAGAAAAAGAGCTCACCCTTGGTGGCCTTCAGCTCCTTTTCCAGACACTCGACCTTCTTGCCAGATTCCTTCTGGGACCACTAAAGAGAAACATCAGAATCAAGATTAGCGCCGGTTCTCACAGCCGGCCGTGCCAAGATTTGCATGATACCCTACCTGGAGCAGCTCCTGGAGGTGCTCGATGTCCACAAGCAACTCGCGCACCCCCTGCTCGATCTCCATGGAGAAGGAGAAGGGGTCACCCGGCTCCCAGATGTTCCCAGCATTGGCGGTGATGGAGGGGTCGACCGGCGCCAGCTGCCGATCGCAGGCGGTGGTGGAGCCATCCGCCTGCCCCTTGGCCTTCTCCGTGGCCATCGGGCCCGCCTTCTTCCTCGCCGTCGCCTTGGCCCTCTTCATGGATGTCGTTGCGCCAGCCTTCCTCAGCTTTGGAGCGGCCATAGCTCCAGCTGCGGCTCCGGCTGCCCCTGGGGCATCGCCCGCCCTTCCGCCCTCGCCCTCGCCCTCACCTAACGGCAGGACGGCCTCGACTGGGACCCGACCGGCTGGGTCCTCGTGCGGCTGCTCGTGCGGCTCCTCGTGGGCGGCCTCCCGCTCCTCCGCCACCCGGGCAGATGCGTCCGCCTGAGTAGCTGGCGCGGCAACCGTCCTACCGGCACCACCAACGGTCAGAGACCTTGGCGCGCTACAGAAGAGGCAAAGAGATGCCATGTCATTTGGCGCCTACCAAGATCAGCAGAACAGAAAGAGCATCACGTGAGTACTTACCTGCGCACGTTAGCCGGAACCCTCTTCGGCTTCTTCCTCATTGGCGGCTCGTTGTCATCGTCCTCCTCCTCCAAGCTAGCCGGGGTAGCCGGTTTCGTCCTCTTCTGATGAGGCACCGAGGTTGATCCCGCGGTCTCTGCACTCTCAATACTCTCAGTATCGGAGAGATCAATGACTACCACAGGCTTGTTGACTTCCTCGACGCCCGAGACAGAGGCAACCGGCTTACCCCAAGCATCCGGTGGCGCGTCGCCTGCACCGCCTCCTCCAACCGGCGCCTGGTCAACCAGCGCGTCGTCCGCCTGGCCGCCCTCAACGTCGTCACCGTCCCCGGCTGCGCCATCGTCCTCCTCACCCTCGGAGAAGCTCTCTCATCTCCAGCCAGATATCCGGCCGAAACCGGGGGCCATTGGGCCCGTCCTCCTCCCGTTGAACCTTGAAGAGCTGCGCAACTGGCGGAATGAGCAGCCGGCTGAGGTATAGAAGAAAAAGGGGTCCAAGCAGAGATAACCTACCGGGGGAGCCCGCTTCCTTCGAGTAAACGGCGACTTGCCGTACTTCCAGTTCTCCGCCACCTGCTCCTCCTTGGTGATGTGGTGAAGCCAGCCATTCAGAGCATCTAGCTTCCACCTCTTCCAAGTCAGCCGGGTGGGATTGAGGCGCCCGCTCAGATGGCAAATCTTGTGGGTCCTGCTCTGCAGCGGTGCTATCCAGTTGTAGAACCAGTAGAGAGTCAGGTCCCGGGTGGTTAGCCCTCCTTCTTGAAGAGTGCGTCGATCGGGCTGAGCATCCTGTTGGCATCCGCCTGGTCGCCGAGCACCTTCAGGCCCTAGTTCTCCCACGTGGGCATGACCGGCTGAAATACCGGCAGGCGGATGTGATCCTCCCCCGCCCTCAGGTTGCGGACGTAGAAGTACGACCACTGCCACTCCTTCACCGTGTTCGGCTTCTCGAAGCCCGGCAGCTCCGTCCGTGACCGGCGATAGACGATCGCGACCCCGCAGTCCACGAAGCCGTTCTCTTCCTTATTTCCGATGTAGTGGGCGCGAAGTTAGTACAACCGACAGAAGAGGGAGAGGTTCGCCCAGATGCCGAGCCACCCCTCGTAGATGGTGGCGAAGTAGCTCAGCGTGGTCACCGAGTTGGCCCCGAGGTGATGCGGCTGCAGACCAAAGGTCTGCAGGAAGCTCTGGAAGAAGGGGCTCGCCGGCAATGCGAGCCCGCAGTCGAAGTGGTCCCTGAAGACCACTCTCTCGCCGGCCTGCGGTGCGGGAACCACCTCGCCATCCACGGCGAGGCGCACACCAACGCGCTCCTCCATTGACAGGAGGCCATGCGTGCGGAGGCCCTTGATGTCCTCCATGGTGATGATGAAGCCGTGCCATTCACCGCCGCCCTCATTGCCGTCGGCCATCTTTGGTTCCATTGCGTCGGGAGATGGGCTTCGCGGCTTCAGCGTCGAGTTGCGGTGGCCCATGGTCGCCGTGCTCGTGGATTCCAGTGCGTCAAAGGAGAAACGACGACGCCGGCGGAGGCTCCACCACGTCAGAGAAGAAGAAGAAGGAGGACAGGCGCGGATGCGTGCAGCGGAGCGCTGGGAAGCAGGGGAGGCAAGGAGGAGGAGAATGGAGGCGAACCCCTCTCCTCCACGCCTCACCCCCTATTTAAGGGCCGAGCACCCGAGTAACCGTCCCCGCAAAACGCGCTGCGTGGCGCGCATCCGCGCGGTCATGGGTGAGATCGTGGGCGGCGGTTTCGCCGCAAAAGATCCCGCCCTTACCGCATCACCACAGAAGATCCTGCAACAGAAATCGAAGCGTCGCCTCGACTGCCGGGCAACTGCCTGACAGGCGGATGGGACGTGCCAGCGTCAGCACTTACGTCATCAGCCGTAGCCGGCCGGCGGTGCACCCGGTTTCCTACCCTTCTACCCGGACGATCATCCCAAGGTGTTGAACACGTAGAAGCTCTCCCCACCATAGCCAGCGATTTTTAGCTCCAACGTGTTCGGGGGCTAGTGTCATGGGGATGAAACCAGGGTACCCAAAGACCCACAGAAGATCCCGAGTAAAATGCGAAGATCAAGAACGAGCTTCCTGCCCGGCCATCCCGGCTACCTGGCGGCGCCGGGACCGCCTGCCCCGAGCATAGCCGGGTCCCGCCTGGCCTGACGCAGCCGGGCTACAGGCCCGTCATCATTACGATTCCCGAAGACAAACATATAGCAAAAAATGACGCCTGCCAAGTGTGACCAGAGTCAGCCGTAGCAGCCAGATCCGGATGGCCGGCAGCCACCCTTCTACGACAGGCAGAAGACAAGGGCCCGTGTTGTGCGGGTACTGGAGCCATGCCTAGCCCTACGTCTCCTATGGCCCCGACAGGCGGGGGACACAGAGCGCCGCCCAGCACGCCAGCATGGAGCTCTAGGAGCAGCCGGACGGGAGGCGGGGGGCTGGCCCCTTCGCTGCCCAGCCCTCCATGTCGCCAAGCCTACCCCGACATCACCTGCAAGCCTATGAAGTTCACTGCTTGGCGGACAAGCGGCGTCACGAAGAAACCCCTCTGTAGCCGACACGGGCCGGCTAGCACGGCCAGCCGGACCCGCCTGTAAGTCAGGCAGCTAGCCCTATATAAGGCTGCCTGGGTGCCCAAGTAGCGGGGGTCTAATCTTTTCCTTCTTCCTCCCCAACCCGAGTAGCTAGAGAGAAACAAGAGCCATGCCAAGCTCGTCAGACAGCTCAAGGAGCAACCATGTACTGTGTTCATCTTTGATCAAGAGATCCGGCAGGAGTAGGAGTTTTACCTCCTCCGGGAGGGCTCCGAACCTGGGTACTTCCCGTGTCAGCGCTAAGGCGCAATCCCGCCGGGTACCGATGCTGCAGTTTCCGGATCCCACACCTACCTTAGCCACCCCATGGCGTATGCCGTATTCCAAACCACGTCACTCTTCGAATCTACAGTTGTCATCATTGGTGAGGGTTGCTGCTCTGGTGCATTGGTCTTTCAAGGCCTTAGCACGACGACTTCCTGTCTGTCTACTATGACAAGCTCTACTACGACAAGTTTTGCCCGGCACCAGTGAGGGAGGGGTGAGGACAGCGGCGCGCCTGCGGCTCGCTTCAGTGCTCGTAGTCATCGCTAGGTGGTCTGAAGACATATTTGTAATTTTTATTTCTTTTGGGATTCTTTATACCGTTGTTCATGATCAATAGATCGGTTCGACTTTTCGCAGAAAAAATAACTTTGTTAAGTAAGTATGAATAAAAAAACAATTTTAGCCAATAATGAAAATGTGAAATTAGTGATCAAACCTTGTACGGCGCTGATCTCCCTATATCCTTATATGGAGACTGCATTAGAGTCTCTATCTCATTCAGCATATTGACGATTAGCCCTATACATGGCCTTTTATGTCGATCGCCTTCCAAACAGCTTAAAGCTATTTCGATGCATCTCTTCACTTGTCCAGAATATGAATCATGCAGGTACACCGATGTTGCATGTAGCCTTTTCCTCCAGTTCGCATGTACCTATAATGTTTTAACATGGTACTAGTATATTTGAAAATACTGCTTTTATTGGGTGAAATATATAGTGTTGATCTCAATCAAGGAGTTTCTCTTACATGCTCTATGAATTCTTGGGAAGACATTTCTACCCTTCTATAGTTTCCTGCAGGTCCGGTCATTATCCTTACGATTACAACTCCCGAGCTGAATACATCATATTTATTTGAGATAATTCCCGCATCCAGTCCATGGCGCAGACGCGGCTGGAGATCTCGCGGAGGACGTCGGACCACGGCCTCCAGTCCATGGCGGATCGAGATGGGGAATAGGAGGATAGATAGATCGTCGAGGACATGCACGTTTGCTGCGGATCGTCGAGGATACGTACGTTTGCTCTAGTTCGACTGTGGATCACATAGGTTGAATATAACCAACAAACTCAGCCTCCATACAGTTCAGGCCCATCTATAACCAAATCTGTACACATGCAGTAAACAAGCAACGATATTGATTACTATGCATATCGTATGAAAATCGGGACAGCTCGTAACGGGAGGCGCGCCATGGCTTGCATACAACGCGCAGGCTGGAGATCTCGCGGAGGATGTCCGCCAGAAGGTCGTACCACGTCCTCCCGTCCATGGCGGCAGGATCGAGATGGAAAATAGAGACGCTCTGGAAAATGCCCACACTGCCGCAGTTACTCTCTGGGATCCGTCACACGCAGAATCGGAAGAAGCATGCCGCAGGATGTAGGCTCTGCGCACTCATTAGCGAGCCGGAAATGTTGGGTGGTTGCTCGCTCACTCAATGCCCGATGGATTAGAGTGATACGATGCGGAGTTGTTTGTGCTGGATCGAGTCTTATGCAAGAGAGTATTAGCCAACCTTTCCCATGGCACCGGAGGAAGAAGGGATCAAGGGACGTGGGAGGAGAGGCAGGGGAGTGCCACCCTAGCATGTCATTTATCTCTTACACAACTTTCCCAAAAAAACCAATGCAAACCGCACCAGGTAAAGTAGTACAGTACTACGCATTTAACAGCAAGGTACATCAAAGTACTTTGGTAGATGCCAAGAGGATGGCATCGTATATAACAGTATATTGTACGGATTTAACACCAAAGTACATGACAGTAAAGCCAATAAAGTTCGCCACACATGTAATTATCCATCAGCCATCCTTGAAACTGAAACTCATGGTCATACAATTGATTTTCTCTGATTCTTTTTCGTGTCTGCCAGCTAGATCTTTGAAGTAGAATTAACTAATTTCCATTATTGCAATTCCCCCCAGAACTGCAACGACGAGGCTGCAAACATACGATGATATAGTAAGAAGTTTTCTACTGTAAAAAATAGCTCTCTGATATATAACATATAAAAGAGCGAAGACAAAACAAAACATGTCAACTCTTAGTTTTTTCCTTAATTGCACTAGTGTGATGTTTATAATGCCCGCCAAGTATATATATTCTTCCACTTCACTTTACAGTTTTGGATGATGCAGTACGCTAACTTCAAGCTCTATCTTTTTGGGTATAATTGGAATTTCGGTCTTGTCACAGTCAACCAATTTTTTCCATGACTTCAGTAGTTTTTGTTTACAAATTATCTTTTATTATTTTGTAAATTTGTAAACTAGGTTTCTCTAATGCGTATATTTTCCTTGTTATGTTCCGAAATAATGTGAAAATGTAAAAGGCTCTAGGCTAGAAGATTTGTTTCATAACACATTCGTATATTATTTACTACTGAAAAAGTACAAGCATTAACATCAAAAATATGTTCTACAAAATACAACAGAAAAATGTGAGGCCAAGCGTCGTGGGAACATCTCCCAAAATTCTACCAAAATATTATGACTGCGAACCTACACCATTCGAGCGACATGTGAGTTGGCAATTGTGTAACGCTCTGGCACAAAGTCTTCAAAAATGAATAGCCACTCGCGTGCACCTTCAAAAGGTAACAATAATCGGAAAGGTAACAATCGACACAAAGTTTTCACCCAAAGAGATAACAAACCAAAATGTCTACCGCCATATATTGTCCACCTCACATAGAAATGGTCGAGAGCGTCAAAAGGGAGGAAACCATCACATCACTTCCGATAAGTGGTGCACCGTTGTGGCTTCATCTAGACGCCTCCGGTAGAGGTGCCACCCATCTGACATTGCCTGCGAAGAGCCCAATCCGACCCACGGCGAAGCAAAAAGCTTGTCCATGGACCACAAACAAGGAGCAAGCTATATATTTACATTCTCCTGACATCCCACCAATGATACAACTCCCGAAACCTGCTGCTTCTGACCCCTCTCGAATCACCGCGGTGCCACCACCAGCCCACACACAAGCTGACCCTGATCCGCCGCATGAAAGGCCCATGCTTGAGGGAAATGTGAAGGGAGGGACATGGCGATATTAGAGTAGCTGGAGGCCAGCTGCGCTTTCGGCTCGCCGACCCCGCTGCTCCACACCCCATGCATGCGGATTGCCCGCATGGGGTAGTGATATTTGTTGTTTTGCTGATGTGGCGTCCCTGGCATAAGGGTAGATAATTGTTGCTGTGTACAGCAGCTGCTTTTGAGATCTGTACGGTGGCCTCAAGGTCTAGGTATGTGTGGTGGGTGGATATAGCACCCAATGTGCAGATCTTTCTCCAAGCCAGGTATGGTTGTGTCGCCTGGCCCGTCCGCCGTATGGTGATGCTTGGTGGACGATGGGAGGACCTGACAGCAAGCTGATTAGCATGCATGGTTCCTACCGTGTTGGTCGCATATCCACAAATAGTGGTAGGGTATGTAGACTGCAGTAATGATCAGTTCGGTGGGCTTCTGGTGAAAGCGTAGCATAGACCTCCCTCAATGGCAGAAATCAGGTTGTCCTCGGACATTGTTCCCCTCCTTAAGGGGTTGTCATGGACACGCCTCAATTGCCTTTCAAGGTGGGTCTTGGGTTCTCCTCTTGTGTGGGTCGCCTTGGAGGACCGGTCTTTGATCAGATGGTGGTGGTGGCTCCGGAAATCTGCTTCATGTCCTACGGTGTCATCTTTTGTCGCTCTGGTGATAAGTGTAATTGACATTGTTGGTACGCAACCTTGCTACTGGTGTGGAAGGTAGAGCGGCGGCTAGGAATATTGAGTTTGTGTTGCAGAATGCCGGCTCTTATTGTTTGGGATGCAAAGTTGCACAGCCTAGAAAATCAACAAGTGTCCGCTCTTCGAAAGACAACGGTGGATTCGGAAATATCCGTGATATTTTTGGGTCTAGTCTCAGGTCTATTGGATGCTAGAGCCATCCGCTCGACTGGTGCGGATCTTGGATGAGGTGTGTGTGTATGTCGCAGACCTATCGATGGTTTGGTCAATTTTCCTTATCGATTGATAAGTTCTCTCTCGACTTAGTTAAAACCAGAGCTCATCAGAGATGAAAAGGCAAAATCCGACACCCTATCATCGGATATTGAAAGCAACGTAGAAGAAGATTGAGTGTGTGAAACACTATGATGTACTTCTTCTGTGCTCGTCGTGTGGTAGACATACTAGATCGAAATTAACCAATCAAATAGTTCAAACATAAAACATATTTATATTATGGCATCTAGTGCCAGTGGTGATGTCGTAAACTTTTTTTTTTGTTCATGTAGGATACAGCATCCAGATGCAGACCTCTACAAGATCGTGAACTTAACAATAAAATAAAATATAGATTATCATAATTATGGAAAAAAATCACACATTTTCGTTTAAAAACATGACTCCCTGGGATTAAATGGAATGCCGAAGAAGCTATTTTTTTGCGTATCTTTCTCGAGTAAATGTGTAACTACATGGCATATTAGCCATATGTAGATTGCTGATTCTCTTAAATATTTGTGCTAAACACGCTATTTGATTTTTCCCAAAACTGAGACTGCTGATGAGCTGAAGAGCACAAAATTTTGTCCAGGAAAACCTCACATATTAACAAACAAGCTTGAAAAGAAAACAGATACAGGGTAAGCTACAACAGTGCCAAGAATTTCATTTTTGTTACCTTCTTGTGTCCTTGATGTAGGCTGAATCCACAATGTATCCCATTTTAAAGTCAACCATGTTCTGGTATCTGCAAAATTGTAAAGCATGTGTTATTTGCAAGAAATTTTCATCAGTTAGCCTAAATGCCCAGGCTCGGGAGGGCCGGAAAATCGAGCCGCCGCCGCACACGCGTCACCATCACTGATTCCCGAGCCTGCTGCTGCCCCACCCCGCAAACCAAATCCGTCAGCATGCATGCCCAAGGAAGTCGCACCGGCTCAAGATGTTGCGCCACACAACGAACACCATGCGTCTCCAGCCAGCTCCGCCGCTCAATACATCCTCCGGCCGCCGTGCGCCACCAGATCGACAGCCTTCGACATCTGTCGGTGCTGGCTGAGGTAGTGGCCCGGGAGGCGAGGGGAAAAGAAACGCCTTGAATTCAGGATTACGTAAATTGCGGTGCTTTTCAGAGTACAAGATGCATTCAAGCTCGCGCTAGCTGGAAGGGGAAATATGAGGCCGCCGGGATCATGTGAAAGGATATCTTTTTTTCAAGATCGTACACATTACCTGTGTGTAGTTGAGTTGCAGAAAGAAACAGTGTGGTCATCCGAAACTGTAACCAAAATTGGATGTCCCGGAAGGCAGTCCAAGACAGCAACAAATCCGGAGTATTTTTGGAGTCCCTCGATGTGTTGAATACATGTCTTGGTCTCTAAATTCCAGATCTGTTGAATAATAAGGATGGAGGTATTAATTTGAGCAGTATATATGTATTACTCGATGTGCATGTCATATTGTAGAATACTGAAGATGGCTTACGTGTGCAATCCCATCGCCAGATCCTGTAACGATGTACTCGTGATTACCATGAACAACGAAGTAATCAACCGATGTTAGTAGACCCCTCCCGCATTCCAACGTGGCGAAAGGAGTGTCCGAAAGCATGCTCCAGATCTGTAAATCCCAACAAGCATTGGATACCAAACGTACGTGGAAACAAAAAACCTTTCTGACGGTACAAAATGTGCTAGGTTCTACGGAGTACTAGTCAACCTTTACTGTGCCGTCCCAGGAAGCACTAGCAAATGTGTTGCTCGCGGTAGTCAGCGGGCTAAACTTCACTGACGTCACCCTGTCGATGTGTGATCGGAATGTCCTGATGCACTCCCAGCCATTCTCCCAGTTCCAAAGCTTTATCAGGTTGTCGTCCGACGATGACAGGACGAACGGATCAGTTGGGTGAACTGCCAGTGACAAGACCTGGTGCGCATGAGCTTGGAACTCCTTCAGCTTGCTCTTTGTAGTAGTATATGTATACACGTGGATTTGGCCCTTTTCATCACCGGCAATAATCCACTCATTCCGTGTAATGAATCTAACGGCAAATAATTTAACCTTCTGCTCCTTAAATGCCATCTGTCTTGCCTGCTCACAGTTGAGAAATCCCTAATCAATTCCATCGAAATCCAAACAAATGGAAAACACGAAATGATCTAGTATATATGACACGGGACAACTGGGCGCCCGCTTTTTTGCTTTACTGCTTTCTACCCCTGTATGTGTGACATTGATGGTTTCGTTTCTAATTGAACCGGGGAGAGCCTCCCTGTGAATTTAAAAAAAGAGTTAAAGGCGTCAGAAGTCACGAAGTTGCCACCGATGAGCGTTTTGGTCACCAACTGGGAAAACGTCAAGTTTTGGTCACGAAGTTGCATGGATGAGCGAATTGGTCACTCGGTGACGTGGCAGTTCGTTTTTTTACAAAAAACACCATATAATTTTTTTCTTTTAATTGTTAGGTCCTTTAACTCTTAAAAAAATCAAAAGGCCGTGCAGGCCACCGCCGCCGTGCCGTGCAGGCCACCGCCGCCGCTTTTTTCAACACAAGTACATTTTTTAATAGAACAAACAGAAGTACTCCCTCGGTTCCAAATTAGATGTCTTCCATTTGTCCACATGCGGATGTATCTAGACATGCGGATGTACACATGTTTAGATACATCCGCATGTGGACAAATGGAGAATATCTAATTTGGAACGGAGTGAGTAAAGGTGGTTTTGAATTACGTTGCTGCGCATCTGGCTGTTAGCTGTTGGCTGGGAGCAGGCGCCACCAGTCGAGCTCTCTTCCACTGTCGCACTGGCTGGCAGCATGATTAATGTATCCTCTAGTCAATATGCTAAATCGAGTTGCTGAGTTTAATCAACTGGACCCATTCCTAGGTGTATAAGCAGTGAATAGATCGATTCTGGTTGCTGCATGATTTCCGATATTTGGGATACTTTTGCTCATTTTTTGGTTTAAGAATACAAATTTTGGACTGTCTTTTCTTATGGAATTTAAAAATATATATCAAAAGTACGAATTCCCTGCAGACCACCCATGAGAGTCAAATCTGTCAGCTTCTACTACTCACGCCTGCTACTGAGCTAGCTACTCACGCCTAGCACTTGGACACAAAACTCAAACTCAAATGAATGAACACACGAGAGACACAAGTAGTTTGGTGCAGCTGAAAGTTTGCTGCGTTTCTTGGGTTTTCTTCACTGCTACTTGATGTTTTGAAACTGATACATGGGTGCCCTATTTATACTACTAGTGAGCTACACAAAGCTGCTCACGTACTCCTCCTAGTGAGAATACTTGACCCTTGGAAGTCCCAAAAGTCAAGCCGCCAGACACTATCCTGAACAGTCACCTGCACCTGTCTCCTGCGTACATGCAGCTTTGTAGTCCTACAGTTTTGCAGCTTCGGCTGGCCTCCATTCTACGATTCCATTCACACTCCACCATGTGTGAATATTTTAGCTAGCACATGCACGCACTGATTCTTATTAGCAAGCAACTAGTTAATCAACAACATCCTCGTGCGGTCGTGCCGGTTTGGACTCTTGGCTCGGTGTCTTACTTGCAATGAGTGGTGGACGGAGCGCGGTGGTGGGTGATGGACCATCGGGTTGTCGCTGGAACTTGGTTCTCCGATCACCTCCCCTGGAGTCCAGCTCCTTGCGCTGCGTTCCCGCTCAGCCGGCGGCTCTAGCGGCTACACATTGGCTTTGGGGCAGCCTCGTTTGCCAGTAGAGCCAGATCTGTCGGGTCTAGGTCGAGTGAGCATCATTAAGCTCCCTCAACAAGGGCTGATCCAACAACGACCACGTATTGTTCATCTCCACGGAGGCGTTGGTCGTGGAACCCAAATCTACCCGGTTGGCGAAAGCTTCTACCCGATAGTTGTATTGTCTGGATAGAGATGCTTCGACCTCGTGTTTGAGAGACCATGTCGCCACCCATTTTTTCGAAACGAGGTGCAAAGCCAGCTGGCCTTTACATCGAAAAGGCCGCACGTGCACCGGTGTTGACGAGTCCATCCAAGGGTCTAGCTCGAAATCTTCATCTGCAAAGATGATCTTCGATCAAGACAACACCTTTAAGAACGATACGTCCAAGCACACATTAATAGTGTCCTAAATGTTTTCACCTAAGTGCGTCAACTCAATGTATACACTTGTACTAGTCCAACACTGACCAGATGCATCCGAAGGAGAAATGGGAAGCCGATGACGTCAAATACCGCCACGCCTCCAACCACGGTGTCACCACTTCCATCAAGCAGCACATGCATGACTTATCACCACATATGAGACGTCGTGCGTAGCACCTGCTCAGAATCAGGCTTAAGATGATGCCACCACATGAGATGCCACATCAGCACCGCCAGCCAAGCAAGCCTCGACGTCTAGTCCGTATTCGCCATGCATAGCACAACCTTCTCGAATCAAACCCTATCTCGAAATGGAGGGGGCATCCAATACCAACGCCGTCCTCGAAACTCCTCGGCCGCAGATGAGGACTTACCGTACCGCCATCGACTGCGAAAATAGAGCTGAAGACCATCACCATAACCAAGTGTCGACCATCCCTTCATCCACATGACAATGGAGACCGCCACTGTCGAATAAGATAGGCTGCCGCCCCATCTCCAAACTTATATGGCATCACCAAATGACGTCACATCGTGCAAATTGCAGCCAAAATGCCTCTGATAGGCCGGCTGCTGGCTGCCGTGCTGTGGTGAAACAGCAGCCACCGGCAGCCACCACCTCTCCTCGCGACGAGGGGTTAACTCATCAAGTCCCATGGTTGAGGACCTTGGGATATGAATATGGGAGAGAGAACGTGATAGAGCTGGTAGTATCGTCGGCTGACAAGCAAGGCAAGGATTTTACCCAGGTTCAGGACCCTCGTGTGGAGGTAACACCCCTACGTCCTGCCTGTCTGTTATTGATCTGAAAGAATGTGCTGGTTACAAGGGGATCCCAGCGAGATGCTGATCTCGCTAGGGTTTCGGTGGCTCTGGTGTTTCATGTCCTGGATCGTTGGCCCTCCCAGCCTTTATATACTAGGCTGGGTCTCGGGAGTTCACAACCGACCCGGATTACATGTAAGGAAAGTCTAAACCGACTATGGATTCGTCTAACTTGGAGGATACTCCATCTTCTTGGACATCCCTTCATGGGCTTTGGCCGGTAGGCTCTTGATAGTTGGTCCTAGTCGATACGTGCACCAGGTACCCTCAAGGTAGGGTACCCGATAGGTATATCCCTGTCAGTAGCCCCAAGTACTTGTCTGATTCGAAGAGTCGGTCATGGACTCACTTATCTGTGCATGTTACATTCTTTGCATCTGTATTTTATAATTTGGAATTTCTATATGAATAGCACATGTTGGCTATGTCGAGTATCTCATCGACTATGGTTTTTGCTTATGATAATCAAGAGATAATAGTTTAGCAGGCCCGGTACACACGACGGATCGGGACCGCTTAACTACACATTCGGACAAAACCATACTAGCTTTCAATCAAACTCGAGTCCCCGGACTCGAATCTGGAACAGACTGGTCAGACTCGACTCAGGCCATTGAGTTTTTACTGAATCGATCTGCAGTATAACTTTGAGATTACCCAACGTGTCCGTCGAGATTTTTCATCATGTCTGCTGACATGGAAAGTTTTAAGGGGTAACGCTGCTAGAACGGCCCTTAGCCCAGCTCGACTGATCGGCGGGTCTTACCTTTGCACTTATTCATGAAGCATCCGAGGTTATTTGCGGCGGACGCAACTCGGGAATGTTTCGCGTATGATTTTATATTTCGCTACACCAGCTGAGTCGAGTCTTTGTCGACTACCCTTTGCCATTATTCTATCGGGTGCGCGACAGCGCTCCCGTTGGGAGTAGCCCCCGATATTGTGCTTTATTGCTTGCAATGGAGGATAATCTCAAATTCTTTTTATCCTACATATGTTAGTCGAAGAAATTTTTTGATACGCTCCCGATGGGAGTTGGTGTACTTCAGCCGAAGAAACATCGACTATCATCTTATATCTTAGTCAGAAGACCAGTCAAAAGTCTTACGTTGTATCAGTCGAAGAAACTATCGAGTGACCTTTATGTTTTTGTATGCCAGTTGTATGGCTTTGAAGTGACATCAGTAATGACGCAGTCCTCGACTGCAATTTTCTGACAAGCGGTGGCGTGCCTGCTATGACTGATGGGACGTGACATGCCAGTGGGCCCATTGTGCAGAGCTGACCAAGGACGACGCCGTTTGGACTAGATTTGACCGTTCGGCGCTATTTTCACGGGGCGTGATGATGGCTCCTAAATTCCCGTGCGTAGTGGATGGAGTGGGTGGCGACGGTTACTCTCCACGCGTGCCACGTGTACGGTATGATTCCCCGCAGAGCGCACGACGGTGCATAGACGGTGATGATTTTGTTTGACTTGTGGTAAATAGGGAAAACGGTGCTGGCGAGATTTTTTTACTTGCCATTCGCCTCTTGTGCCGCTGCCATCTCGTCTTCCTCTTTGCGCTGCTGCTCCATTGTTCTTGCGCTCAAGCTCACCACGCTTCCACCTATCCATCCTTGACAATGAAGAAGGGTGCGGGCTCCAAGCGAGCCGCTACGGCCGTGGGTTTCGCCACGACTGACGTGGCCGCTGTGAAGGTGAAGAAGGGTGCAGCGAGCGCATCCGCAGCCGCCGCCGGCCTAAAGAAAAGCAGCGGGGACTGGGTAAAGTCCTCGATAAAGGAAGCCCATCTTGTCAAGTTCCACGAGTAAGGTCTGCTGCCTCCCGCGGATCAGCTGGCCGTCCGCGCGCCGTCGCCCAAGGAGGTACTCCCTGAACCGCACGCCGATGAGCACATTTGTTTTGCAGAGTTTCTGCCTAGAGGTTTTTCTCTTCCGCTCCACGACTTTGTTCGTGACTTGATGTATGCCTACGGGGTGCAAATCCATGATTTCACCCCGAATGGTATCTTGCACATTGCGTGTTTCATCACGCTTTGTGAATGTTTCCTGGGCGTGGCCCCGAGCTGGGCATTATGGAAGGCCATCTTCCTTGTTCGGCTGAATAGGGGAGGCGGGCGCACCTACCCTTTGGACGGCTGTGGGATCCAGGTGCATGGCGACACCCGCTATTTTGCCCTGAAGCCAGTCGACTCCGTGCAAGGGTGGAGAAAGGGATGGTTCTACGTCCGCGTCGAGCAGGACGGAGTCACCGCTTTCTCGACTGCGAGTTCATTTGCGAGGACCAAGGCATGGGATCATCCGCTCTCGGCTGAGGAACTGGCAGAGGCGGAGCCTTTGCTGACTCAGATTAGAGGACTGCTGGGTAAGGTCACCGGCGTGCATCTGATCGCCACCTTTGTGAAAAGGCAGGTGTGGCCAATCCGTGCCCAAGCTTATCCCATGTGGCAGTATGAAGGCGCATCCGACACCAGCCGAATGAGCCCAGACGAACTGTCGAAGAGTGAGGTGGTCACGCATGTGCGATCCATCACCAGCTCCAAGTCATCTGAGCCCTGCAACGTCGACTACCCTATCAATCCATATGGGGTGGACAATCCATTGCTTGAGGTTAGCATAACTTATGTATTGTTTCCAGTTGGGAGTTGCCACTCATGTGCTTTGTGATATTCAACTCTTGTCTATTATGTGTGATGTGCAGGGTCACTCGACAGCCCCCTCCCTTCCTCCCCTTCTCGAGAATGGACCGACTGAAGAAACACAGCTGCAGGAAGTGGAAGCGAAGGGAGATCACTCGCCGGTCCCCTCCGCCAACACTTCTCATGTGGGAGAGGTTGAAGAGGAAGGAATGGACGAGGTATAGACTAAGGAAATGCCCACGCCTAGCCATGAAATCGACGTCGCCCCTCCAAAGCATCGTCGATTGGTCAAAAGGGTATCATCCTCTATGAGTTCACCGACGAAGGAGGAGGACTTGGGGGATGACGGAGACTCGGGCTCACCACCTATTGCCAAGGCCGCTCCTTTGACGGTATGCCCATTGAGCTCAATCTCCCCTCCACAGTCGGGTGGAGCTCTACTTTTTGGAGGCCCAAATTTTGAAGACCTCGACTGTGAGGAAGATGAAGAGCACAGGTTTGTGCATTTGCTTATGATATTAAAGTTTTGGCTGTTGCATACTTGTGCTGATGTTGGTTTCCTTTGTGTCATTCGCAGTGCCGAGACGGAGCGTCCCTCGTCTCCTCCAGCCGATAAAGCTTCGACTCGCCCGGATGCTTCTCATGCTGCACCCGAGGTCGACCAGCCAGTAGCCATGACTACTATCATGGAGGCGACCAAAGTTGCGAGTGCGGCGACTCAAGAGGTTGGGGCATCTGCCACGCAACCCACATCTTGGATAGATCACGTAAGTATCTGCTTGCCCAGTCCGCACACCTTGGACTGTTTGTGTGTAACTTATGCCAGTTTCATGTGCTTGCAGCCCTTCTACCGCAACCTGATGGAATCAGGCAAGGCCTATGTCCAGGTGGAATAGGAGAGGGATAGGCTATGTGCTGACATGGAGCAGCTTAGTCATAAGTTTGTTGTGCTTTTATGCCTGAAGTCCTTTGTGCACTTCTTTACTTTGGCAATTGTGAACCACATATTGCCATCTGATTCAGGTGAGAAGGCCTCGGCTGAGTCCTGCCTGAAGGAGCTAGAAGAGACACTCGCTGTGCAGCACACTGAGTCAAAGAAGGCTTTGGATGCTGCCACAGACTCAGCTGCTGCGTGCGAGAGAGGCTATGCTGAGCAACTGGCTCGCCTTGCTCGGGATGTGGGAGGTTAGCAACTTTTTCCTTTGATATGCTTGTGCGTCTGCTAAGTGCTATGTAATAAATTTTTTGCTCTTTGTGATTTTTGCTGTAGGAGCTATTGGCGCGCCTGCAGCTGCGGACGTGGACAGTGACGAACTGTCACTCGACCACGTTGTAGGTGACCTTGGTGCCATGGTTGCCCAGGCGAAGGATGCACTCGTCAAGTCAGCGAGCACACTCGGCGCCATATACAAGGCCGTGGTCCTGTCTGGTGAACTGCCGTCGACTGTGGATGGCTTCGCCGACATCTTTGGCCCGGGGACTTTGACCATGGAAGATTTTGCTCGCACCCTCACGGTACGCGGCTCGGAGTCTACCCTCAAGCTCCTTTTGAGTCATGGGATAGAGAGTGACTACGAGGCAGCGCTGTCTGATTTCCCTCGGAAGCCAGACGGGAAGCTCATGTCTCTGAAGGGAGTTAGCAGGCCAGCTGTGCGACTGGCCAAAACTTTTATGCCTACCATGGAGCACCGGTCAGTAGAGGTTGCCGCTCGTGCGTGTAGGGCTAGGTCGGAGTCTGCTTCCTAGGCTTATGGCAGCCGAAACTTTTTATGCATTGTAATGACACCTTAATCACACGAGTGCGTGTGCTTTTTTGCTTATGTATATTCACTCGAGGAGCTGTATGCTGTTTTGTCTCGACTTACTTTATGCATTGGGTTTCCCCTTTCTGACATGCTTTTGTTGTGATGGATGTTTTGAACAGTCACGGGAACCCGACACGCCAGTCAGTTCCTCGCAGTCTCAAACTGCCACCCGGTCACAAGCTCAGGTGGCAAATGATGCCAAAATTATGGAGTTCATGAAAAATCGATTTGTGAGAATGGAGCAATACTAAAGAGTGCCCAGAACGAGCTGAAGATGCTGAAAATGAGACCAGCTATGGCCACTCAACGAGAAGATTATGTGCTTGGAGAGATGGAGCTTGTAAACAGGCAACTCGAGTGTGAGTACGATCCGTGCCTTGTTTACAAACGTTTGCTTAGTCCTTCCTTTTAACTCGACTTGTACTTTTTGCAGGCTTTGTTGTTGACTTCCAAGCAGAGCAGGATCGCGTTGAGCAGCGTTTGGATAGTGTTGTTGACAACCCCACGACTGGTCGTCAGCATTTTTGGCTTAATCGATTTCATGCGCGTACACTTGCTACGCTGAAGGACCGTGCTTGGCGGAGTGCTCAGCTACTCCAGTTGTGCAGAATGGCCTTCATTCGCCTCAATGAGACCCTTTTTCCCGTGGAGCCACAACCACAAGGGATCCACGCCTTGTTGGATATTTTTTGTCATGCAGGTCCCACGCAAGAGCTGCTGATCTAGAAGCTTGTGGTTGGAGCAAACGCCGCAATGGCATATGTTCAGAGTCGAAGACCAACTTTGGTGCTACCGCCACCCGCGATTGGGGCGACTCTGGACCAGGAAGACCTGGATGGCACCGTTCTTTCTGCGGAATTGCTGATCGAGCGTACTCACATCTAACTTTGTGGTCCTACGCTGCCCATCAAGGATGTGCCTGAGGATTAGAGCGGCTTGCGATGTAAAGGGGGGAGTCCCCCGAGTGTAATTTTGCCTCTTGTATATAATACGAATTGTCTACTTTGTATTTTCGCAGCCCCCGAGTCCATCGAGTGGGATTTATGAAATTTTTATTGAGTGTGGAGTAGTGATTGCACAGCCCCCGAGTATTCGAGTGCGGCAGCGAAGTTTGTGGTTTTGTTTGAACCTTTGAAACGCAGCCCTCAAGTGCTTGGGTGCGGCTAAAGTGTTATTGTTGTGGGAGTGAAAGCTCGTGTGTTTGATAACGCAGCCCCCGAGCGTTCGGGTGCGGTTAAAATATGAGTTATGCGAGTAGCAAACACCGAGAAATAGGAGAAACATAGATTATATTCCACTTTTGAATGTTAAGCTGCAGGCCACCTCATTAAAAACCTTCCAGCCCCCTTAGGTACCCTGGTAAGGAAAAGAGCGCATCTGAAACCTGCAGCCATCCGACATATCGCCTATTACATTGTATGATTTTGAGCAATCTAAGCATAGAAATGGCGCAGGTGCGCAACGTTCCAAGGATTATGCGAAAGTTCGCCTGTCTTCACGTGCTTTAGTCTGTATGCGCCAGCACCAAGGACTTCGGTGATGATGAAGGGTCCCTCCCATGGGGAGGCGAGCTTGTGCACCTTCTTCTGCTTTTCTGCTTTAGTCGAAGAACCAGGTCACCAACCATGAAGGACCTGGTACGCAGTCGGCGGCTGTGGTAGTTGCGGAGATCCTGCTGGTAAACAGCTGTGCGAGCCAGGGCCGTATCGCGTGCTTCATCGAGCAAGTCGACTGCATCTTGGAGTGCTTCTTCTGCGTCATCTTTGTTGTATGCTACCACCCTTGGTGCGTCAAACCTTACGTCGGATGGCAGGATTGCCTCTGCGCCATAGACCATGAAAAAATGGGGTGAATTGCGTTGAGGCGTTAGGAGTTGTGCATAGGCTCCATAGCACAGATGGGAGTTCTTTGACCCAAGCACCCGCGGCTCTTTTGTGTGGCACCAGGAGGTGCTTCTTGATTCCGCTTGTCACGAGTCCATTGGCTTTTTTGACTTGGCCATTGCACTGCGGGTGTGTCATAGATGCATAGTTGAGCGTGATGTCTTGCTCTTTACAGAAAGTTCAGAATTCTTCAGCCGTGAAGTTTGTGCCGTTATCAGTGATAATATTGTTTGGGACACCAAAGCGGTAGATGATGGTCTTGATGAAGTTAACTGCCATAGTAGCATTCGAATTTGTGATGGGGACTGCCTCGATCCACTTTGTGAACTTGTCGACTGCCACCAGGAGGTGAGTGTGCCCGCCATGCGAAGATTTTTTGAGTGGCCCGACCATATCTAGCCCCCATTGGGCGAAAGGCCAGGCCAACGGTATTGTCTTCAGTGCCGATGTGGGTGCATGTGGCTTTGTTGCAAATTTCTGACAGCCAATGCACCTTTTGACTATGTCCTCCGCATCCTTGAGTGTTGTGGTCCAGTAAAAACCTACTCGAAAGGCTTTGGCTACGAGTGATTGACTGCTGGCGTGATGCCCGCATGTACCTGCATGAATATCTCGAAGTATGGCTTGGCCATCTTCGAATGCGATGCACCGTTGGAACATACCTGATATGTTGCGTTTGTATAACTCGCCATTGATGATGGTGTATGCTTTGGACCGTCGAGTGATGTGCCAAGACTCAGTTATGTCTTCTGGTAGCTCGTTGCGGAGTATGTATGCCAGAAAAGGTTGAGTCCAAGTTGGCTCAATGAGGAGTACCTCGACTGGTGGGTCCTCTGTGCTGGGTGTTTTGCTCTTGGCTGGTGCAGTCGATGTAGGAGGTGCTCGTTTTTCCTTAATGGATCTATGCTCAATGCGCTCGAGGAAGACACCAGGTGGAACTTGCACGCCAGTAGAGACTAAGTTGGCTAGCATGTCTCATTCTTCGTTACTTTCTCTTCCTATGTGTCACAACTCGCAGTCATCGAAGCTACCCTCCAGTGTGTTGTACAGGTCGCGGTAGGCGATCATGTTGTCTGCTATGGAGTCGCAGGCCTTCATTGTTTGCTGTACCACCAGATTTGAGTCACCGTAGATCATCAGTCGAGTGCATCCGAGTTCTTTGGCCATCCGCATGCCATGGATCAAGGCTTCGTACTCAGCCTCGTTGTTGGATGGTAACTTGAATCCCATTTGCAGGACATAGCAGAGCTTGTCTCCTTTTGGTAATATGAGGATGACGCCTGCTCATGCGCCTTCGTTTTTCTTTGACCCATCGAAATACATGGTCCATGAATTGGACACATCTGGCACTCCAGGCAATTGAGCTTCTATCCACTCGGTTGTGAAGTGGGGTAGGACTTGTGCTTTGATGGCCTTCGGGTGCTCGTACTTGATATCTCTTGGTGCTAGCTCGATGAGCCATTTTGCGACTCTCCCAGTTGCGTTGGGATTTGTGAGAATATCTCCGATCGTTGAGTTACTAACCATGTTAATCGGGTGTTCTGTGAAGTAGTGCGTTAATTTCCTTGAGGACATGAACACGGCGTAGGCCAGCTTTTGATAGTGTGGGTACCGCTGTTTTGATGTAGAGAGGACCTCACTCAAGTAGTAGACTGGGCACTGTATGCTTTGGACGTGTCCCTCCTTCATGCGTTCGACTACCAGTACGGTGCGCACCACCCTCTTTGTAGCTGAGACATAGAGGTATAGTGGTTCCCATTCTTTAGGTGACACGATGACCGGAGGGCTTGTGAGGATCCGCTTGAGATCCGTGAAGCCTGCTTCGGCTTCCTGGGTCCACGCAAACTTGTCTGCTTTCTTCATCAGTCGATAAAACGGCCTGTATTTTCTCTGGGTCCGCTTCGATTCCACGAGCGGAGACTAGATACCCCAAGAGCTGCCCGGCTGGTACGCCGAATGTGCACTTCTTAGGATTGAGCTTGATATGGAAATGCTTGAGGTTGGCGAACGTCTCCCTCAAGTCGTCGAGTAGCGTGTGTTCTTCCCTTGTTGTGATAATAATGTCGTCCATGTAGACTTGGACATTTTGTCCGATCTGCTTCTTGAGACAGTCTTGCATCATGCGCTGCTATGTTGCACCCGTGTTTTTGAACCCAAAGGGCATGATTGTGTAGCAGTAGACCCCGAGTGGGGTTATGAATGCCATTTTTTTTGTCTTTTTCCTTCATCCTTATCTGGTGGTAAGCTGAGTAAGCATCTAGGAAGGATAGTCGTGCGCATCCGGCGGTGGAGTCGACGATCTGGTCGATTCGAGTTAGCAAAAAGTGATCTTTTGGGCAGCACTTGTTAAGGGCTGTGAAGTCCACGCACACCCGGAGGATGTCTGTACGCTTTTTCTCTACGAGTACGGGGTTGGCCACCCATTGTGATTTCTTGATTTCTCTGATGAACCCTGCCACGAGTAGCCGGTCGATCTCAGACTCAACGGCGGTTCGTTTTGTGCCGGAGATTCGGCGCATTGTTAACCTGACTGGCTTCATCTGGAAACAATTGGAGAGAGTGCTCGGCGAATTCCCTGGGAATACCTGGCATGTCGGCTGGACACCACGCAAATATTTCCCAGTTCTCACGGAGGAATTCGACGAGCGCGCCTTCCTATGCGATAGGCTGACTCGATGATACATTGACTATCTTGGACGGATCGGTCGGGTGCACCTGATGTGACCTTGTGTCATTTGTTGTGTTGAACGATCTGTCGACTGCCAACTTTTTATGCTCCGGCATGAGTGTTCGGTCGTTGGAGATCGCCAGATCAGCGAGTGTCTGTTCCATGCCGAACGTCTCGGAGATTTTGCTGAACTCGCGGTCGCAAGCGTCGGACCTTTGAAAGTTTCAGTTGACAGTGATGACTCCTTTTGGTCTTGGCATCTTTAACTTGAGGTACGCGTAGTGTGGCACTGCCATGAATCGAGCAAACATTGGGCGTCCAAGGATAGCACGGTATTGTGACTTCTAGTCGACGACCTCAAACTCAATCGATTCTGTCCTGAAGTGGTTTTTGTCCCTGAATGTGACGTCGAGTTGTATTGTGCCTTCTGGGTTGACTGCTTTGCCGGGGACGATACCGTGGAAGGTATTTGAGAATTTTGGGAGATTTTCGACTGACTTGTTCATTTTGCGGAGTGTGTCTGAGAAGATGATGTTTATGCCGCTGCCCCTAAGCATGAAGACCTTGGTCATGGCGTAGCCTCCAATTTACGCGTCGAGTACTAGAACAGCGTGCCCTGGTCGAACTACAGCTGGGGGATGGTCCTCGCAGCTGAAGCTTATGGTGGTCTCAGATCCCTTCAAGAATTCAGGTACCGCAGGAGGTGCCATGACGGCTATGTTCACCTATCGAGTGATTAATTTTTGCTGCCTGTTAGAGGGGCAACCCTTCTGTATCATATACATCTGCCCTTGAGGTTGAGGGTATCGATCATCTTCTACCTGAGGCACGGGTTGTATGGCACCTGCAATATGCGTGCCTGTGCCAGGCTGTGGAGGTGGAGGTGGCGGTTGTGGTGCCATTGTGGCAGGTACAGGGTTTGGCTGAGGTGCGGGTGTGGCTGGTGCCAATATGAGATTCATGTATCTAGCCGCCAATTGGTCGAATTCCCTACAGTTTCTCAACAAGTGATTGGAGCGCAATTTCCCGACATCCCCGTTGAACAGGTGGAATCTGCAGTAATCATCCATCTTGTCCTCAAATGAGCGCTCGCTACTGGAACACGTCTTTTGCCACTTTTGCCTCTTGTAGCCGCTGCTTTGTTGCTCGCGGTCTCGATTGTCCCGTCGATCATCCGGCCTCCGGTTGCATCTGTCCTGGTCGTCGCGGGGTTGTGTGTACCCAGCCGCCATGAACTCGGGTCTGTCATCATCGTAATGACGTTTTGAACGTTTGCGCCTGCAATCATCTCTGTATGAGTCTCTACGGCCTCGACTGTCATTGTCATGACTGTTGCGTGGTGGAGAAGCGCGGGATCCTCGCATAGAGTCTTCTCCATCTGCCCACTCAGTCGCGATTTTTATGAGGTTAGCCATGGAATGGTTGGCTTTTCGCAACCGAGTGCTTCTTTGAAGTCCTTCCTGGCTAGACCCTGTATGAAGGCGTCCATGGCCCTATTTTCTGATATTACGCCCACTGAGTTGTGTATTTTGGTCCACCGCCGTATGTATGACCTCAACGACTCATTTGATTGTTGAGTGCAGGCTCTGAGTTCTTCGAATGTCTTCGGGCACTCGCAGAGAGGCTCGAAGTTTTTGATGAAGTCCCTATGGAAGTGATCCCACAAGTCGTATGACAACGGGGGTAGCGCTTTAAGCCGGTCGCGGGCTGTTCCTTCGACCATGAGTCGTATGTACTACATTGCCATAGTATTCGTGCCACGCTGGCATGAGACGGCAAGTCTATAGTCTTCCAGCCATCCTGAAGGTTCCTGTCGACCGTTGTACTTGGGTTGTTCAGATGTTAACTTGAACCCTTGGGCATCCGTATCTCGCGGATGCGTTGAGTGAAGCACAAGGCTCCACATGCCTCGGGTTCCCAGTCAGAATATGAGTCGCTGCTAGAAGACCTTCGAGATCTGCTTCTGCTGGACCTGTGTCGACATGTGCTTCTCCTTGCTTCCTTCGAGTGGTGACTGCGACCACTGCGATCATGTGCTGCATGTCATGAGTTGAGTATGTGGTGATCTCGACTCCCTCCTGGAGTGTTTGCGTCTGACTATATGGCCTTTGCTGCTAGGGCCAGCGATTTGAGTTATTGGTGATGCAGGGCAGCATTGGGATCATCCGCCGGAATCTGCATTGCTTTGAGGTAAGCACCCACGGAGATCAGAGCACCCGTGGGTGTTTTGGGTACTGGGATTTCTTCGTCATCCTGTGTCATGAACGACAGGTTGCAGGTGATTGCTGCTCTCTCATCTTCTGGGAGGCGTGCCAGCCTAGATCTGGGTCTTGGGCTTGGTTGCCTTGTGGAGCTAAGGGCCATCTGTCTCCTTCGCGCACTCGATATGCTGGCTTGCCTTTTACGCTCCTCGAGTGTTGCTCTGTAGTTTTGCAGTCGAATCGATTCCTGCCAGTTGAAATACTGGAAGGTTAACATCTCCTCTGGAGTCGACTCCGCTGGCATCATCGTGCACTCCTTGATGACTTTGTCTGCTTTTGCAGCCATCTCTGCAGTGATTGTCAGAGTTGTGACCCCATCCGGCATGGTTACCGTGCATGGGAATTGTGTAGGGCTACGGCAGGCTGTGGCTGCGGATAATTCTGCAGATATGGCCACGTAAACCTAATGGGGGTTTATCCATGGGCACGTGTATGTGCTGTCGATTCCTGTCATGGACTCAACATCTTCAACGAGGCTCATGTCAGAGTCAGTATGCCCGTCGAGTAGATCTTCTAGACGAATCTCGATGTCGATGTGCTCATCGCCTATGCACATCTCGGTGTCGAAACCGTTACGGATCTCAGAGGCAAGGTTGTTGTTGGTGCAGATCTCAGAGTCAACATTGCTGTCATTATGATTTTCGGGTTTGGCGAATTCATCGAGGGAGATCCCGCAGTCGAAGTCCTCGTCGAGTAGGAGATCGTTTTTACGGTATGCTGATTCGTCATCCTCACCTTGGACTTCCTTTGTCATGTACTCGTTGATCTCTCCAGTCGACATGGTTGTTGCAGGTGAGCTGGCTTCGAGAACCGACAATGGGGCAGACGCAGTTGATGGAGCCTCGGGTGCGGCCGACGCGAGTTGCCGTGGATCTGTCAAGTCCTGCATACCAAGATTGTTTACAAAAAAACTGAATGCTTCGACAGTTAAATCCAAACCTGACACGAGACCAGAAAACGTCTCTTGAAGCTCTGGCGAGTGCGGATCGAAGTGCATCAGGGGAGCAGATGCGCTTTTTGCTGGTGACGCCGGCGGGTTGCCGCTTTTCGAGCGAGTTGGCGAGTTGCCATGTGTCGCCTGAGCCGGCGAGTTATGGTTTGTCGATGTAGCCGGCGAGTTGCCGTTCGCAGATGCGGTCGGCGAGTTGCCGTTTATAGATGTGATCGGCGAGTTACCGTTTTCTGATGGAACCGGCGAAACTTTGAGTCCAGCGCTATTCTTTCCCACAGACGGCGCCACTTGACGAGGGGTTAACTCATCAAGTCCCATGGTTGAGGACCTTGAGATATTAATATGGGAGAGAGAACGTGGTAGAGCTGGTAGTATCGCCGGCTGACAAGCAAGGCAAGCATTTTACCCAGGTTCAGGGCCCTCATGTGGAGGTAACACCCATACGTCCTGCCTGTCTGTCATTGATCTCAGAGAATATGCTGGTTACAAGGGTATCCCGGCAAGATGCTGACCTCGCTAGGGTTTCGGTGGCTCTGGTGTTTCGTGTCCTGGATCGTTGGCCCTCCCAGCCTTTATATACTAGGTTGGGTCTCAGGAATTCGCAACCGACCCAGATTACATGTAAGGAAAGTCTAAACCGACTATGGATTCGCTTAACTTGGAGGATATTCCATCTTCTTAGGCCTTCCTTCATGGGCTTCATGTAGGCTCTTGATAGTTGGGCCTAGTCGATACGTGCACCAGGTACCCTCAAGGTAGGGTACCCGATAGGTATATCCCTGTCACCTCGGAAAGCCGTTCAAGATCCCGCTCCTTATGCATGACGTCAGGAAGAAACGAGGCCACCGTGACTTTAACACCACTACAGCTAGTTCCAGTGAACTGGTGAAAACTATATAAAGGATGCCCTCAAGAGAGATTAGGACGCATAAGCACCTCCATCGCTCGATCCTGAGGGGATCTGAGGTTTCTCCCGGAGTTGCATCGGTCCGCATATGAGTCATCGTCTGTAACCGTGAACAACAACGCCAACCAGAGAACCATCATCGCAATACACCACTACAAGACTTGCCCCTCCGCCACACCCCGGGTAGCACCGCCCCTGTGCGTACCGCGCACAACCGCTCGCCGCCAAGATCAACCGCCCATGGATCTCATGACGCCACGAGAGTTTCCCACACTGGCACCTTAGGCGCATCGTGGCTTCGCCGAGCAGCGTGTTTCACCAGTGGCGTGGAGGGGGGGGGGGTGCTAGGAGGCGGCGGCGGCATCCCTCGAGTCGTCTAGGTGAGGGCGACGTGGGGTCCCTAACCTTCTTTATCCTACTGTTCTAGTGGTGCTTCTAATTTTATCAAAGGAGACATGCTTCAGACAATGTAATGTTGTTATTTTAGAAGTATTTGCATCTTAGTCTTCACGTTGTTATTTAGAAGTATTTGCGTCTTTCTTTTTTTGACGGGAGAAGTATTTGCATCTTACTATTCACAACTTAAGACGTAGAAAAGACATTCGTGCCTACAATCTGGCTAGACTCTCTTTAATTAGCTTTAAAATTCTACCACTCGATTTGTTTTGTACGGTAGATCCTCCCAACCATTATTCCATTTTATGTGGCCTTTATAAATCCAAATTATACCGTGGGGGCCTCCCTAGGTTTTCTTGGTCAAAAAAAAATAAACATAAGAGTAAACCCTTATAATGGCCAAAGCATTCTACATGCACTGTGTCATGTTGGATACAGGCTCTACACCTCAGAACCGTGTATAGGAGTCATGCCATGGTTCCAAACGGAGACATACCTTGGTCTGATGGTTCCAAACAGACACATACCCATCCAAATGACCAACCAAAACCCTGTATGATGCAAGAAGATGCTTAATTAAATGTTGAAATACTACAAAGTTCTTGTAAAAGATCATTTAATACTAGTACCATTAGTCACTACTACAACCAAGTTTAAGTTGATACATTATGATTCTAAGAATATCCCGGGCCATTCAGAGACATCATGTCTTTACACCACTATAGAAACAGAATTCCACGCTTTGCCTATTCATTAAGTTCAAAATGGAGAATTACTATAAAATGTTCATCTAAGACTCTTAATAAAAGACGAAAGGTAAAAGATATTATTTTAACTTGGTGAAGGCTATTGCTTAGAAATCTTAGGAGGCTTTTGAGGAGACCATCTATGAAATAAAAATATTTCACTAATGTGTTTTCAAAAAGTTGTCCTGATATTAATATGAAACATCAGCCCAAGACTGGAAAAGCAGAAGACTTTCGATAAAAAGTCACTTTACAAAATTATTGCCACTAAAGTTTACCACTGTATTATTATTTTTAGTTGTTTGTCATATGAAAAGATAATCCATGTGACATTTATATAAACGACTTCTTTGATTGGGCTAACACACTTATCCCATTATCATTTACCCTTTAGACCCAACCTAACCATAGACTGTTGACCCGCCCCAAGTTCACCTCTCCTAGACATCTTCTTTGGTAACGTCCTTCTCCATCATCCTCCCTCCTAGCCAGGTTCTACCGCTATAGATATAACACACCATTTCTTATTCGTTTCACATGTGTCAACCGATATAGACAGAGATATCGATTGACATGGCCGTATTTGCATATATTTTATATGTTCAAGCTAGCATCATCATACTAAAATACATTTTATAAAAAAGAGTAATAAATAAAATGCACATATCTTTTCTCTAACATAACTACATATCATCGGATATATCGTCTATGGTCATCGGATATATAGACAGAGATAGTCGCTGGAGTGGCCTGGACGCAAAGTAAATATATATACTAGAAGCATGAGACATACCAAGGCTCCATTGGGTGAACATCTATTGTCAACACTTGTCCCAAATCTTCCGTGCAGTCTATGATCTGTATTGATAGGGTTGTCAAAATAGTCCAAAAGAAATAAGCAAAATGAAAACCAGGTAAATTGAAAAGAGTACACATTACCTCAATTTTCGGACGGATAGGTTCCTGGATATTAAGCGTGCAACAAAAGATAAATATCAAACAATATCCTCGCATGTACTCCGTAAGTGAGAATGAGTCAAGTCCAAAAAGTCCAACTGACCTCAAAGGTTGATGCATCATCTTCTGGGCGCCAAACAGTGGAAATTACTGTCTCGTGCAATTCTCCTCTGTTGTCAGTTACATCTACTGTGTAGGCGAACAATTTGTTTAGCGTTGTCTCATTTGAAATGCAATGGCAGATCTGCAAGTAAGAAATAACCAACCGCACAGTTAAAGTACACACACTAACAAAAAAAAATCTCGATACCACAAAGATAAATTTTACTTGCAGCTGTGCCACCGCCGAGTAGAATAACGGTTCGTTTCAGATAGGCAGGAAGCAGTCTCTTCTCAGGCTGAGAATGGTGCGGGCCCGTGTGGTGTTTTTGGGGCGGTTCTACGAATGTTTGGTCTGGTGCGGTGCGGGTCCACGCAACGATAGGTGTGGTGCGGTTTCAAAAGATAGGTCTCGAAACGGCCTGAGCCCGCGGCGGTGGAACCCAAATGTTCGTCGCCGTGACACCGTCGTCATCTGCTCCGCGAGGACGCCCTCGCAGCCCTCGTCGTCGCGGCCGCGACCGACGGAAATCCGGCGGGACACGCGAAGGCCGTCACGCACACGGATGCTGTTCCTGGACTGCGTCCCCGTCGAATTGGGCGAGGACTTTGTTGCCGGCGGCGCTGTCCTGCAATTTCTCAAGGGCATCTGCGGCGCCCAACAAACAGTCGCGCGGCCGGCGGCGCTGCTGCTCCTCGATGAGTGCTAATGATTCTGGCATTAAGAGTCGGTTTGTACGTGTGGTAAACATTGTGCACCCCTGCAGGGTTAAATCTTTTCAAAAAGCCGTGTCCGCGGTTATGGAAGACTTGGTGAAGGATTCTGGGATCATAGAGAACTTAAACGTGATCGTAAAAGTTGTTGACAACGAATGAAAGGATGCTTCCTCGAGGGTGTCGAGGGGGTGATCCGGTTGAGAGTATCATGATATTAAGTTGGTGGTCACCCAGTGAATATAAGATCTGGACTTGTTCTCTTATCCCTATATAAAGAAACTCCAAGTATACAACTTCTACTCTTCCCTGCCTTTATTGAAAAGTTGGCTTTATGCAAATCAACCATCATAAAATCTCTCTAAACAAGCAGATATATAATAGGTTAACTAACTCTTGTTGAGTACTTCCAGTACTCATGTTTGCTTACATTTGGTTCAGGCGAAGTTCCCTACTACGACGATGGTGTGGTTTCTGCATTGACATCGACAAGTAGTTTGGGGTTCCTAGGTGGCAGCCTGGAACTTGTAGGTTATGTAGCCTACGTTGCTTATTTTCTGGCCTCTTAGGCCTCCTGCTATCTTGTTGAATAACAACATATCCGCTTTCCGTTGAATGATGTAATGTTGGGTCATGTGACCTCTGCACGTAAAATTTGCTGTCCTCACTCTATTCTTGTGTTCCGAGCAAAGGTTAAAAAATGGTCTCCCAAGCACCATCACCTTCAGTGTTCTGAAGATTCAGACGGTGCCTACTTTCAGTATCCTTATTGGTTAGAGCAACTCTAGCAGTTACCAGATAAACCTGTACCGGATATCTCATATCCTGTTCAACGAAAACCATTTTTATGGATCTACGGCGGGAGGTGCACTCAGGCGGTGGCAGCCCAGATCTACAGCGGCGGGTTCTCCGGCGCTGTGGGTGGTGAGTGCGGCGGTAGCGTCGCCGTTGGTGGCGTGGTGGCCAGAGGCGCGTCGGCCAAGGCCCTGCAGGCCTAGATCTGGGCTCGTCGGACTCGATGTAGGTCATGGCGGGCCAGGCTCGACCCTGCCACCGGTTTGCCTGAGTTCTGAAGCTAGTGATGGGAGTGGCGATGACGATGCCGCACCTGCTGTAGCGTGGTGCCGGGAGCTTTGCGGACCCGCCTGGGTCCGGCCAGGCCTTTTGGATCTGAACTAGAGGATGGCGGCGACAGTGGCGTACGTTCAGCAGCGTGCCGGCGAAGACTTCACGGGCTCATCCAGGGCCCGGTCAGGCCTACCCGGCCTGGTGTGTCTCTGCTGCCGTGTCCGGTAGGCACCCGCCGATGGCGGTGGAGGACATCCTCCAGATGGCTGTGTTGCTGCCGCCCTCCGGCTCCAATGGTTGCCTAGTGTGCTCTTGCCTAATGCGTCCGGTCGGCTACCGTCTATGGCGGTGGAGGCTGGTCCCTCCCGTGCGGATGTGGTATTTCCGCTCCCTGTCTACGACGTATTCTTCTCAGTTCGGTCGGCCGCGCAGCTCTTGCCATGATGATACGATGATGGTGACTTCAATTCCATGGTGGCGTACATTGGTGGGCAGCAAGATGTGTGGAGCGCTTCGGGTTGTCCAGAGATGTGGTTTTTTGGGGGTCGGGTTAAATCCCTGTCATTTTGACACCGATGCGGTGACGCTCGTGAGTGCCGCTGATCCTTCTTGAAGGGCGTCTGTATCCTCTCACTACATGTCGTACCGGGGGAACCCTAGGACTAGTCCGGTCAGCAGCGTGTCGTCGTTTACCTTCTTGGAGGTGTTGCTTGGTACACGGCAATTTGGAGTGCTAGGATTGTGGTGGAATCCGCTGGAGAGGACGCAGCGGTTGCGAGTCACTTTCGTTTTCGTTGATCCGCCAATCGGCTTTGTTTTCTCTTTTCTTTCGCTTTCTTTTCTTTGGCCTTGATTGTGCTGTTTTGTCCCAGCAGTGGTCTCGGAGTTGTATCGGTGGTTCCTATATTAATATAGCGGGCGCAAACCTATTTCATCAAATTTTTGTACGCCAAATAAAAAATATTTCTACCGGTAAGGATCGCACGCCGTCGCAATGATCGGAGCCTTGTGACTCACGAACTGATGGAGCTAGAAAAAGAAAACCATGGTCACCATCAAGGTTTTGGTTACCGGTAGAAAAACAATGACGAGGGTGGTCGGATTTCCGGTTACTGCGGTTACCGGAAAATCCCGACCGGTTACCGGGCGAATTTGAAATCCGAAATTCGAAAATTCATTTTTTTTTTCCATATTTAACCATTTATCGAAAGTTTTCATTAAAATTCAAAATTTCGGGATTTTTCGTCCGCTATGACTATTTCCCGAGTGAGCTCGGGATATCCGGTTACCGACCGGTAACCGGATTTCCCGACCGTAACCAAAACCATGATCACCATAGACATGTGGGTATGTCTAACTTTGTTAAGTTAGTATGGATAAAAACAACTTTAGCCGATAATTAAAATGTGAAATTAGTGATCAAACCTTGTACGCCGATGTCCCTATATCTTTATATGGAGACTTCATTAGAGTCTCTGTCTCAGTCAGCATATTGACGATTAGCCCTATACTTGGCCTTTTATGTCGATCGCCTTCCAAACAGCTTAAAGCTATTTCGATGCATCTCTTCACTTGTCCAGAATATGAATCCTGCAGGTACACTGACGCTGTATTTAGCCTTTTCCTCCAATTCGCATGTACCTACATTTTCACACAAAACATGGTAGTATATCTGAAAAGATTGCTGTTATTGGGTGAATATATAGTGTTGATCTCAATAAAGGAATTTCTCTTACACGCTCTATGAATTCTTGGGAAGACATTTCTACGCTTCTATAGTATCCTGCAGGTCCGGTCATTATCCTTACGATTACAACTCCCAAGCTGAATACATCATATTTATTTGAGATAATTCCCGTATCTATGTATTCCGGCGGGATGTACCCACTGCATGATACATCAAATATATATGTCACACATAACATGAATCTAGTGCAAGAAAATTCTTATTATAGAAAAATTATTTTCCATGAAATAAGCTTACAGTGTTCCTATAGGCTTGTTGACATTTGTGTTTTTTGTCCTCCGAATAGTCTAGACAATCCAAAATCCGCTATTTTTGGATCCATGTTCTCATCCAGTAATACATTTTCCGGCTTTAAATCCAAATGGTACATAGGGGGATGCAGTTCCTCATGAAGGTATTTCAAACCTTGGCAAATCCCCTTAATTATTGCATATCGTCGGGGCCAATCATGTCCACAAAATTCATCTGTGCTTAGAATAGGGCATACCTTTTGTGTTAAGAATTAATTACATATAAACTTTATACTTGCCAACATAGATAGTGAACCATGTATCATACCTGAAAGATACTTGTCAAGGCCTCCATTATGCATATACTGGAAGCAAAGGGCCCTCTTGGTCACCTCAGCAAACACATTTTTCCCATTGAACCGTACGACTTCTCGTCGAGTTTCATCACAATATCCAACTAACCTCACGACATTTTTGTGTTGCAGGCTTGCAATGTTGTGATACTCCTTCTCAAATTGCTCAGCATCAAGTCCAGGAATTTCATGAAGCAACTTCACAGCAATTGTCTCTCCATTTTTCTGCTCTCCCTATTAAGTATCGGGTATCCACAGTTTATTTTTCTCATTCGTAACACCAATATTCTCTGTTCTAACATGCATTGAAAAGATAAAGGTACATAGTCATGTATGAAGTGGTGCACATCCTTTGTTGTTGTACATTGATGTCTGTTTGTAATGGGAAGGGAAGAGCACAATAGGGCATGAGTATGCAAGGTAGTAACTAACTATCAAGCTCACTAGAGACCAAATCCTAGTGGATAGTGAACGTCAGCGTCCAGGTTTATGGTACATTTGTGATCTGTTTGAATCTTTGGTGTGGTCCTGAATTTATAGTTAATAATGAGTGTCTATAAGAGTATGTTCTAATTAGTAATTCTGCGTTAATGAACCTCCAGGTAACATAAATTTGTAGTGCAATTGAATACAAAGTGTTCATTTTTCATCCTAAGATGGATGGTTTGCGTGTCAGTCCACGAAGTGTGACCCTCACCCCAGCATGTAAAACTATTTGATACTACTTCATAGGAACCCTACATAGGTTCTAAATCATACCTTGTAAACAGTTCCATATGAACCCGCTCCAACTTTGTGATCCTTAGAGAAACCATTGTAATTTCCATTAAGAAATGCAGGGGCATAGGCCTTGGATCGATAAATGCGTTGTTGTCCATTGTATTCCTTCTTCTGCTTGGGAAATTAATAGGAAACAGTTAGAAGACTGAATTTACACAATAGTGATTTCTAGCCCATGTAACTGACTTTGTCCTAGTTGACAGAAATTCAATCGCTGACTGAAAGTAAACACCAAATACAATATAAGGACCCCTAAAAGAATAGCAATACAAATACTTTCTTGAGATTTCCCACTGTTTCTTCATATAATTTAGCAATGTCGAGCGGAGGTACCTGATGTCGATGTGCAGTAGCGAAGAAAAGAGGAGGATTCGCAACGGTAGCCTTAGCTCGTCACAGATCTGAAGCAAACAGAGTAGAAGGCCTGCAAACTTAGGAGGATCGTATAGATTTTGAAGCATGTTTCGTGAAGCAAGCAAGCAAGCAGTGGACTTTATTGAAAGGAAGGAGGAGAATCGCAAGAGATCTGAAGTGTAGTTGCTGAAGCAGGATCGCAATGAGCCTTGTCAAGTTGCATTAATAATAATGAAATAAAAGTACTTTTATTAACTTGGACACGTTATCAAGTCGATCGTGGCCTATAGGAGCCGTTGACCAACTCAGACACGTCATTACGAAATAAAACAGGATTAATAATGACCGTTCGCGTTGACATCCCAGCGGACACCCAATTCCAAGCTGTCACCGTCGGCTGCGGCTTCACATAAGTTTGACGGCGGGTCATGCGGATCGAGGATACATAAGTTTGCTCTAGTTCGAGTGTGATACACTACACCTAGAGGTTGAATATTGGGCCGCCTATCAGAGTGGGATTAATCAACGAACTCAGCCTGCAAGCTCTTCCGACCCATCTATAAACAAATCTGTACATATGCAGAAAACCAAGTATTCCCAAATACTTGTCCAGGATTACCAGCAAGGATATTGATTAGTATTGTCGTCAGCTAAAATCTTAACAAATTTGTTCAATCTGATGCATTGCCTTGTTCGATTTGATTGGTTTCCGTCTGCTGCTTTTCTTTCCTGTTGCGCGTTTTGATCCAACTCCCGCCGCCATGCGCCAGAAAGGGTGGTCTGACCTACCGCCGGATCTGCTCCGCGAAATCGCCGGCCACCTGCATGTCGCCGCCGACTTCGTCATCTTCCACGCCGTCTGTAGCCCATGGCGCAGCTCCCGCGATGTGTTGACCGGGACAACGACCCAGCTCCTCCCCTGGTTCCTCGCACGGACGGAGAAACAAGGACCGCTGAAGCTCAGGTGCAACTTCTCAAAGTGCACCAACCGCGTGCTACCGCCGCCCTACCGGCGCCGGAGGAGCTGGGTGTACAGCGCCGAGTTGTACCTACCGGCACTGTCCGGTACCTGACCTTCAAACAACTCCGCCCTACCCTGCATGACCCTTTCACCGGGGCCGGCACCGACCTACCTCGTTTCCCGTACCACTTCACTATCCTTGGGAGGAGAATCCTTGCAGCATCGTCTACAGCGACGGCACCACATTTCTCTATGGCATTGGTATCTCCGGTGGCCGCGGCAATGACCGCACGGCCAGGTTCCAGATGGCACTCCTGCGACCTGGTGACCCAGAGTGGACGCTTGTCGATAAGACCTTTGGAACCAATGGCACTTATGGCAGGCACAGAGTCTACCCTCTGGCGCGTAGTCTCGCCGGACGATGACAGCGTCGACGTGCTTGTCCCAAGGCCATGGATACCCTCTGTTCTAAGATATCAATTGCTGAAATCTAAAAGCTAGCATTGATATGGTGGTTTACATATAGCCTAAGTGAAAAAATTTGTAGAGGTCTATAGGGGCTTCCTATGTTAATTCAGACAAGAGGAGTTACTTCTGGCTGTCACCTTAGCTCTGTAGAGTTCTGAAGCAAACAGAGCAAGTTTCGTGAAGGAAGCATTGAAGCAAGCAGCGGTGGATGGAACTATGGAACAAGGAGAACCCGAAGAGCACGAACCTGGAGGCCTAGTTTCTGAATCTGAAGCAGAATGAGCAGCAGGTTTCCTGAAGATGAATCTGAAGCACAATGAGCAGTTGGAGTTGGCTAGCTAAGGCGAGGAGATCTGAAGCGAGGAGCCTAGTTGCTGAATCTGAGACTGGTTATATCGACGACTAAATCCTTGTTATATATGCACTTGACCTGCTACTGGGCATCTTCTTATTTCTTAATGAAAGATCAGAGTATTATCTTGGACACGTTATGTATCATGTCGATCGTGGCCTGTTGGAACCGTTGACCTGCTGCCCTGCAGGACAACCCAGGCACGTTATTATGAAATAAAAATATATGATTAACAAAACGGTCACTGACAGTGGCCGGTTTTATTTTTGCGTTTCAAGGAAGTGAGAAGATGCTATCCAACTGGACCATTTGCGTCAACAGCTGGTGCGGTGTTCTTCTTCTTCACCCCTTAAGCCCTTAAGGTTCTGTTTTTGTTCGTTGTGTTGCTGGTGAGTGGAAGGAGTTCTGTACCCCAACAGAAAATAAGTTATTCCATTGTATACTCCATCGCAAATAGGCACTTGCTGACCTGGCAAACTTTTGATGGCATCTACGGAGCGAACATCACTTAATTATTGATATGCTTAATACATTCGAAACTTAGGCTTAATAACTCCCCGATCAGACAACATATTTTTTTAATAAAATTAAATCGATGATATTTCATTCATATTTCATATAATTTACATATTTTGACAAAAAAAAACTGAATTGACCTTAACCTAAACCTAGAGACAAGTGTAGAGCCAGTCCCAGTTGAAACTGGACCGCGGCCTCGACGTCGAACGCGGCCGCCTGTTGTGGCGCCTCCTCTGGCTCCTCTTGACCTCAACGTCGCCTCCGGGCCTCCGCCTCCTCATACGTTCTTTTCCCAATGCACCAGCGGCAACGTGACGTGCTTCTTTCCGCAGACCAGCGAGGACGGGTAGGCCTTGACCTTGGCCGGGCCGAAATTCCGGATGGTCACGCCGCTAGTCTTTCGCGGCGACGCTAACCACTGCGCCTCCATCTTGATCTTAACGGGGGGCGGCAGTCGTGCTGCGCGAGGAGCCGGCCTAATGCTTGGGGACACGCAGGCTCGGCATAAACGATGTCGACATCGTTGAGCGTGCAATGGAAGAGCCGCGCGAGGATGAGCACGATTTGGGCATGTGCATCGACGTCATCCAGTGCACCTGCTGGCTGCTGCTCGGGACCTACCCGTACTGGGCAATCACGTCCTTGCAAATTCAAATTCTAACAATTTCTTAAGGAGTTCTCAGATATTGGTGGATTGTTATATTATTGTTTGAAATTAGCATAAAAATATAGTTTAGATATTTTGGGATCTTAGAAAAACAAGTGACCAACTAGCAGAGCGAAACCAAGTGAAAATATACTAAATCTACCTAATGCCTTAGCAGAGATACAAAGATTGTGGGAACACATACCTCGGGGAGTCGGCGGACAATACAGCCCATGTGAGGCCATTCAACCACTCTTCCATTGTCCCGGTATCTAGGTCAGCTATTTACCCACGCTTACGGCTATCTGTTACAGTTTACAGTGTGGTACACCTGTCTCCCAGCTCCCAGTATGTATTACTCTATCCCGCCCATATCTTTCATTGCAGAATTTTAATCTTTTCCGATAAAGGATCTTTATTACTTAATCATTCACCGGGCCACTGCGTAGGTAGGATACACATAGCCGTAACAAGTTCAGTCGTAGCAAAAAAAAAAGTAAACGAGGGATTACATCACGGTGAGAAATTATAAATACACCTATGTTGGTGGAGGGCCGATACGCAAATTATGCTGCCATCCACCACCATAGACGTCGTTACATTTTCGTCCACAACTCATTGTAGAATGTTTTAACTTAATCGTCCGAATGAATATGTCTCTTGTATCCGGAGCAGTGCTATTGTTCCATCAGTTGTTAGGTTAAGGCACGGGTAATGATTTTGGAGAGGCTCCGTTGTGAAGGGAGCCTAATTTGTCACGGAGATGGCGTTAAGCTTGATGTAGCATACTGATGGCATGGAAGCTGACAAATCTCTGCTCCGGCGGGCGTCATGCTTTTTCATTCGAGGAACAATTCAAGGAACGGCCGGAGACGCCATCCTACCGCTGCCTCCGTCGCATGTTGGACGCGTCGTTAATTTTTGCTAGCAACAACTTACATTGTAAGTCTCAAAAAAAAAAAAACAACTTACATTGTACCCAAGTACTAGTACGTATCAAATTAAACATGTAGTACGTATCAAATATCCATTATAGGGGTTAGTGTCGTCAGCGAAAATCTCAACTGATTTGTTCAATCTGATTGGTTTCCGTCTGCTGCTCTCTTTCATGTTGCGCGCCCTGACCCATCTCCCACCGCCATGCGCCAGAAAGGGTGGTCTGACCTCCCGCCGGATCTGCTCCGCGAGATCGCCGGCCACCTGCACGTCGCCGCCGACTTCGTCATCTTCCACGCCGTCTGCAGTCCGTGGCGCAGCTCCCGCGATGTGTTGTCCGGGACGACGACGATGACGACCCAGCTCCTCCCCTGGTTCCTCGCACGGACGGAGAGACAAGGACCGCTGAAGCTCAGGTGCATCTTCTCCAAGTCCACCTACCGCGTGCTGCCGCCGCCCTACCGGCGCCGGAGGAGCTGCGTGTACAGCACCGAGGGCGGCACCGTCCGGTACCTGACCTTCAAACAACTCCGCCCTACCCAGCATGACCCTTTCACCGGGGCTGTCACTGACCTGCCTCGTTTCCCGTACCACTTTCACTATCCTTGGGAGGAGAACCCTTGCGGCATCGTCTACAGCGACGGCACCACATTTCTCTATGGCATTGGTATCTCCGGTGGCCGCGGCAATGACCGCACGGCCAGGTTCCAGACGGCCGTCCTGCGACCCGGCGACGCAGACTGGACGCTCGTCGACAGGACCTTTGGAACCAACGGCTGGCGGACTGAGTTCTGCGCCGCGTACCATAGGGGCAGGTTTCTGGTCAGCACAGAGTCTACCATCTGGCGCGTGGTCACGCCGGACGATGATAGTGTCGACGTGCTTGTCCCAAGGCCATGTATGGCGACGGACGAGCCTGGACACTTCTGCTGGGAGTGCACCAGCTACATCCTCGAATCTCATGGCGAGCTGCTGTGTGTGTTGGTCCAGGTCAAGCTTTTCTACTCTCATCGGTCCTCGAGCCCCGGCAATAAGACCTTCTTGGTGTCAGTGCACGCGCTAGAGAAAGCGACGACGCCTGAGAAGGTCCAGTGGGTGGAGTTGCCTGCAGAACACCATTGCCTGGCTGATCGTGTGTTCTTCCTGGGGTCGCCAAATAGCAATGCCGTCGACGCTTCGCTGCTGGTGTCATAACCCAAGTCAAAGAGATGGGGTGGACAACCAGATCAACCGATACTTTGCAAGATACATAATATATGGAAGAGATAATGATTTGTGGTTACAATCAAACCATAAGTAGACTGGATACAAAGGGGAATTGGGACAAGAGATTAGAAGCAAGCAGGGGGTGAGGAACAAGGAGCAAGGATGAGGGAGAACAGCACGAGATGGGAAACTGGATTCAATTCATTTCTTCCTGCTCTCTCCAGTTGACCTTCTGTCTCTTTTATCCTTCTGTCTCCAAGGCTCCATGTGTTGGGCCGGCCCCAAGTTCGCAGCCCATCACCCAAGTACGGTCCAGGGAATACTTCGGGTGTTACACTACCGCCCCGGCAAAACATTGCTTGTCCCCAAGCAATGGCATGCACAGGTAGCAACAATTTGTAGCTCCTACTTCTGCATTGAGGTCGCCTTGCCTTGACAGGAACTGGCACAGCCGACTCGTAGATTTGGACTATACCTGGATCCCAAGGTGCTGACGAGTTGTTCATGCCTATGATCATTTTGTATCCTCGAGCACCAATCATCTGCAACCTCTGTGATCGTTCAGTAAGGTTCGGCTCATGTTCACCACTCATGGTCGACAACAACCCGCCGGGATCCCATTGTATGTGTGCATCCAATACCTCGACACATGTCACAAGAGGCATGGGAGCTATCAAGTACACACCTTGAGGTTCACGAACAGTCCAAAGATCAAGCCCTTGTAGTCCTTGCACTGACAAGACGAGGTCTCGAATCACCACAAACGCAGCAGGGTTCTGCTCAGGACCCAGTACTAGCGCAATGTCCTCTCCATTATGCTTATTGTACTGAGCTCCTACTTTTTCAGCGGTTAGTTGATTCAGTCGAACTCCAGTCCGATAACAGAAGCATATTCTGTAGTTGGCAGCAAACGGGTAAGCTGTCTTCATGTGTCCCTCGCAGGTGTTACAGCTAAAGTTCAGAGCACCATAACCAAGAGTAGTATATATAACTCCAACATGCAGCTGCTGCTTCAACTCAATCGAAAAGGGGTACTTCCAGCAAGAGGAATGCCAATGCCAAAGTTGATTGATCATACTGAATACAACATATGCAGAAAAGCACGAAATGGCAGAAATAGGGTCATGGCACTTCATACTGGCAGTAGGAAATGTAACAACACCCGCCTGGTCCATGTGAGCATCCATATAATCCATGTGAAGCTCATTAGTCTGGTCATGTTGAACACGGCAAGTCAAATGATACTCCAATGACTGCTCGAACCTTCCAATAGGAGACCTGACAACCTGCACAATGTGTTGGAGTTGTGCACTAGCAGTGAAGAAGTGTAGCATTGTCTCATATTCAGCTTCTTGCTTAATACCAATGGACACGCCATTTTCAAAGCTTGCATAGTTACTGCCGTCTGTGATATAAGCAGCATACCATCCCAGCAGCCACACCATAGCAAGGACCAACAGAAATTTCACCTCATATGTCTCATCCAGGTTGATATTATTCAGGAAAGGCCGCTGTATAATTCCAGGATCCCACTCAATCGTTTCCAATTGTACTAATGTGAGATTGTCAGTAGTGAAATCTGGAATCAGGTTGCACACAAAAGGTCCCTGAGTTGGGTCAGGTGGTTTCTGAGGTCGAGATGGCACCACAGCAGCCGTGGGCGCCATGGCGACGCAGCCGGCGGCAGCAGGGAAGACGTCCTCTCGAGCGTCCTTGACCTTGGTGGTGGCCGCTGATGAAGTTCCATGGGGCGCCGCTGGTAAAGCAACCACCTCCTCGTTGTCGAGCGCCTTGACGACGACTGGGCAGGCCGCGTCAGCGTGGACGTCGGTGGAGACCTTGCAGATGGCCATGGATGTGGTTGTTGCGGCTGCCGGTGCGGAGGTGGAAGACGATGGAGTCGAAGACGAGGCGAGTGGCTCCACCGCCACTCGATCCCAATCAACCACGACTGGTTCGGAGTTCGGCAGCCTGTGAACGCTGATGGATGGTGGGGCGTGCTGGATGTCCAGAAGGCAATAGCCGTCATAGATGCACCGACCATGCAATGCATCACGAGCTTGGCTTGCCTCGTGCCATGACTGGAACTCCACAAACACATCCAGATGTGTGGGTTGCTGCAATAGGCACACATCATTCACTCCATACGCATCAAAGAGCTGGCCAAGTACCTTCTCCGTCACTGGATAGATCAAGTGGATAACAGAGACATGCAGGACGCAGCTGCGGATTGGTTCATGGTGGCTTGCCATTTCGTCGAACAGGTGGTGGGCAGGAATTGAGGTGGTGATTTTTTTGTGGATTTTTGGGGCTCTGAGTAGGGATGCGACCTAGATGGGAAATGAACCAAGGGGAATGAATTTTTTTGGAGGATTTTGAAGGCTCTGATACCAACTGTCATAACCCAAGTCAAAGAGATGGGTGGACTACCAGATCAACCGATACTTTGCAAGATACATAATGTATGGAAGAGATAATGATTGTTTGTGGTTACAATCAAACCATAAGTGGACTGGATACAAAGGGGAATTGGGACAAGAGATTAGAAGCAAGCAGGGGGTGAGGAACAAGGAGCAAGGATGAGGGAGAACAGCACGAGATGGGAAACTGGATTCAATTCATTTCTTCCTGCTCTCTCTAGTTGACCTTTTGTCTCTTTTATCCTTCTGTCTCCAAGGCTCCATGTGTTGGGCCGGCCCCAAGTTAGCAGCCCATCACCCAAGTGCGGTCCAGGAATACTTCGGGTGTTACAGCTGGGCGGCGGCCATGGAGGCTGCGCCTACTTCGTCCACAAGAACAGTAATATTGGGACAACTAAGGAGTACCGCTTGTTTAGGTACAGTTTCGTCGACGGCAAGACAGAGTGCATCGAGCGGCTGCCTGAAGAATGGAGGGATGACAAGTGCATGTGGCTTGTTCCCTAGCCCACCATCGCACCAATTAAGGTAATTTACATTCTCCTAAATGATTTATTTTCGCTAATAAATCCATTCACTTATATTATCATCACAGCAAGCTAACTGACCGAATCACATTTGTTGTGCTGGATCAGCAAATGATTAGGAGAAGGCTGCAGGCTAAAAAAAAATGAAGAAACATTTTTTTTTGAAGCCCATTACCGTAAGGGAAGCCCCTATGGTTAATTTTCAAATAAATAAGGCCCCAAAAAAAATGAAGAAACATCACAAGACACCTCCAGTTACTAGCCTATCATGCGTCTTTCAGATTGAGAGACATTACCAGCATCGTTTCAGAGTGTTAATGCACAATCTAGCTACGTCTCGACGTGAAGAACTCTCAGCTGAAACTCTTCTTCACCAAACACGGCAGAGTGTCCAGCTAGCACCGACATAACCTGCCCCAGGAATGCCAAAACCAATGAGGGTCAAAGTTTTAAATAGCCGGCTATAGCCTTCTGAGAGGCTTGGGTCTACGGCTATGACCTTTATAGGCTAAAGTGATAATAGCCGCTAATAGCCCGGCTAAATTGATTTAGCCCCGATTTAGCCCCCTAGCCGCTAAAATTTCGGCTGAGTTATCCAAAAAATTTGGACCAAAATTTGTCCGCTCAGCCAAATATCAGAGCCATATTGAATTGTTATTACTAAATGTTGTAATATGTGGACATAACTATGTCCAATATTTGTATCTTTTATGTGACTATGTTAATATGTTATGAATCAGTAAATTATCAATATATATACAAATATATGCTACCTAAATTTTATCATTATTAAGCAAAACGGCATCGTCACAATGGCAACTATTCATGCCCATGAAGAAGATGCGATCGCTGCTCTCAGTGGACTGGATTTTGATGGATGCACGCTAGAGGTAATCTTGGTCACACGGCCGCGCAACTAAGCAGCATACCTACATATAGCTAGACATCTAATCCTTATGATTTCTGTGGTCCTTCTGAATTTATGTTGAAATCCTGTCCGTAGCCAAAAAGACAACATGGATGGAAAAATAAAATATATTTGGACTCTTCTTTCTGCGTGCATGTTGGCACTTTAAAAACAGAGTATTTCTTGTACAGGATGTATGCAAGTACAAATTTTCATAGATCACTTCACCTGTTTCAGATGTATTTCAGGTTATTCATGGATCAAGCGCGCGCACACCAAAATTGCTCCTATTATTATTTAGCCACACACATATGTATACACATGGATCTCTCTATACATGTATGTCAAAATGTATTTCGAAAATGTCCCATCCATGGTCTTGGCGAGTGTCTCATTACCGTGCAGTGAATCAATATAAAGATAGAGCCAAAAAATGTTGGGAACACAGAAAGGGAGGAAGGTCAAGTAACCGGCGTTCGAAAGAACAGAGACAAGGCGCGACAATAATCCGTGTAATGGCTGGTGAATAGTGAAAAAACCGTGCATTAGGATTGAAAAGGGGTCCTACATGACAGGACAGTCATAGATCAAAGGAGTAGGAAGATGGGAGTAGATCCATACCACAAGCCACTGCAGCCCCAAGACATAGAGCTGACTTCACACCCACCCCCATCTTCTTCTTCACCAAGCTTCCTCTATCATATATGTTCATCCCCTTATTGCATTAGTGCCTTCCTACTAGTTAGGATCAAAACGTTCCTCCGCATCTCCATTTAGTAGGTTTTACAGCAGCCATTTAAGATTTCCGGTAGATTTATGTTAAATGGCGCCGCAACGCCACTCCTAGTCATCAGCCACAAATGAAGCAGGCAGCGAAGTAGCCCAAAAGAGGTTAGAAAACATAATTTCCAGGGGTATCTTCCCCACCCAAACATCATGACAAAACCTTGTGCTTTTCCCATCAGGGTAACTTCCTCACCCGAACGTTTTTTTCAGTTTGCCAATGGTAATAGCTCAGGCAGACGTTTTTTCTGTTCGCCAGCGGTAGCCCGGCGGCTATAGCCCGTTTCCTACTAGTGCGTATGCCAGTCTCAGACCACCTCTACCTTCTTTCCTAAAACGATTTTTATAAAAATAATAGATATGTATTCGAATTTGGGACTCCACTGTGATGAGCCCTCGCTCACCTTCCAAGTTAACAATTTGGCATTTCCTGCGTGTCCCATTTGCCTTAGAGTGGAAATAAGTTGTATTAGCATCTCCCCTCTTGAAGCCACTGCACATGCCCGCCCCCTCTGAATTCAATACAACTCCTCTGCGCTATAAATATGCACCATTTGTTATTCCAAATCATATCGCTGTGACCATTTCGCTGCACTCAGGTCAGATCTATCAGCCTTGTCATCCAAGGTTTTTATTAAATCCAGCAATCTTTATTTTTCAATCTTTTAGGCTCTTTTGTCCAGTTAGCTCCCCATCCACGCAAACTCTTGCGAGTACCCCCTAACAAAAATATAATCCGACGGCCAAGAGCAGATCCATCTCCAGAATACTCCACCAGTAACTGGCTCCATTTCTTCATGATGAACTGTCTAAAATTATCCTCAGCAAATCATTGGATATCCATATAGAACCTCCTAGGTTTTTTAATGACATTTTCTCCCGAAGAAATCACTAGAGGTGTGTGGTCAGATTCGAGCCTACTCTCTGAGTAGTGAGTACACATAGCTCAGGGGAAGAGATTCTCCCAATCAGCAGAAAATAAGACCGTGCCCAGCACAGACATAATAGGCACAGCCTATTTGTTAGTCCAGGTGTATCCCCCAACCTGTGCAACTCCCTAAGTTGGTGATGGGCTATACAAATCATTGAAAAGGATCATCAGATTAAAATCCAGCCTGTCATTGTTTTTGTCATGAGCTGACCGAATTAAGTGGAAGTCAGCTGCAACCATAACTGGGCTTGCACATCTGCACAACTTACCATCCAAATCTCTTAAGAATAATTCAGAAGACGCATGATCAGGTGGTCCATAAATAACAATACACTCCCAATTTTTATTGCTCTTCTTACTCCTCAATGACAAGCTGACATAAAACTGCCCCGGACTCCTTGCACAAAACTTCAAAGACATCCTCATCAGCTCCCAACAGAATTCCACCAGTGTGAGCTCGCAGCCGACCAATTCCAAGAAAAAATGTTATTACCAACCAAGGGAGCTAACTCCCTTGACGAATATCTTCGCCTTTCTTCCTCTGTTCCATTTCCTTTCGAATTTTAAAATTAGCTTGAGCATGTACCATGCATGGTCCATGGCTTGACGAGGCCCTTGGTCCACTTGGGGCGGCACTCCCTGTTGTCGAGGGATTTCAGGCACATCCTCCACCTCCTACGGCTGCACCCTCGCCCGCACGTTATGTCGCCAGTTCTCGCCCCCGTGCCGACATGTGACTGGGCGCGCTGTGCACCCTGGCGAGCAGGCCCATGTAGAAGACGGTGTCGTCAACGAGTAACAGCATGGCGTTGATGTTGACCGAACTTGCTCCGTCCCGCGGTGGCGCGGCGTGCCCTGGTAGATATCGTGGAAATCCCTGATTTTTATTGTGTTATGATAAATAAATAGTAACATAACTAAATGTACACAAATCATGTGGTGTACATTATTCTAGTAAAGTAGGCATTAGTTTACATGTTCATAAAGCTACCCGAGCGCAGAAGCACACGACAGCTCATTTCTAAAATGGAAAAACTGAAAGTATCAGAGAACTGGTTATGTGAAACATTGAAGTAGATAAGAGGGGCAAGGTTGGAGAGTTGCTAGGAAGACACCAGTGAGTTAGTTCCTAGAAAGATCACCAGCCTGAAAGTTTAGATCCTTTCAAGACGAAATGGGCCATAGAAAGTTAGAAATAAAACACTGAATTGCATGAACCACGTCGAGATCCCGATTACAGCGCCGGCGAGGAAAAGCGGAACGGCGTTACGCGAGAACAAGAGGGGGCGAGTGGCGAGGGATGGCTGGTATCCGCGACAAAGTTGTTCTAATAAGTCAGCGTGAGAGGTGGATTTTTGCAAAAGGTCGCGGAGTATTACGGAAAAATGCCTATGTCACGCGTGCAGCACTACCAAAATCGCCACTAAGGTTCGTGCCTTTGAGATTTGTCCCCACAATAATCCTTCGCTTGCGGCGAGCTCTCCCTCATGTCTCCTCCTCCATGACCTAACCCTAGCCGCCACCACCGGCGACCGCGTTCGTGGTCGGCCCGCGCCGCCTCTAGTTCCCCGACCCCTCTCTCCCCCACGCCCCCGTGGTCCCCGGTGGCGGCGACGGCGCGCCTCGGCCCTGCTCGTTTAGCCACTCCCTCTCTCTCCCTCGTGTTGCTGCCACCGACAGTGGCTGTCGGGCTTAGCCTAGTGGGTGACGGCGGCCTGTCTTCTCCTGCGTCAGTGTGGGTGGAGACGGGGCTCCTTCCCCTAGTGGCTGTGCTCCTCGAACGACGGTGGTCCGGCCACGGCCGGGTGGTGCGACATGGAGGCGGCGCTCACACACAGGCGGGGTGGCGGCGCTATGCGGTGAGCAACGGCGTGCAGCAGGGCGGCGAGCTGGGCCCTGCGGCCCAGATCTAGGTGAGGGGGCCGCCTGTTTTGAGGTGCATTCTGAAGCTGGTGGCGAGCTTTACGGGCCCATTCTGGGGCCGGCCAGACCCTATAAGGACTGGTGTGTCCCATGGGGGCTTTATGGGCCCTCTGGGTCCGGCCGGACCTGACGGGACTGGTTTGCTCTACTGCCACGTCCGGTTGACTACCATCCTTGGCGGGGGAGCTTGTTCCCTCCCACGTGGCCGTGGAACTGCTGACCCCGGTTCATACTTCTCCTAATCACCTCCATCTTGCAGACCTCGCGGAGGCTACTTCGGTGAGACGACGATGGTGGCTTCAGAATCGTTTTGGCGCATGCTGGTGGGTGGCTAGCTAGGTGGTATCGAAGCTCAGCCTCGCGGGGCTCCTTTGCTATGGATCGTACGGGGTTGTAGATGGGGTTTTCCTTGTCGGTTCGTCCGACACTAACGCGGTGCCGCCTTCTGGTGGCATCTCTCCTTCCTGAAGAGCGTTGTGGCTACCCTTCATCCGCTTCCCTTTGTGCCGGTTGAAACCATAAGACAAGTGCGTTGGTCTGGCAGCACCATGACATTCCTTCTTGAAGGTGTTGCTTGGTACTCATCGATGCGGAGCTAGGAGCGTGATGTCTTTGTTGCGTAGTCGATCCGACTATGTCGTTTTTCTTTCTTCTTTTCCTTGCCTTTTCTTGGGTGTGTGTGTTGGCTGTAGCGCCAGTCGTGTTTCTCGTTGGTTATATCGGGTGGTTTCTATATTAATATAGTAGGCCTTTGGCCTGTTGCGTCAAAATTGCCCCTAATTAATACATTACCTAAAGTTTCAAAAAACAAATGGCCGCTAATCACGAAAAAGCTCTAGAGAACCCGGCGACGACGCTCCCACCAATGGCTTCACAACTAATCAACGCACCTGATGAGCTTTGCCTCCGTATGCCCGCGGGTATGCACACCGTATAATACGCTTCGATCAGCGGGATAATCACGTGATGACATCATCCATCAATAAATGACAAGTAGTAGTTAACTCACGTGAGCAATAAATGACTTGCCTTCAACCTCACGTTAACTTAACAAGAGATCAATTTTCGCAAAAGGGTAAGATATGAACAAATGTTCCACCGTCTCCTCAGAGCCACAACAAGAACATTTAGTACATCCCAGCCATTGTCTTTTGGCAAGGTTATCATTCATGAGTAAAACTTTTCTATTCAGAAACCACATAATTTTTTTTTATCTTAAGCGGTATTTTAAGTTTTCAGTGGTATTTGCGAATGTATCTAGTATGTCCATTCATGAAATCTTCGTACATGGATTTCACCGAGAACACACCATTACTTGTAAGCTTCCAAACAAAAGTGTCAGGCGTATTCGATAGATGAACATCCATCAAACGGGTACATACCACAAATCCCACCTATCTCCAATTAGTGCCTTTCTAGAACTTATATTCAAGTGAGGAGCACTAGATAACACATCATAAACAGAAACATTTTTCCTTTGCGCAATGTTGTATAATGATGGATATTGAGATTGTAAAGGAATATCGCCTAACCAAGTATCCTCCCAAAACCTGGTGGTTTTACCGTCTCCAATTTTAAAAAAGACCCTAATTAAAGAACTCATTTTTAACCCTTATAAGACCTTTCCGAAATGGAGAATCCATAGGTTTGTCCTCAACTTCTGCCAAAATTTTATTGTGAAGTTATTTGTTGTGTAACAACTCTTGCCACACCCCTCCCCATTAAGTTATTTAAACAACCATTTGCTGATTAAACATTTATTTTCCAGCTCAAGTACTTCAACACCAATACCCGGAGAGAAATGACCTGAGGAAGAGAGTAGATGGGTCTCATATGCTGCTGCTTTGGTTGGTTGAATTTTCTAGCACTTGATGGTCTCAGCACACCGAGCCTAGGCGAAGGGGATGAAACCACCGTTTCCTGCTGCCCCCTTTGCTCGTGCCCTTAATTACTTGATGGATCTGCTACGGGGTACATACGCTAATCATCCATGAAAAAGGTTCCTACTTTGTGGCGTCATCATCGTCAGCACGATCGATCGCGGCGCCCTGTCTGTCTTTCGCTCTGTAGCGAAAACGTCATGTTTTTTCCTCGCCCGTGTGGCCGGTGGCCATTGCGTCGTCGAGTAAAGTGTTTCATTTCATTGCATTTTCCACAAAGTTCTACAGTAAATTATATGTACTAGGATGCGAACGCATCTCTCATTTCCTTCCTCACGGGTGGACCTCCCATAAATGAAAAACACGTACGGGTGGAGTTCTCATTTACACCATCATAATACTAGGCCGTTGACCTGGGTAGTAACAAAAATTCAACGATGATTTAGGTTTAGACGGGGGAGCGGTCTGAACGTGCCGGTGAGCGGGTTGCACATGATTAGGAGGTGGCCGACGCGCACGAGGAGGAGACCGTGGCGCGACATGAGCTGCACCGTGTAGTCACCCATGCCGGAGACCAAGGAGCTGAGAATGCCGTACGTGAGGGCCCAGGAACGGACGCGGCCCCGGGAGGAAGCATGGCACAGGATTCCCGTCGCGGCCGGGTTGCTAGGTGAGGATAGCTTCTCCTTTTGTATGTCCTTGAAGCTCTTCAAGCGTTCGTCTTTCTTGAGCTCTCTCATATCTCCTCTTTTCTCACTTGAAACCGCTTTGACGCTTATCATTTCGGCCAATGACTCTTGCAATGAGCTTGATGAAAGCGCACGCTTTGCGTCCTTCTAAAACTTCATTCCCCTCAGCCGAAATGTAAAAGAAAAATATAAAATGTCTTTGCCGAGTGTCTATTAAAACAGGCGGGAAAAAAATAAATGAAAAAGAAACATCTCGGGAAAATAGCACCAGCGGGAAAAACTGGTGCCAAAAATATCTCAAACCATCGACACTCAGCAAAGAGGACGCGTCATTTCTATTCCGCCGGCCACGGCGGATGGGGATGTAAAAATACGATCAGGTAGATTGATTAGGGTCTACTCGGATGAATCCCCAGTCCCTGGTGCTTTCTATTTATACACGCACGTTGCGGTGCTAGCAATACAGAAGGGTTGGACTCCAGGTCCAGTACATGTTTGTATCGAACACATATTATGTAACTAATTCTAACAGGGGACACGTCTCCAGCGTCTTTGCCAAGCGTAAATCTTTGCCGAGTGTTTTTTCTTTTTTTTGCCGAGTGCCTTTTCTTTGCTGAGTATATTTTTGATAGCTCTCGGCATAGAGCCCCCTTGCTGAGTGCCCGACAAACAACACTCGGCAAACGCACTAACACTTGGCGAACACCCGTTTTCCGGTAGTGACGGAGACGAGAAGGGGCAGGCCGAAGTCCATACGGTACTCTGGCGGCTAGGGGAGGATGCCCACGGCGGAGGTGGCGGCGTCGAAGGCCGGAATCTTGGTGCCGTGGGGCTTCATGGCCACGATCTTGGTGTCGTGATCGATGAAGGCGTCTAAGTTGGCATGCGCGGCATCAAAGTGCGCCACTGCCGGCTATGCGAAGAGCTTCGGCTCCGGCTCAAGGTTGGCGCCTCCGGAGTCACAGGAATGTTAGATGTCTGACGTCCACCGTGCAATTCTGTCCTTCATAAATCTGAAGCTGAGTGGTGCCCGTTCGCATAGTTGAATATTATGTGTCATCCAGTCTCATCCAACATGAAAGCACGTTTCAATCTGCAAGGACATCAATACAATTTGAGATGCGATACATAAGAAGAGAATTGTGCCATATATATCAACAGTGCGAAAGTAAAGATTATCAGGCTTCAACCTGCTTATTACTGTAGAATCCAAATACATTTGGCCAAATAGCTGACAGAGCACCATGATAGGAACATGCCCCTATCCATACCATCCATTTTTGTGTTGAGATTCATGCGCAAACTTTCTCTTTTTTTCCTCTCCCAAACGAAATTAAATAAAAGTTTGAAACTTTGCAGATCAACATTATATTGGAACTAGTACAATGTATGAAAAATGAAATCAGATTTTTTCGTCAGTGTCACTGAAATCCGATGAGAATTAATTCTCTAACACAACTAGCACACAAGCTCTGAAAAGGGAAGCTGTGAGGGAGAGCAATGAAGATACCAAACCCTTCCCCACGAAATTCCCCTCCCCAACCTTAACCAATGGATCATTCATTCCCTTGATGCCACGCTATTCCTCCTATATTAATTGACCTCCCTTGATGCCACTCCATTCCTCCTATATTAATTGACCCGATAGATAACCTAGCTAGCTATTCGTTTGATCGATCGTGAGTAGAGCTAGCGCTGGATCGCAATGTCCTTCAGTGACGAGGAGGAGGACGTTCCTTCTGCAGATTTATCAGGAGGTTTTATTTCACACCATATTTCATTCAATTTTCTATATAATTCTGGTCTCTCTGGACGGCCCATGCGGTCTTCTACAATGGTGGGGGTGTGCTCTCTCCGGGGCGTGGCGGCGGCCTGGCTGCTTCCTCTCCGGCGACGAAGGGGTGGCTAACAGGTGTTGTGGTGGATCAGCGTTCAAGGCTCCAGGTTCTGCGTGATCTTCGCCTTGTTGCTGTTGTGCTGGGTTCCTCTTGTCTTTGTTCTTCGGCGTGTGTGTGTTCTTTCTTCTTGTAATCTTTGTTGTACACTCGCTGGGGAAGATCCACTATCAAAAAAAATTCTGGTCTCTCTGCCATTACACAAGACATTGAGCCTATATCATGAGTAGGTTCGTAAATTATTTTGCTCATGATAGGCCTGATATATTGTCATTCGGTGAGTTGTTGCCACTGAGTAATATATTCTCATAAAAGGTGGAGGACATTTATTCTGAGAATGGATTAAGAATTAGATATACCTTTTCACACCAAAACCTTATGTGGGAATTTTTTAGAAAGGAATCTGACTGATGTTACTCTTTTTTCTGTTATAGATACACAACAATGCTCTATGATTACGACAGTATAATGCTACTTTTTGACAATGTGATTACGACAATATAATGCTACTTCATGTACCACTTTAAACGACACTTTTGTGAACGTGTTTCTTTCATATGAATTTCAAGGTAAGTGATCTTGGTGGATGTTCTGGCTGACTTACTACATTAGTTACTACTTCGGAATATAGAAAGAATGACGTGTTTACAAAATTTAGTTGAGACGTGCGTGCACGTGCAAGGCTACTAGTCCTTTTAAGTCTCGAGTGCATACGGCGGATAAAACCACGAGAGAGCCACTGGCGGGGCATCAACTAGTATGGAGCACGATGGATGACCCTGAAGATTGAGTCCGGGTTGTAGACAAACGAAAGATCGTTTTTTTGGTTTCATAGGCAATCTTCCGCATCAGCTACAAGTGTTTGGATCATTTTTCTTTCGTGTTGTGCGTTAGACACCTTTCATCCCCGCTCGACGCTTTGTCGCCGAGATATTTTTGTCCCTGCTAAAAAAAACTACTCACAAAAAATAAATCTGAATAGACTTCTTTTACCGCTGAAGTACCGAACCACGTAAGAGCTAGCTGGGCCTGATGGGCCGTGCAAGGTACAAAGCGCTGGCGCGGTAGCGAAGTACCAAACCGTCACGCCGCCGCCCTCCTCTTTCGCATCCTCCGCCGCTTCCACCCTCTGCGCGGCAAATCCTAGTTGACGCGTACCGCGGAGCCTAATGCGCTCCGCGCACCCATCTCACGCGGTGGGCCGGCCCAATAAGTGCATCTCTAGCCAGATTTGGTTCTATTGCTTTTTGTGTTCGTTTTTTTTTGTTAGCTTTTCTATTTCCTTTTTCGTTCCTTTTTCTTTTTTGGCTGTTTTTCTTTTTCTTTTTTGTTTTTCCTTTTTTTATTTTCTTTTTAGATACTATTTTCCTTTTTTTGTCTAAATTTATTTTTCAGAAAATTGTTCATATTTCAAAATTTGTCCAAATATAATTTTCGTTAAGAGTTTTTCTGTTCACTTTTTAAAAATCGTTAAAAATAATTTCTGTTCATAGACCATTTTCTATCACTTATCTAAAATCGTTAAAAATCGATTTCGTTCATCAACCTTTTCTGTTCACTTTAAAAATCGTTTAAATTTTTTCGTTTAGCGTCATTTTCTATTTATTTTTGAAATCGTTAAAAAGTAGTTTTTGTTCATAGAGTTTTTTCTTTTCACCTTTTACAAACAGTTCAAAAATAATTTCCATTCATAGACTTTTTTTTGTTCCCTTCTTAAAATCGCTCAAAAATCGATTTCGTTCATCGGCCTTTTCTGCTCACTTTTAAAATCGTTTAAAAATAGTTTTTGCTCACCGCCATTTTTTATATCGTTCAAAGATAGTTTTCGTTCACAAAGTTTTTTATGTTCGCCTTTTAAAAAGTTCAAAATAATTTCTGTGCATAGACCTTTTTTGTTCACTTCAAAACTTGATTTCGTTCATCGCTTTTTTCTGTTCACTTTTAAAACTGTTCAAAAATTATTTTCGTTCACCGCCATTTTCTCTTCATTTTTAAAATTGTTCAAAGATAGTTTTCGTTCACAAAGTTTTTTTTGTTCGCCTTTTAAAATCACGCAAAACTCGATTTCGTTCATCGGCTTTTCTGTTCACTTTTACAAACTGAGTATAGGAATGGAATCTACTCTAGTACTGGCATAATTTTAGTGTTCACATGTACTGCTTTTGAGCAAAGCAGTAGAAGGTGCATGGCAGTATGACTTTTTTTTTATATGAGCAAGCAGCAGAATTTTAATGCGAAAATTGGACATTTTCTAGATGTTTTCAAGCAACGAACACAAAAAAAATAGCAAAACGGTCGAACCAAACGCGCGCAGAAATAGTTGAACCAAATAGCGTTTCTTCTCGAAAATGGGCCGGGCCCATTTAGCGCCAAGGGGCTGCGCGTAACGCGATAACTAGGACCTCCCCTCTCAAGCCGGCAATTTCGCCCATGGGCACCCGACCCTAATGGGCAGGGTATGGGTCGCTATGTTCACCCATGGGTCTCGCCCATGTCTCGCCCATGGGCGACCTGATTAGTCGTGGGTAGGGTATGGGCAGACATGTCTACCCATGGGCGACCCGATGGGCAACCCGATTGGCTGACATGTGGGGTCCCGTTGTAAGAAATGACCATAGCCCACTACCAATTTAGTCCAGCCCAGCCCAGCCCAATAGTCCGCAGCGCACAAAACCTAGCCGCAATCGCCAATTCCTCTCCCTCACGATGCTCTCCCCTCACCTCCCTCTACCGGAAGACGAACGGCGCCGACCCTGACTGCCGCTGCGTCGTTGCTCCACCGAGCCGCAGATCCGTTGCGCCGCCGCAGCGAAGCCGCTGCTGCATCTCCCCCAAGTCCCCAACTTGCTGCCGTCCCCAAGGATCCCAACGCGGCCGTCTCCAACTCCCTGCCGTCGCCGACTCCCTTCCGTCCCCAATGCCGTCGCCCCGTCGCACGCTGCAGCTTCCCCCTGCCGTCCCCGACGCCGCCGCCCCGTCGCACGCTGCAGTCCCCTCTGCTGCGCCGCCTGAGATTTAGGTTTTATCACGCCGCCGCCGCCGCGATGGAGGCGCTCCGGGAGGCGGAGGGCAAACTGACGGTGTACGTGCACCCCTCCAACCCCGCCGACGTGCGCCTCGCGGTCGCCCGCCAGCTCAGCACCCTCCTCTTCACGTACGTCCCCCCTCCCCCCTACCACCTACCTTGCTCGCGTTGCTACACTGCATCTGTGGATGCTGGTTTAAGCGGATAGGTTAAATTTGCGGAGGAACAGATTGTGGTGGCTTTTGATTATTGCTGTTTCAGTTGTTACTTTAATGGATGGATTGTATTTTGCATAATCTGATGGATAGTGTTAGCACTTGTGCTTCTCAAATCCAGATGGCTTATTGATGTTGCTTGTCAAAAATTCGTTGTGTGAGCTGTCTAGTTATCCTAACTTTGGTGCAAATTGGTTACCTTTGCACCTGATGGCAGCACCAAATCATGTTTGGAGATGCACGGTACAAAATCAGGTTCATTGAGTTGTCTGCTTGCCCATTTTTTAACACCTGAAGCTCCGCACCATAGTGGCATACAGAGCCCCGTCGACAAACTGCAGCAATGGAATATATAGTTTTTCTGAAAATAATAGTATGTAAGCTAGGACAAAAATCAAACTGACAAAAGTCAGTTACTTCAAATAATCATAGAGGTGCCTATTTTCAGCTGTGTCGTACTTTGTTGCGTTGGAGTTTGCAAAAGTTCCGTGGTCATCAAGGTTTTGTCAGACCTTTCATCTCTTCCCTAGGACAGCCAAGCTCAATCAAAGTGCTCTGACTTGACAGTCGTACATGGCAAAAAAAATAAGAAACTTAACAAACTAGTGCGTTACCATAAATAGCACTGAATCCTGTGTGATTAAAGTTTGAGCTGAGACTATTGTCATTGTTTTAAGTTTCCATTGAGAATATTTTGGCCGAAGTATGGAATATGTATGCGTGATGCTTTTTTTTTTACTTCAGAAGGGAAGGTTGAAATGCTTGGCAAGGAATCCATTCATGCCATTGTGTTGGGAGTTTTCTCAGTAGCCATTATGTCAGATGATATTACTGAGAAATTCAAATTCAAAAGGGTGAGACCAATTTTTTTATTGATATTTAAGGAAATAGCCATTCTGATGCTTATATAATGTATTCAATCTAATATTTATTCTGTTTCATGTAACTTTTTAAATTGAACATTCTCTTTTCTAGTTTCAGTAATTGATTATGAATTGCATTTTAGTATTGTTTAGATGCTTAATAAGTTCTACTCAGCACCCATGGAAGTCGAACTGAAACCTGGAGAAATTGTTCTTTTCTACCATTCCCAGATATAAGCATTTGTTTGAATGCTTTCATCGAAACCTATGTTACTTTATGCATAAATTATAGGACTTTGAAGTTTTTCCTCTTTTCATGTTGATCTTTAATAGTTGGAACTTGCAACTCTCAACGTTTTTGACAAATATTATGAACATTGCTGCTCAATTTTGCTATCTGTGCAAAAATGAGAAGCTAGCTGATGGTTTGTGATTGTGTTGTCAAAAGACCTTTGATCTGTGCAACCCCAGCTAGCCTGCTACTTAGCTTTCCCACATTTTTATGTGCACCACCAAATCCTCCGGAATTGTTTTTACTTCTATTCTGTAGCAAACTTCCAATTCACTAGCAGGACCAAAAGATGTGAACATGCCTTGAATGATTGTACCTTAGAGAAAATTTGCTGATATCTCCAACTTTAGTGGGTAGGTGAGCACAGCATGTGATGAACAAACTTCTCCATCTTGAGAATTCTGCATATGTATGTAGTAGTTTTCAACAAATCCTAACAGTTGCTCTAATAAGTTAGGTCTCATTTGTTTCCGCTTGATGAGATTTATATTGTTTTCACAGAAAAGAGATGGAGGAAAATTTATAAGCAAGTCGGACAAGGGGCATGAGATTAAAAGGGAAGCATGATACGGTTTTCTGTCAAAAGGTATAGGCTCATCCAGTCCCCTTGGTCAGGTTGACTTCACTGTTCTATTCTCCAATTTGGACACAGTTTTACACATTTGAGATGGTGTATTTTTGTTAGTTTGCACGTGTTACTTATACTAGCTGCATGTTGCTCATGTACCTGTGCACTGCTATAGCATACTCCCTCCGTTCCCATAAGAAGGGCTTGTATTTTCTGGCGCGCCGATTAAGGAGAGGGAGGCAACAAAAATACTTTCCCATCATGCCCCTGAATAATTTCTCATTCCCCTTAATTATCTTTCTTGTTTGTTGCGCCTGGACTCTTGTATCTCGCTACCAGCCACACTCGCCTGGAGCATGCACACCAATCAGGCACCATGTTTTAGGAATCTCATTTCAGTTTTGCACGATACATGCGGAGGGTCATGGAGGGAGGGAGGGGCACAATCGGTATATTAGCGATAAAATGGCATATGCGTCTTATTTTGTGGAGATATGTGCGAAAAAAATGTACGCCCTTATCATTGGAGCGGAGGAAGTATCTCCCCTACTGTGCTGATGAGGGGGTACCCTTAAACCAGCCATACTTTAAACTTACAACAGTAACACTTTGATGATGCGCATGAAACTACATACCACGGTACCAGCATGTAATACTAACTAGAGATATATATACCGTGCCTAATCATGTACTGGAAATGAACTGCCATCACCACAATACACTGAGCTGTAGTTGAGAACTATACGAGAATTCCTCAAGTGATTGGAAGTAGTTCATATGTTAGACTCTGTACTCTTAGTCAGATAATTGGTCATGTGACGATCCGTATTTTGATTAAAATAAACTGATTGTGTGCCTTTGCTTGATATTCATTTATAGGGTGGACACAGAAATGAATTGTCACATAACTGGATCTTTAGTGCCACCTCACACAGGATCCATGCTCTGGCTATCAGTACATGATGCTGAATACGCATCAGAAATTAACAGGTCTGGATACACATGCTTCGGTGCTATTTAAATCTGTACAATATTTTTGATGCTTATGTAATAAAATGTATCCTGCTCAAAATTTCAGTGGCAAAAGGAAATCAAGGGATGTCAACATTAAAATCGAGCAGAACTACAAAATCACACAATTGTGAACAATGAAGATACTGTGATAAATTCTGAACGGCCACACAAGTCCCGGAAGAGGAGTGCAGATGCCATTTAAAGGCTATAAGATGTCGTTTGTTGGAATGCTCAGTTACAGCAGTAAATGACGGTACCACACTTGTTTCAGGAAACATGATCTTGCTCATGCACATGCTCATTGAAGAGGTGATGATGGTCCCAATTCAAGAAGTGGTGGTTTTTTGCTTGGTTCCGAAGCTGCTTTCCCGTTGCCAGTAATTTCTTATGTAGCACCAGTTGTATGATGATGTAAAATAGAACAAGAATGAACATCTAATGGGTTTATTGAATGTTTTCTGATCTTATTCCAGAGAAGTTCTTGGTTATTATTAGCAAATTAACAGTTACTTTGGTTTTGTTTAACCCCGAGCTTTTACAATCCAGAAGTGTTGTTTATTGCTGCAGTTGTACCAGGGGTAAGAGACAAGTCCTTTTGCGTGCATAAACATTCAGGAACCATTAGGATATTTAAATTCAGGAGAGAAGAAACCGAGGTGATGTGAGTTTACTTGGACACAGAATCCCCATTCCCTCCTCCCTCCGCTCCGTTCCACTTCAGATCTCCTCTCCCTCCGCCGCCGTCTTCTTCCTCTCCGGCCGATGCCTCCCATTCCACTTTCGGTCCACGCCATGGATCTCTCTGCCTCCAGCTCCCGCCACGGCCGCCTCCCCATCTCCCCATCTCTCCACCCCGACTTCTCCTCCACTCGCGCCCCGTCCTCGTCCCCCTCGCCGCACCACGACCGCCGCAACTCCACCTCTTCCCCCAAGCCCCTCCTCCCCTTCCCTTCCCCTACCTCCAGGCCCCACTCCTCCGCCTCAGTCTCCGCGGCTGCCACGCCCCCGGGCTTTGCCCACAACGCGCGCATCGCGGCCTTCCTCCTCGACCTCGGTGGGCTCCCCGTCTTCGCCGTCCTTGCCGTTGGGCTCGCCGCGGCGTACCTCCTAGACGCGCTGCGCCTCCGGCAGGGTGCCTTCTTCACAGTCGCAGCCGACGTGGCATTCTTCTTCTCAGCATCCCTCTCATCCGCCGCCGCCGCCTCGCTGCCCCTCACGGTCCTTGCACTTCTCCTCTGCGCGGAGACCTCCTTCCTCATAGGCGTCTGGGCGTCCCTCCAGTTTCGCTGGATCTAGCTTGAGAACCCTGCCATCGTTGCCGCCCTCGAGCGGCTCCTCTTCGCATGCGTGCCTATTGCAGCGGCAGTCGGCATGGCTAATGCTTCATACTATCTTGCCACGTTCACCATGGTCTCTATATATTGGCTTTTCTCCATACAAAAGGCTCTGTCGCCCTCGGTCGCTTTCCCTCTTCCCGCAACCCGACTCCATCCCTTCCCTCGATCTCAAGGTTCGAATCCCGCCCGGTGCTGCTATATACCGCACATGTCGCCTGGACCAATGGTGGAGGCGCTGGGAGGAAGGCTGACGTGCCCGGGACGGCGTCGGCGGCGGTGATGGAGGCCAAGGCCAAGGAGAAGAAGGACGGGGTGGTGAAGGAGGTGATACGGCTTGAGAGGGAGTCCGTCATCCCCATCCTCAAGCCCAAGCTCGTCATGAAGCTCGCCGACCTCATCGGTATCTTTTCCCGTCGATCCGACCGTTTCGTTTGATCGTTGCGCGCGCGGCATTGTGGGCTGCGCCGCTTGTCCCAGAGGCGTCACATTTCTTGCAAATGGGAGACAAATTTGTGATTTCTCAACTTCTGGTGGGATTCTAGGGGCTTCTTAATTATAACCGTCGTCACTAATCTCTGTCTACCCTCATATAGTTTACGAGTTCAACTGCATTTGCCTTCCTGGCCCTATCAGCGATAAATGTTAGTTATTAAAATAGAGAAGCGATAAACGGACCTAGTTCCTTAGATAGTAGGATAATGTGCATTTTTGTGGTAACTCTGGATCCTGTTTTGTTCAATTGCCACCGGCCTGCATATAGGGATTTTCTCATCTTGAGGTGCCGGGAGGAAATCTTTCGAAAAAAATGGTGTCGGGAGGAGTAAAGATGATTAACTCTTCTCTGTTAGCCTTTTTATTGACACTGCACTTTGTGTAGTCAATTATTTTAGGAGTATGGTATCGGTAGGCACAGATCATTGGTATTGGATGTATGTTAGATTGTGCCGAGTCAAATCGTATAGGGTGTGATTACTTCAAGGATATTGTAACCATTGATATACCTCTAGCCTTAAGTACAACGTCTGCACCGAATCACTGCAAATGATTAAAGCCCCAACTGGGGTCATAACTAGTTTCATCCCCCTTCCTAAAGTATACATACAACTATTTTTTATTTTGATAATAAGTAAAGTGTCCCTCATCCACCCGTATGAGAAAGTATGCACTAAAGCCATACTGCTCCAGCTTGCTTTAACTGTCTATTCGGCTTCAGCAGTGGGTTTCCAAAGGTGATCTTCCTAGGTAAAAAAAAGGTATTTCAAAATTTCTATCGACAGGGAATTTTTCTCTAACACGAAACCCAAGGACCTTCATTGACCACAAGCCAAAGGGCCTTAGGAAAATCATCCTACAATGGACCATAGCGACTAAGAACGAAGAAGGCACAAAGAAAGCCTCCTCCTATTCGAAGTCGTCTTCAAGTGCCTTTTTGATTCATTACCGAGTATAAATGAATCATCTGTGGTCTAAATACCATAATGTCTAAAAATGTAGAGCTTAAGGCCCCGTTCGGGACAAAGGAAAACCGTAGGAAAAATGGAGGATTCAGGTTCCTATAGGTTTTTTCACTGTAGCATCGTTCGGTACGCAGGAAACCGTGAACAGTAAACATAAGGAAAGTCTCCAGTTCCTTTGATTTTACGGGAAATCAAACATCCACCAGAACCTCATGGTTTTCGCGGAAGTCCGAGGCAACATGCAATGCACGCTGTAGTGAACTAGTGATGGATGCGCTGCCTTCGTGCCAAAGGGAATGGTGTGGGTGCGTGGAGTTGGTCCAGGAGACCATCAAAAGGAAACGTGAAAGAAAAATGGATCGTGCAGGGCTGGTTGCTTTCAATTTTTTAATCTGATCGACATTGTACGTCGATTCCTACGCTCGTTTCCTCTGTTCCGAACACTAGCAGCCCAAAACTTTCCTAGATTTTAAATCCTATGTAATACATGTGTTTTCCTTTCATGTTCCTATGTTTTGCACCATTCCTTTGTTTTTGTAGACTGTGTTCCGAACAAGGCCTAAACTACTCTGTCCAAGTTTCCTTTGGTAACATCATTATAGTTTTGGTGCATGCCCACATGGGTTACAGATAGTGCATTCCACTCCATTTTACAAAGTACCAAATCATGATTTTTTACCGTAGAGTGAACATCTGTGTCGTTTTTATTCTCTAGCTTTTACCTTTTCTGTATCACTGAATTTCTGACGTGTGGGACTGAACTCGAAATGATGTCGTTTTATCTACATTCCCGTAATCACACTTGCTCCTGATTTACTCTCTAGAGCAAGACAACGATCGTGCGGCGTTTATGAAGCTATGTAGGAGGGTGGAGTACACTATTCGTGCTTGGTATCTTCTGCAATTTGAGGATCTAATGGTACTAGGCCCCTTCATCTCACATGCTTTTATTTTTCTGCAACCATCCCGGAGTTGGCAAAGTTTCTAATAGCCGAATATTATTCTGTAATTCAGCAATTGTACGCGCTATTCGATCCTGTTTATGGTGAGAAGAATTTGGAGCAGCAGAGCCTGACACCTGCTGAAGTTGAAACTCTTGAACTCAATTTTTTAACGTACCTTTTCCAGGTGGGGTCGCAGTTTATATCAACCGATAGTAATAGATGTGATCTCTGAGATAACAATTTGTGAGTTTTTATCTGACCATAACCAATAGTCCCGCTTATCAACATATATTCGTGTCTTAAGTAGATAATGGATAAGAGCAACTTCAAGTTGCTATCGGATGAAGAGAATGATGTAGCTCATTCTGGTCAGTATCTTTTGAACCTGCCAATCAAAGTTGACGAGTCCAAGGTCAGAAGCTACTTTGGTAACATTTCAAATAAGGAGAACAGCACTTTGTGCCCACAGATAATTTATTTGCTCAACTATTGTGAACAATTGCAGGTCGACAATAAGTTGTTGTCAAAGTACTTTAAAGAGCACCCACAGGATAATTTACCAGCATTCACTGACAAGGTATTCATCATGGATTTTAACGGGCATGTGCCGCACGTTTTACTTTTCATACATATCTATAAATAGAAAACAGAAGTGGAAGAATCCAAATTGTTTTCTTATGATTTCATTAGCAGTTTTACATGCTATCCTCCTTCGACATGTGAAAGTTAGATTTGATGCTGAAAGTATTTCTTTAGTTCTATGAATTTTTGTACATGAGTTCTGATCCCATCAACCATACCTTTGTAGTATATTGTCTTCCGCCGAGGCATTGGCATCGACCAAACAACTGATTACTTCTTTATGGAGAAGGTGGATGTAATCATATCTCGAGTTTGGAAATTCTTGCTCAAAGTCACAATGTATGATAGTTTAGCCAGAATCAACATCATCTTTATTTTGCTGAAGTGAACATATCATCAATACGGTAATTTGCTAACGCAGTTCAATTTTAAATAGGATTGATAAGTTGTTTTTTAAGAAGAGACAATTGAGGCCAAAAAAGGATACAAAGAAAACTGACGATGTCAATGAAGACGAAGAAGCAGACCTCTTTGTTGAGCGCATTCGCCTAGAAAAAATGGAGCTGAGGTTGTTGATTGTTGACCCGCGTTGTAAATTAGTACACTAAAGTTGAACTCAATATCTAATGTGTATTTCTCCTTTTTTATGGCAGCATAAGGAATCTACTAAGAAAGATGACAATTCAAGAACCTACATTTGAAAGGATGATCGTGGTATATAGGTAATTCACTCTAACTTTCATTTATATAAATAAGAGATATATGCACGGTTAGTCACTGAACTTGGCCGAGATGAGCACTTTGGTCACTAAACTTGCAAAATGTTGCCCGCGGGTCACTCAATTTGGCAGAGATGAGCAAACTGGTCACAAACCATTGACTGAGCAGTTGACCATTGACTCTGACCATTTTTTTTTGCAAAAACACCCCGTAGAATCACAAAATCACATTAATATCTCTCTACAGGGGTGTTTTTGCAAAAAAAATGATGTGATTTTGTGATTTTGTGATTCTACAGGGGTGTTTTTGCAAAAAAAATGGTCAGAGTCAATGGTCAACTGCTCAGTCAGCGTGCCACGTTAGGTTTGTGACCAGTTTGCTCATCTCTGCCAAGTTGAGTGACCCGCGGGCAACATTTTGCAAGTTTAGTGACCAAAGTGCTCATCTCGGCCAAGTTCAGTGACTAACCGTGCATATCTCTATAAATAATGAAGCAACTTATCTTTAGGGTTGAGATATTGATACAATTGCTTATTCTCATTGTAAAATTACAGAAGGACCAGCACAGAAACTAAGCCAGATCGAGGAATATTTGTAAAGCATTTTAAAAACATCCCAATGGCAGACATGGAGATAGTCCTGGTAATATAAATTGCCTGATTTCCGCTCCATATGTGATTTATCATATTTATTTTGGCATGTTCTATTTGTTTCCTCTCAGTACACGTGCCTGACATTATTACTGATGATGTAGCCAGAGAAGAAGAACCCTAGTTTAACGCCAATGGATTGGGTCAAGTTTCTTATTTCTGCCGTGCTTGGTTTGGTATGTGTCTGATGCTTTAAGATACCAAACATGCTAGTGAGATATTCTTTGACCGTCTCAATGCTTCTTGTTTTCAGGTCACTCTGATAGGTTCTCTTGAAAGGCCAAAGGCTGATATATGGGTTGTGACAGCCATAGTTTCTGGTTTAATTGGATACTGTGCTAAGATCTACTTCACGTAAGTGATTTACACTTAAAATAATCCTTCAAAAGAACTTTTCCTGTTACCTTGCCCTTTTATTTTAACGTGGTGAATATTTTGTGACGAACAGATTTCAGGCGAATATGGTGACTTACCAGAATTTGATTACGAAATCAATGTATGATAAGCAGCTTGATAGTGGAAAAGGAACCCTTCTGCACTTATGCGACGATGTGATACAGCAAGAAGTACTTAAATCACTGAGCAATTTTCTTAGTTATGTGTGACATCACTTTTATGTGCTGCTGACATATCGTAAACTCCTTGGCAGGTTAAAGAGGTCATTGTTTGTTATTACATTTTGATGGAGCAAGGGAAGGCAACTATACAAGTAAGTATGTCAACATCCTGTTAACTTCCAGTCATATTTCAGTTATCTACAGATTTCTTTAGTTGCCTCCGTTGACACAAATGTTCTTGAAAAAACTTGCGTAATTACGTTTCCATCACATATTATGACTTTGTAATTTGTTTGCACAGTACTCAGTTCATATTATGCTGACAGAACCTAATTCTCTTATAATCTAGTTACAGAATGCTTTCTTTGTTCCATCTGAAAGTTGGTGTAGTTACTGAATATCTCTGTTACATAACGGTTACTTAACAACAGTTAGTTGATTGTGTATATTCATTGTGTTTTCGTCAATATGGAGAGAACAGCCTCACTACAAGCTACTGAACACCTTGCAGCTTATTAAAATGCACGTGTTTGGAGGTATATCAAGGAAAATATTTACTTTCCTTGTGGGATTGTAGGGCTACACTAGATGGTTCTTCACCATATTCTATGAAATGACAAAGATGCCACACCCTTCATGTTTAATGCACATGAGTTTGCTCATCTTTGCAGGATCTTGATTTACGTTGCGAACAACTCATCAAGGAAGAGTTCGGCGTGGAGTGCAATTTCGACATTGTCGATGCTGTGAAGAAGCTAGAAAAGCTTGGAATTGTTTCCCGGGTAAGATTGTCAAATAGTTAATCTAATGAGTCATCCTTCGTCGCCAAAATTTTCATTTGATTCTCAATAAACCTCTCTACCAGGACTTGATCGGGAGAATCATATGCGTTCCACTGAAGCGTGCAAATGAGATTATAGGGACTACTACTGAGGAAATGGTGATTCGTGCCCAACAGGCCCCAGGGGGTCCTTAGGCTCTGCAGGTTATCAAGAGTGAGGATATCTCCTTTCTTTTCTGAAGATTTGCGAGTATCATTCTGTCAATCCATTAAGACAGTTTTCTCTGACAGCAATTTCCTCGTGTAACATAAATAATCTCAAAGTTGCATCATTTTATTCCTTCATTCGTTCATCTGTTATGGAAGTAAGAGCAATCTATTTTGGATTTTTCTTTGCGTGTAAAATATTGAATAAGTGATTTGTGCATCAAGATCCAAATTTTGTCTTGCGTGTCACATTTCATTTCACATGTTACATTTATTACATTTTATGGAACACGCCACCATTTTTTTGCGTACACAATGAACTAGGAACTGGAACAGTGAGATTCATTTGGTTACGTCTTTTTGATGGGTAAAGGAAACATTATTAGCACAAATCCAGTAACAATCCACTTCCCGAACCATTCGAGCCATGATTTACTTTATTTACACAAGCATCATACACAAGGAAGATAACTAAACGATCTCACTTAGGACATAAATTCGCCATAGTTCTTTCAAGCACCACATCACTGGTTTCCATACTTAGGTCCATCCAGGCCCCTCTTGTCATCCCAACCTCTAGCCCATGGTTGACCAGGTGTTGATCGAGTCTCAGGGGAAGAGTGCTTGCTCAGGTTATCCGTGACCTTTGACTTAATAGCAACAAATACCTATTTGGACAGAAATCATTCAGTATAGAGGCAATCGGACTATTAGGGGGGACAGAGGAAGAGTTATTCGTGTTATTGACATACAGGATTGGAATTAACAGCCTCTGGTGGTTGCTCTTGACCAGTGAGCCATTTCCACAAATCTGGGTTCTCCTGAAGGATCAAACAAGTTCCAGAATTAGAAACAACAGTCTGACATCTAACAAACAATATACAACAAAGGGATTTCTTGATGACCATGAGAGTTGGCACCGGAAGGTTCAATAACATTGGCTCATGACAGTTGCTTTCCAAGTATTTAGACATAACATGAACATTTAGGTTTTATGCCAGTGATAGTCTTCATTTGTGAATGAAGATAAGAAGCCATAACACTTGTCTAATGAGCACAATGAATACAGCATGTATAAAACTATAATACACCAAATATAACAAAGTGTTAATGTACATCGAAAAAAAACATTTGTTATCCATAAAAAACATGACTATTGATAGTACCAAATCAGAAGCTCACCAAATATAACAAAGTGTTAATGTATGACTGTTACCATCGTAAAAAAAAAATTGTTATCCATAAAAACCATGACTACTGTTAGTATCAAATCAGCAGCTCAGTCAATAGCGCTTTATGCTAGGAATTTTCTGGCCATCATAGAAGTTGTCCAGAATTATAATCATTAAGATACCAAATGTGGTGGAGCAACACAAAGGATTTGTGAAAAATAATCAATAGTACTGTAGGTTTGTAATAACCAAAAGCAAGAAACTGGTTGCATGAATTATTAGAGCAGCTGACAGTGAAGGAATAGAGACTAACAGGTGAGAAACATAGTCTACAGACTACACATGGGTGTTCTAAAAGAAAGATTATATATGAGCTGCGAAGATAATCAGTGTATTATCTGGAAGAATACCTTACGGTGCTACAAATTGTAATTGCCCAAAAATAATACTGTAAACACTAGCGATGATCACCAAATATCCGAGCGGGATACAGAAACATGATTTGGAGGATATTGTTATGCAGACACAGGCTAGCCGGACACAGTTCTAATGGCGGATACAATTAAGATTTTTAGCATTGTAGCGGATAAATATTGTTCAGAAACCATGAAAATCTATACCAGCTAGCTGGATTTTTAATCTATAATACCACAGAAGAGCAATTAGATGCCGAGGTAGATCAATAAGAAGAAGTGTAGGGGTACGACAACTCACGAGGTCGAGGACTTGGAGCAGGGATCAGATGTTGGCCTCGTCCATGGAGCGGATATGCTGCTCCACCCAGGTCCCGAGCACCAGGTCCAGCTCCAGGAACCCTCTCTGCTTGCTCCTGTACACCAAGCTGCACACACCTATACACGAGGACGGCGGCCTCTCAGTCAGCAAACGTCCTTAACGACCCAGGGGTTGGCGATTCCAAGGAAGGATTGAGGGGACGGGGGCACCTGTTGACGAGGCGGCGGAGGCTCTCGTCGCAGGAGAGGTCGATGGGGATGGCGGTGGTGTTTTGCTGGGTGGAGTTGGTGGTGGAGAGGAAGCGATTGGAGGCGGCGGGGAGGAGAGCGCGGGAGGAAGGAGAGGGCACTAGTACAGAACGACACATCGGAAACGGGCCAAAAACCCCATCGGAAACGGAAAAAGGGTCCGTGTCCCCGACCCCGTGACTGATGTGAAGACCCTCATCGGTAACGGAGGCGAAAAACCGTCGCTGATGAGACATCGGTTTGGCAACGGTTGTGCACATACCTCCGTTTCTGATGTGTTGGAACATCAGAAACGGAGATTCTGTTTCTGCTCGTTTGCATTGAGGTTTCTTCGTAAGCCTAGAGCAAGAATAGGTTTGGCACTGGACATTTAAAATTTCACAGCAGAAGCACAAAAATGCTAACAAATTCATTCATAAGGTATAACAAATGTCACCGATACATTGCATCACAAAACAACCAATTACTTATCTTCATTGTCATGCCTCTCTAAATCTATCATTGACATGTCTAGCTAAATCTATCTATGTCATACCTCTCTAAACTTATCCTTGTCATTTCTAACTTAATTTATCTTCATGACTTGCTGTTAGACTTCATGAATTCAATCTTCTTTTTGGACGGTGTCGCCAAAATATAATCAACTCGCCGCTTTGTCCCCGACCTTGTATTTAGCTCATTTAAATGAGCTAAACGGATCAGCACCATGCTCTGCACATAGTGCAATAAGCGAGTGCTGATGTACTGAAGGTGCCTCTTTTGTAAAGTGGTCACTGAAATGCAAAGAGAGAATATATGACTCCATGTTAGCTCACTATACATCTAGCATAAAGGACATACAACACAAAAGAATGCATAAGACAGAATAACAAACTTACAAATCCATTGCATAGTTGTTGTGTACCAACAATTATGCCGGACGACAAGCGCACCTTGGCTAAGGACCCGGCTTTTTATACTGTGTCACCGAAATGTACATCTGTTTTGCAAAGGAGATAAGTCAGCCATGAGTTTCATACACTACCGATTTGTGCTAGTTATGTTCTTTTCAAGCGACACTACGTAGTCGTCCTCGTCATCCTCGGATGTATTACAACCCTAGTTCTAGTTCTGTTCATGAGTGTCATATGGAAGAAAACCTAAACAGAACAATGACAACAACCCTAGTTCGTCGGCACGACGACCGGTCACAAATAGATGTATTACCTTTGGATCTGGCGGCGGGAGTACGTAGTCGTCCTCGGATCGACACACCATGCGCCCTCCAGCTACAGATCAGGCGACGAGATATGCCCGGGTGGAGCAAAGAACTGGTACACGCTGCCACAGTCGGAAGAGAGCAAGATGCGCGCCGACACGGTCGGAGGGAGGGAGATGCGCGCCGCCACGGTCGGAGGAGAGGAAGGTGCGCGCCGCCACGTTCGGAGGAGAGGAAGATGCGCGCCGCCACGGTCGGAGGGAGGGAGATGCGAGCCGCCATGGTCGGAGGGAGGGAGATGCGTGCCGCCACGGTGGAGCTAATATCTGGTGCTGCGTGGAGGCGCCGCCACACTTTGAGAGTGAGACTGAGAGTGAGAGCGATAGAGTTTAGGGCTGTGTGAAGGGCACATTTATAGCAAAGTAGAACATCGGAAACGGAGGGTATAAACAACCGTTTCCTTTGATTTTTTCACTGACACACTGGGCTTATACTGATCTCTACTAGTATTGAAGTTGAAGAACATAAAAATAAATAACTACTCCTCGGCCTCTGCCTTCTCCTGCTCGTATGCGAGGTGAGCCGCGTAGTCGTCCGTGTCGTCACGCGGCTCCTCGCCGACGATGTCATCGCCGCCCGTGCGCCCCTCCCACATCTCGGCGTAGGCAGGATCGTCGCGCAGCTCTGGCGGGAGGAGGAGCCGGCGGCTCTGAAGCAGCTCAACTCTTTCCGGCGGCATAGGCACCGACGCGCCGTTGAGGTGCCAGCCACCGGGCGGCATAGCCGAACCTTTGACCATGGCACTGGCCTCCTATATTGCCAGTGCCGCTCCGCGATGGCCTGCCCGACGATGACGCGGTTCCATCCAGGCGACCGCAGACGAGCGTCTCTCCGCCACGGCGAGTGGCTGTGATCGCGGGCGCCCGAGGATCCCGTGTCCTCTTCCGGCGGCATAGGCACCCTCCTGTGGTTGACGTGCCAGCCACCGGGGAGGCTAACATTTGACCAGGGCACTGGCCTCCTATATTGCCAGTGCCTCTGCGACGGCCTCCGGCACGACAACGCGGTTCCAATTCAGCGAAAGCGGCAAACTGCTGCGGCGAACGCCCGAGGAGTTGCTAGGAGTATCCATGGCTATGGCAAAGTGGCGTACTGAGATAGCAGGGAGATCGTGGGTTTTTAAGGAGTAGTGGCGGTGCCACGGCGCCACTACGCCATAGCATAGCAGTTACTACACTCGCATCGAATTCGACGAAGATGGAACGTGTCCACATTGCACACGGACACACAAAAGTCTCCATTGCTATAGAGGCACATATCGGAAACGGAGCCAGAATTAAGACCGTTGCCAATACTATGGGTAACGGAGTTAATACTTTCTTCGTTACCTATGTTGACGGGCCAGCCGTGGCCCAGGTCAGGTTTGTACGCACTGGCCGCACGAAAAGCGCGATTCTCCGTCGCCTAACGCCTGCCGTTTCCATAGAGGGGTATCCGATGTGTCGTTCTGTACTAATGGGGGAGGGCGCGGCGGAGTTGGAGCGCCCGGCGGAGGAGCGTGGCCGCCATGGCTGGCAAGGAGGAGAGGTGGATCACGAAGGAAGGAAGGAAGGAGGAGTGTGAGGCCGTGAGGGGCGACGTGGCTGGCTGGCTGGCGGCCCCGTCGCCTCTTCGCAAGTCGGGCTAGGTTGGTGGTGCGGCGTGGCGGCGTTCTGGGCCAGACGACAAAAGGCCTTGTGGTCGTCTCCAGCGAGTTGGGTATTTTTTTTTATTTCGTTTTGGCTAAGGCTCGGGCAACCGAGATTTAGGTTACCCTCGGTCGATCATGTAAGTACAAAATCGAGAGGAGCATGAGAGAGAAGGAGGCAGAGCTCCTCGTAGGTGACGGCGTGGCCGTCCATGACGGAGACGAGCAAAGAACTTAGCTTGGGGGATGGGGGTGCTGGAGAAGATGTGACTGGATGTGGGAGGATTTAGGGGGAATGGTCGGAGTGACGGTGGACCACGGAGGAGGAGGTTGGGACAGGGCGGTGAGGCGTCGCGGCAGTGCGCCGGCCGCTGACGGGGACGATGACGGTTCGATCGGTGGTGTCTGCGGGGATTGCCGGATGGGAGGAAAGAAAGCTTTGAAGAAATTGAATGAGCGGTTTCTTCTTTTTTGGTCGATCGAGAGCTAGGTGGGTCCTTTTTTTAACGGTAATCGGGTATCACACCTATTATTTGCGGATGACTTGCTCATACTCCCTCCGATCCATATTAGTGGGCACAGCTTTGTCTAAATTCATATGTATCTAGTTAAGTATTTAGACTAGATACATGTGTATCTAGACAAAGTTGTGCCCACTAATATGGATCGGAGGTAGTACTATTAATGAGCAAATGTTGCGAGTCTAACGAGCACATTAGATGATTATTGTTCAGTCTCGGGACAACATGTGTGTGAGGAAAAAGCAAGCATTTACTCGGTACAAGTTGTGAGTGAGGCTAGCATTTTGTTCAGCTCGTGTACTCATGTGGACACAAGAGTTGAGATTTGTTCGATTCTAAATATGTTGACCGAGTCAATCACTGACAAATATTTTGGTTTGCCTATGTTGGTAGGAGTGGATATATCTGATTGTTTCTAGCATATCATTGATAGAGTTTGTAAACTCTTAGGATGGAAGGTGAAGAAGTTGTCCTTTGGAGGAATGGACGTGCTACTAAGAGCCGTCATTCAAGCTATCTCGGCATATGAAATCTCGGTCTTTAAGCTAGCCAAACGGATAATTAAAGGGATAATCAACGCAATGTCCCATTCTGGTGGGGAGATGGTGCTCAACAAAAATATATGCATTGATTTGTGTGGTGGAAAATGTGTGTTGCCAAAAAAAGGTGGAATGGGATTTCGGGATTTACATTATTTCAACTTGGCCATGCGAGCAAAGCAATGTTGGACACTTATTTCGGAACCTGGATCATTGTGTGTAAGGGTACTAAGAGCTAAATACTTCCCCTCAGGAGATGTCCTAATAAATTTTAATTGAAGAAGGGGAGTTCTTACACTTGTCGGAGCATATGGGTGGGAATACAAACCTGCAACGAGATCACATGCAGAGAGTTGGGAATGATACACAAATCAATATTTGGAATCATTAAATACATAGCAGCCCAAATAGGAAGATTGCGACAAGGAGAGGAAATATCTTACTCACAAAGTTACTGAATTGGTTGATCCAAAAACTGATAATTGGGATGAAGAGCTAATTAAAGAGACTTTTTAGCCGATTGATGCTCAAAGGGTTCTTAATATTCCATTGGCCAGAGGGATGATGCAGAACTTTGTATCTTGACATTTTACAAAGACCGGGGTGTTTTCGGTAAGGTCATGTTACCATGTAGAGTGGGATCACCAAGATGGTGATAAACTTAGAAGAACCAGTGGCTATGGAACTTCGTCGACACTACCGGTATGGAGAACAGTATCGGATCTGAATGTTCGTGCAAAAGTTAAGATACGATGCTGGAGATCGCTGCTCGGGGCTATACCATGCAATGGTGTTCTCGAAAATCGCCATATGCAGCCAAGCTCTCGATGTGAAATTTGCAAAACTGATTATGAAAACGTACGGCATGCCTTCTTTACATGCTCGAGGGTCAGTGAGACATGTACACTGCTTCGTATGCATGCTTTTATAACACAGGTTGGCACTATGGAGCTAGAGGGTGGCCCAACACTAGAAGCACTTCTAAGGGACATATCAGCCAAGGCACCACTCTTGTCTGATGTCAGCAATCCGGTATGTGTGGTGGGGATGTAGGCAGACCAAACCACGGCCCTAAACTATTGTAGATCAAAGAAGAAAAATGGGGGCATTGTCTGACATGGTTGGACCAAGCCAGGGGAGGAGTTTGTGAAGCTTAATGTCAATGCCGGCTTGAATGCCGAGTTAGGCTCAGGCAACATTGGCGCGATCATCAGGAATGACAGAGGCTACTTTCTAGCAGGTGGATATGCGGGAATCCCCTTTGTGTCTGAACCATCAAGGATTAAACTCAACTCAGATTGTTCAGACGTGATTGAGGTAACTCACTTGGCCCGGCACGGTGATCAACGAGGAATCAACTATGCTTTGTCGCATTTTTTCTGAAATTTTGATCTCATTGTCCTATGGGAAGCCAGTGTGGCTGCACATGTTTTAACTAGACATTCGGAGGGCCCTCGGTCAATTGTGTGGCTTGAGGAACCCCTGATTTTATTGTTGGTGTACTAGCGGATGATGTATCTTTGATGCCTAAGTAATAAAATTTGTCATGATGGCTTTCCTTTAAAAAAAGAGAGAACCCAATCAAACAACTGTCATGTGGACGGAGAGCAGCGTAGTGGCAGTTGAGCATGTGAGGCGGTCGTCTTTGACGGTAATCCTCTCCCTTATCTGGATCTGGAGCTCCCACTCACCATGGTTGACCTCCATTGGCGGTCATGGTGTGTGAGAGGTACCGAAAGCTCCACGCCTTGGCGCCGGTAGTGTCAATGCATGTTTTGTCGTGTCCCTCTTGGAGGAACCGTATTAGTATTCTTCCCCACTCCTATAGCCAACACTCAGAGTAGAAATCCTCGTCCCTCTTGGGTGGACGCGGCGGCGGCGTGGTGCCCTATCATAATGGTGTGTTTCTGTTACCTCTTGGTTTTATTTTCGGTGACATGCCTATTTAATGATGATGGTGCACATGACATCGCAACGACCAATTATAAAGGATCTAATCAGTGATCAATCATTTGGAAAACCCAATTAGTTTCGATTACTCTTATTATTTGGAAAACCCCTCTAGACAAGAACATTTTGCGCATTAGTCAGTGAAAAGTTCGTTGACTTCATACTTTTTTCTACTCTGTGATGAGTAGTAAATGGTACTCTGTGATGAGTAGTTAAAAGTCATCTAATTTTCCCTAGCTAGGCAATCTAGCTCTTTCATTGGTTCAAGCAGCTGCTGAATGCAGAGGTTGAGCATATGTCTGTCTGCCTTGTGCCCTTCATCCTCGACCTCGGAGGTTGAGCAATCGAGCTCATCCATGTCGATGGATTAAATGGCCTACGCTCTCTGTCTCCAGAAAATTTACATGCTCGGAGCAGGAGCAGCATGCATGCAAACAGGCTATCGACCGCTGGCCGCACGCACGCACGCACGCACGGCGCAAGTCTCTCTGATTAGGGTTAGGCTAGGAGAGCGATGTGTTGCAGGATGAGCTTCATAACAATGATTTTGGTGATGTGGAGACAAATTGTAGGCATAAGGACATGTACCATGACATCCCTTATAACCGATGCTATGCATCGGTCTTGGATGACGACGGTTTGGATGAAGATGTGGGAGATTACCTCTCTCCACACAGGGGAGCCGAAATTCTGTAGCCAAATCGGACCAAACTTAAGTGATTTGTGAGGGGGTTGAGTAGGAGGAGGGAGAGGAAGATAGAAGTGAGTCGGGTACGAATGAATGGCCTGGGCGCCTAGCCACCCGCGTCCCAACGAGTTATCAGTTCTCAGGGGTATAGCGCCACACGACGTGGAGCTACAATATGAAGTATAGCACCCCGTCATGCGGAGCTACACATTGACTTGGCGAATTTTTGAGTTTTTGTTGCCAGCATCCTCTCTGACTCTCGGCTATCAAAATCCTAAAAGTGTAGCTCCATCGGATAGGGCGCTACACCATGATGTGTAGCTCCATCTACCACGGCGCTACACATAAGGCATGCGGGTCTCAGAATGCCACGCTGGCAGACGTGTAGCTCCACGCCGGCCGGCGCTACATATGAGAGTGTAGCTCCCCGCCGTTGGGCGCTAAAAAAAGGGTTAGATTTGGAAATAGTTTTGAAAAAGGGTTATTTTTCGTTAAACTTTACCAAAAGGGTTAAATTTGTGAAATTTCACATAATGGACAGGAATTGCTGCAGGTTTCTAACCTGATGTACCAAACTAAACATCGCTGGCAAGTTTACGTGCTAACAGTGCAATTTACTTAAAAAGTATTTGTGTTCTACTGTAGTTTATTAGTTCAAACTAAAAGTGCCCTGAGACTTGTGCTGAAGCTAGAAAGCGGAGACCATACAAAGCACTCCTCGTTTTCTTAATCGAAGGTTGTACTTTTTCTTAGGCGAATTCAGTTCAGTACTTACGTACCAAGAAAAGCTCAACGCAAGTACTTATTGGACTACAGTACGATTCTGGAGCAGCTGATCTTGTGTCGTTGCTGGTCTGGAGTTCCAGGTAAAGATTGGGAGAAAATCGTGCGAACAAACAAGTGGGATCTAGAACGAGAGGAGGAGACAAGGGCACGTATCACTAGTAGAAAACAGGCCTTCCATTTTCACCTTTTGTCCCGGACAAATTACGAACCGCGACTAAAGGGTCCATTGGTCCCGGTTCGAACGGGCGGGGCGCCCGTGGGCATTGGTCCCGGGTCGGTTGGGACCTTTGGTCCCGGTTCGTGTTACGAACCGGGACCAAAGGGTCTTCACATGCGGCACATGCCCGCAGCGCTGGGCCCCCTGGCAGGGGACCTTTGGTCCCGGTTCGTGTTACGAACCGCGACCAAAGGGTCTCCCTGCATATATATCATCTTCTTCCACCCCGAGCTCATTTTGAGCTCGAGTTCATCACCATTTCTCCTCCATTTCCTCTCTCACTCAACTTAATCCCCATTTTTTTGCACCATTTGTGAGGATTGAAGGCACCCCATCTATTCAAAGGTTAGCACATCATTCTTTCCTCCGGCGTTGCAACTTTAGCTCATTTCGTTGCTAGTTTAGCTCATTTCATTTTGTAGTGCTAGCTAGGTGTTTGATGAAATGCCCAAACTAGAGAGTTCATTTTTTATGTGCATTTTGAGCTCAAATTAATTTATTATTTGTGGATTTTAGTGTCGTCCCGTCCTCACCGCCGTCGATAGCCCGCGTCGTCCCGTCACCGGCACCACTTCGGTGAGCCTCTTTTTTATCTTTTATTTTAAAAAAATTACTTGTATGATTTAAATGCATATTTATTTCTTGTATAATTTTCTTATGTTTTTTTATATGTATAGTGTCATGGTTTTGATATCCGTCCCCGTCGGCCCTCGTCCGGTCTATGATTCGGATGTGGTATATTTTTATAACTATTTGTTTCGTTTCGTGTTTATGACAATCATGCCGACCAACTTGACATAGATATATTTTATTTAGGAGGTAGTTGAACCGGAAATTCCAGCCGACCCTATTGTCGAGTTTTTAAAAAGAAAACAACGATTTAAAAGCAAAATTGAAGATAAGTGAAGATCTTCGTCTCCAATGCCTAGAAGAGAAGATGGTATTGGACTTGAAGATTGCCGACATCGTTGATGCTCACGGGTCGAGCTTGCCGACGTCGTCGCTGCTTACGAGAGGAAGATGGATGCAATGCGCTCAAGCTTAAAAAGATTAGAAAATATGCCATTAGTCAGAGGCTTGGTATCATTATGCTGTTGGTTCAATAGTTACCTTAGTTGCGATTTTGATCGCATTTGTTGTTGGATTTAAATTTTTAGATAGTTGTATGTTAGTTTCAATTAATGTATGTTTCATTAGAACAATGTATTACATTTGGGCACTACTCTACTTTGGTTTTAATGTGATGAAGTTGTATTAATTAATTTGGTCAGTATTATATATTCATGATGTAGTGTAATGGTTTTTGATATATTTATATAATGCAGATGAGCCGGCAATGGATGTACAGTGACCGACGCAGTCTCGAGTTTATCAATGGCATGCATAGTTTTCTCCGTGTGGCTAATGAAAACAAGCCGTCGAGTGGTTATATTCTTGTCCATGTAGATGCAAGAATACGGGATTACTCTACGTCAAGAACCATTCACGTCCACCTGTTGAGCATGGTTTCATGTCTGGTTATAATTGTTGGACCAAGCACGGAGAAAGAGGGGTTATGATGGAAGAAAATGAAGAAGAAGAGGATAATGACACCTATCCTACGTTCACTGCAGACGGTGATACTACAATGGGGGAAGACGAAGCTGAAGAAGAGCCCATTGTTGATGAGCCCGATGATGATTTTGGTCGGGCCATTCTTGATGCACAAATAAACAGCGGAAGTGAAAACGAGAGGTTGAAGTTGGAGAGCATGTTAAGGATCACAAAAAATTGTTGTACCCAACTTGCGAAGATGGCCATAAAAAGCTTGGTACCACCTGGAATTGCTACAATGGAAGGCAGAGAGTGGTACTACTGACAAGTCATTTGAAATTTGCTGAAAATATTTAAGAAGATGCTTCCAAGGGATAACGAATTGCCCCCAGCACGTATGAAGCAAGAAGGTTGTCTGTCCTCTAGGATTAGAGGTGCAGAAGATACATGCATGCATAAATGACTGCATCCTCTATCGCGGTGAGTACGAGAATTTGAATGCATGCCCGATATGCGGTGCTTGCGGTATAAGATAAGGCGAGATGACCCTGGTGAGGTTGAGGGCGAGCCGTGCCCCAGGAAGAGGATTCCTGCCAAGGTGATGTGGTATGCTCCGATAATACCACGGTTGAAACGTTGTTCCAAAATAAAGAGCACGCAAAGTTGTTACGATGGCACAAAGAAGACCGAAAGAAAGACCTGATGCTGAGACACCCCGCTGATGGGTCGCAGTGGCGAAAAATCGACAGGGTGTTCCCGACGTTTGCAGATGACGCTAGGAACTTAAGATTTGGTCTAAGTACAGATGGCTTTAATCCTTTCGGGGAACAAGCTCCAGTCATAGCACCTGGCCTGTGACTCTATGTATCTATAACCTTCCTCCTTGGTTGTGCATGAAGCGGAAGTTCATTATGATGCCAGTGCTCATCCAAGGTCCGAAGCAACCCGGCAACGACATTGATGTGTACCTGAGGCCATTGGTTGAAGAACTTTTAGAGTTGTGGCGTGATGAAGGGGTACGTGTGTGGGATGAGCACAAACAGAGTCATTTGACCTACGAGCGTTGTTGTTTGTAACCATCAATGATTGGCCTGCTCTTAGTAACATTTCAGGACAGTCAAACAAGGGATACAATGCATGCACGCACTGTTTAGATAAGACTGAAAGTATATATGTAGGTAACAAGAATGTGTACCCGGGTCATCGTCGATTTCTTCCACTCAGCATCCCGTAAGAAAGGAAGGCAAGCATTTCAAAGGTGAGGCAGATAACCGGCCGAAGCCTACCTGTCCTGATGGTGATGTTATATATGACATGGTGAAGGATTTAGAAGTAATCTTTGGAAAGGTCCTGGCAGTCTATCTGTTCCGAATGACGCTGACGGACACGTACCCATGTGGAAGAAGTGCTCTATATTTTGGGAGTTACCCTATTGGAAAATCCTAGAGGTTCGCTCTGCAATCGACGTGATGCACGTGACGAAAAATCTTTGCGTGAACCTGCTAAGCTTCTTGGGTGTATGGGAAAGAAGAAAGATACACCGGCTGCAAGACTGAACCATCAACATATGCACGAGAAGACGAAAGACGACCACTTAATCCAGAGAAGTATCAAGGTCCTGCCAGCTACGCTCTTACCAGAGAAGAGAAGGAGATCTTTTTTGAAGTCCTGAGCAGTATCAAGGTCCCGTCCGGCTTCTCGTCGAATATAAAGGGAATAATAAACATGGCAGAGAAAAAGTTCCAAAACCTAAAGTCTCATGACTGCCACGTGATTATGACACAATTACTGCCGGTTGCATTGAGGGGGCTTCTACCGGAAAATGTTCGAGTACCCATTGTGAAGCTATGTTCATTCCTCAATGCAATTTCTCAGAAGGTGATCAATCCATTAACTCTAGAACTTTACAGAAAGATGTTGTCAATGTCTTGTCAGCTTCGAGTTGGTGTTCCCACCATCCTTCTTCAATATTATGACGCACCTCATAGTTCACCTAGTCGAAGAGATTCAAGTTCTCGGTCCTGTATTTCTACACAACATGTTCCCCTTTGAGAGGTTCATGGGAGTCTTAAAGAAATACGTTCATAACCGTGCTAGGCCTGAAGGAAGCATCTCCAAGGGTTATGGAACAGAGGAGGTCATTGAGTTTTGTGTTGACTTTATTCCTGACCTTAACCCGATCGGTGTCCCTCAATCGCGCCATGAGGGGAGACTGAGTGGAAAAGGAACGCTAGGAAAGAAAGCGTTCTGGTGTACCGACTGGGATTCTTTCAATCAAGCACACTACACAGTTCTACATAATTCGAGCTTGGTGGCTCCGTATATCGAGGAACACAAGAATACTTTACGCTCATTAATGGCTGATGAAGAATGCATTGAAAAAGAACACGTGAAGTCTTTCTGCGGGTGGTTGCATACACGTCTCATTAATGACAACACTGTTGAAGAACAGCTATACTTGTTGGCCAGAGCACCATCTTCGACTATATTGAGTTATCAAGGGTACGAGATCAATGGGAATACATTTTACACGGCCGACCAAGATAAAAAGAGCACCAACCAAAACAGTGGTGTCCGCTTTGATGCAGAAAACAACAATGGGAAAAAGGACACATATTATGGTACATAGAGCAGATATGGGAACTTGACTATGGACCTTCTTTCAAGGTACCTTTGTTCCGGTGCAAATGGTTCAACCTGCAAGGCGGGGTAAACGTAGACCCGCAGTACGGAATGACTACAGTGGATCTCAAGAATCTTGGGTACGAAACCGAACCATTTGTCCTAGCCAAAGACGTGGCTCAGGTTTTCTATGTCAAGGACATGTCTTCCAGACCGAAAAAAAGAAAAGATAAGCAAGCTGATACATCATACAATCAGCCAAAGCGCCACATAGTTCTTTCAGGGAAAAGAAACATCGTGGGAGTGGAGGACAAGACAGACATGTCAGAAGATTACGATAAGTTTCATGAAATTCCGCCCTTCAAAGTGAAAATTGACCCAAGCATCAAGTTAAATGAAGAAGATTGTCCTTGGTTACGGCGCAAAAGAAGAAAGGGACACACACGAAGAAAACGTGAAGACTAGATATGGATGTTGTTGGTGATGTGTAATAATGTATTCAACTTTTATGTAACTGTGTTCTAAAAAATCAGAAGAGAACTGTAAACTCAGAAGTATCACGCATACATCTTTATTTAATCCAGTTACATAGCCCGGGTCCATTTTTATTTAACCATAATACATCGGCGGAGCCCAGTCCCAGACATCGCCCCTCGCATCCAACAGGCCGGACATTGTCGCCGAGATCTGAAAAAATGAGTGAGAAATTTGATCAAAACCCGACCGCGGTGTGGAGGGAGGGAGGGCAGCACCCTGGGTAGGGGACGGAGGGCGGTGTGGAGCCTCCTTATATATAAGCAAAACTGACCAAAACACACGGTTTCCCCGTCATACAGCCCTACGGTGCCTCGTGAGTGACTGCATATCAAATGCACCGTAGGGCTGTATGACGGGAATCCGAATGCTTTGTATACTGCAAATCATCGCGTGGTCGTGAGCATGGCTACCACTTCCACCACCACCACTACCACCTCCTCGGCAATTCATCATTGTGTCACCCTAATCCAGTGGTTGGATTCAACCTACCTGAGGGCTTGTGTTTCCAACAGCGTCGTTGTGTTGTCATTGTTCACCGACCTACAGGAGGTGGCTCCAATGGCTGGCCGGTGAACAAGGACGAACACAATAATTCCAGGGAACATGCCATCAGGTAGGCTAAATCCAACCATTGGATTCGGTGGCAAAGGTAGACGCTAGTTGTGTGCCGTTCGGCAAGACGTCTCTGAGTGAGTAACCTGTCTGAGGAGGTGGGCTATATATAGGGTCGCATGGCTTACGAAGTGGTCGTGATAGTGCTGATCCGACGGCTCAGAAGCGCTCGAAAGAAACACACCGCTGATCCAACGGCTCACAAGCGCTGGAAGGAAGCACACGATCCGTGTGCTTCTTTAGTCCCGGCTGGTAACACCAACCGGGACTAAAGGCGTGCCCGGGAGGGGGGCTATATATTACTTTACACATAAAAGGGGATTGCAGAATAATTCAAAGCAGGGAACATTATTTTCCTCACTTTACAAATTCAAACAATAGTAGTTAATGCATTTTTAATTGATTATATAAATTTGCTATGTATTTGTTGTTTTTTAGTGTTAGTAATTTAGTGTTAGTAATTTAGGGTTAGAAATGTAGGGTAAATTTGCTATGTATAGATTTAAATTTAAATTTAGGGTTAGAAATTTAGGTTTAGAGATTTAAATTTGCTAAGTGTAAATTTAAATTTGCTAAGTGTAGATTTAAATTTGCTATGTATTAGTGATACTTTTTGCAAATTTCTAAGAATGTTTTAAAAATAAAGAGATAATTATTACATTTTTTACATAATTAAATAGATTGATATAAAATAAATAAGAAAATGTTTGATTTTCATAAATATTGGAACATTTAAATTAAACATAAAAGAAAAAAGAAACTAGAAAAACAAACTAAAAAAACAATTCAAAGTAGAAAAACAAACTTAAAAAACAGGAAAAGAAAACAGAAAAAGAAACTACAAAAGAAACCAAGGAAAAAAAGTAGAAAAGGCCTTTGGTCGCGGTTGGTAACACCAACCGGGACCAAAGGCCTGCTGGGCTTCGCGCGCAATTTTTCGCGGCCCAGACAGACCTTTGGTCCCGGTTGGTGTTACCAACCGCGACCAAAGGGTCTTTGGTCCCGGTTCGTGTCTGGAACCGGGACCAAAGGTCCTTTCCGCGCAATATGTGGTGGTTCCGGCCAAATTTTTTCTCTATCTCCCCAAATCCCAGCGTGACCAGAGGAGAAACGCCGCCGCTCTGCTCCCTCTCCCCGGCCGCCGCGCTCCGGCCACCACGCCGTCGCTGCCCCGACGCCGCGTCCCCTCCTCGACGCCGCGCGCTCCGGCGTGGCCGTGCCGCTCTGCCTGCCCCCCTCCCGTGCCGCCGCCCTCTCCCCGCCGTTGTCGCCTCCACGCGAAGGAGGCCGCGCCGCCGCCCTCTCCCCTGCCCACGCCGTCGTCTCCGGCGGCGCCTCCCCGCACCCCTGCCCACGCCGTCGCGCGGTTCCGGCGTGGCCGTGCCGCTCTGCCCCCCCCCCCTCCCGTGCCGCCGCCCTCTCCCCGCTGTTGTCGCCTCCACGCGAAGGAGGCCACGCCGCCGCCCTCTCCCCTGCCCACGCCGTCGTCTCCGGCGGCGCCTCCCCGCACCCTTGCCCACGCCGTCGCGCGGTTCCGGCCCGTTCACCGGCGACCTCGACCTCGATCCGGCACGCCCGGCCGTAGCTCCGGTATTTTTTTTGTTATTCTAATTTTGTGTTAGTTAGTGATAAATTGTTAGTGTAGTTAGAGTTAGGATAAATTGTTAGTGTAGTTAGAGTTAGGATAAATTGTTAGGAAATATTGTTAGGAATTTTAGTGTTAGTGTTAGGAATTTAGGAATTTTAGTGTTAGTGTTAGGAATTTTAGTGTTAGCACTTTTTTTTTGTTGTCTAGTTTAGTTAGTTTTCTTCATTGTTTTTTAGTGTTAGAAATGTAGTGTTAGTGTTAGGATTTTAGGAATGTTAGTGTTAGTGTGTTAGGAAATTATGCAAAATGAAAATTGTATGAAATTGTGTATGAAATTTGTTGTCTAAAATTGTAATCTTGTTCATTTTGTAAATCAATTGTAGGTTTTGTTGTTTTGTAATTGTTAGATGTAATTTTTGCTATTGTGTGCCATTGTAAATTATGCCATTTTAAATTATACCATTTTAAATTAGGCTATTACTTGTTGTGAATTTTAAATTTTAGTTCCTGAATTTAAATTTGCTAAGTAGTTGCTATAATTTTGCATTCACATTTTGCTTATAGTTTAAATTAGTTGACCAATTTAAATTAGTTGATTTAGGTTTAGGTTAATTTAGGTTAAATTAGGCTTTAGGCTATTACTTGTTATGAATTTTAAATTGTAGTTCCTGAATTTAAATTTGCTAGGTAAATTTAAATGCATGCGTAGTGTTAGGTAAATTTGTTAGAGCAAATAGAAGTTGCTATAAATTTGTATTCACATTTTGCTAAGATGCAAATTTTGATATTCATATTCTTTTTACAAAATTGATTGCAGGGACATTAGGCTATGGATCCAAATTGTCCGGACGCCGCCGGCAGAGACGAGGAGCGTGAAGAGCAAATGGATGCAGGAAGCCCGGAAGTCGCCGTTAGGGACTTGGAGAAAGAAATAAGAATGTTTCAGATTATAGCAGGACGTGCAAGGGCGCCTAAAGGGCAAGAACATCTTGTAGGTGAAGAAAATCTTTTAAGTGATGAAGATTTCGCCTCCCAATTTCTGAACGAGTCCGGTCAGGGAGTTGAGGAAGAAGAAATTTGTAGAGAGGAGGAAGTTCCCTTAACAAACTCCGGCGAGGTATATTATGCCTCTGTTGACCGATGACAGTACATGTATTATTTGAGTTGTATTGCAGTTATTAACGAATCATTTTTTTCTTTTAGCCCTCCGGATCGAGCAAATCATCCGCATCTAAAGGGTCGAAAGGGTCAAAACTGCCGAAACGAGGCCCGTCGAAGCCGATGAAGGAGGGTCAGAAGATAATAATCGACATAGTTTCTGCTGGTGGCGAACCGTTGGAACCCTTAGAGTGCCGCCGTAAATTTATAAATCAATGCGGAGTTCTCGTTAGGGACATGGTACCGATCACATTTCAAGAATGGCATAAGCCGAAGGACGAGACCAAGGCAACTACTTATGTCGACGACAAAACAAAAGAGTTGCTTTGGGAGAAGATCTTGACAAAGGTCACCCTACCGCCAGATGTTGTAGAAAACGAGCCGTGGAAGAAGAAATTCGAGCAGTGGACTCTTAGCAAGATGGCCGATCAATTCCGGACCGCTAAGAAAAATTTGTGGAAAACTTATCTAAAGAAAAAGGAAGAAGATCCAGAATTCACTCCAGAATTCACTGGAGCACAAGTGAAGTTAAAAGACCAGTGGCCGACATTTGTGAAGCAAAGAGAATCGGAGGCCGCTGTGGCCCGATCGGAACAAAATAAGTTAAATGCTGCGAAGAAGATATATCACCACACTTTGGGGGCAGGTGGCTACAAGGCTGCCGTGCCTAAGTGGGAAGCCTTTGAAGCAAAACTGCTTGATAACGGGGTCATTCCACAGACAGCGGACTGGCCCGAAAGGTCCAAGTTTTGGTTGTTTGCGCATGGGGCAGGGTTGGACCCGGTGACAGGGCTGATTGTTCCTCAGGGAAAATGGAAGGAGAAAATTGAGTATATAACCAAAGAACTTGTGAAGGCAATTGATCTAGTTCGAAGAGGACTGTACGTGGTCGACAGAGAGAAAGACGAGCTGTCACTCGCACTCGGGAATCCTGAAAAAGTTGGACGAGTACGAGGCTATGGACCCGGAGTTAATTGGGGACAAGGTTTTCCGGCAGACGCTCATAATTATAGAAGCCGTGAGAGAAAGAAGAAGGAGGACAGAGACCGGTTATCGGCATTGGAACGCAAGGTGCAGCAGCTAGAAAGGGCATCTCAGCGGCAGCTAGAAAGTCCTGAAATCGAAGCCGCCCCATCTAATCAGCGGAAAAGCAGCGTGGGTTCCACGCATGTAGAACATTCTGAACTTGAAGCGCCGGCGGCTCACTACCCCGTGGATGGTATCACGGAGAAGACACCATGTGTGCTACATATGTCGTGAAGAACATGTCCTTCAAGGTGGCGGACGGCTATGCTTTACCAAATCAGCCTGGAGAAAGTTACCATCTCGGCGGGATTCCAGCTGGCTATGCTCGTGTCGGGGTGGATGACGTTGTGCCGTTATATGCTGATCTGAATCTTGACATTCCTGGAGGTGACGACGAGAGGACACTGGGAGAAGCCAAGCGGCATATCGTTCTCTGGAAGAAGGAAGACATCATGTTTCCAAACTTGCCGCCAAGGCCACCGACTCCTCCGAGTAGGAGTCCCCCACCTCAAGATCCGCCCTCCCCACCTCAAGATCCGCCCTCCCCACCTCAAGATCCACCCTCCCCACCTCGTGACGACGGTGGGGAGGCCAGCGCGAGTCCATCGCCCGCGCGGTCGCAGCAAGAGACTGTGCGCACTGTTTCGCGGAAAGTGAAGGCCCCGTCGACATATACACAGAGGTGCGCTTTAAACTACCCGCCAGAAACTCGAGAGGAACGCGAGTTGCTAAAGCCTCTTCCAAAGAGGTCTTACGACTTGACTCGAGAGGAACTCGACGAGTCGGTGCGTGCCGATGTGAAAAAACAGTTGGGACCAAAACAGCGCCCGCAGAAGGAGGTAGTACCACAGGAAAAAGTTGACAAATTGATAAAAAATATATCGCGTGGACCGCCACCGCCACCGTCACCGCCACCGCATGACTATGACCGTGTTCTTTGAAGACAATTAGTGAAGATAAGGAGGAGAAGACGGCGGCATATCGCCGAAAGAGAAAGCAGATGCTGGAGAGGCAGGAGATGGAGAAGCAGGAGAAGGAGGCGGCATTTCGCCTAAAGAGGCAGCAGCTGAAATCCGGGAAACAAGTGGCCCAGCTCGGAGAACATGCAAATCAGTCGGTCCCCGCGCTCAAGGTGATGCCGGAAAAGGTAGTAGACCAAGAGACTTTTCGCATAGACGATCCGGCCCCCACAGAGTATCAGTATGCATGGACATGGGTCTACGGGAGCACCCTGGTCAGACCTGAGCACGTCAACTCTCTGACAACACAAATGCGCCGCTTGCATACGTGGTACGAGAAAGCCGTAGAGGCCAAGCATGACGCTATCTGGCTTCAAGTCAGGAAAGAGCATTTCTTCAGGGAATATGCTATGTATGTTCAGTTTTCGGAAATTTTTCAATTATTCAACCAAGACGCCCTCGACAAATCCCTCGTCAGTTGCTATTGTTTGTAAGTGATTTAGTTTTGCGATTTAATTAAGTCTCTAGCTCAGCTCGTTCGTTGCCAATTATCTAAATATATTATTTTGTACGCTATTATGCAGAATGAAGATCAACGAATGCAAAGATGCCCGAAACTATGCTATTGGGTTCATTGACCCATATTTGGTTCATTCAGTTGTTGTGCAGTACAATCCCGAAGTCACAGAGAAAGCCTTGCTCCGGTATTTAGTGAAACAAAATACCTGCGCAGAAATACTTTTTCCCTACAACTTCAAGTGAGTGTTACTGTACCTTCTACACATTCTATTTTTCTTTCATCCCGGTTTAGTGTAATCGATGAGTCATGGACATATAAACGCGTGCAGATTCCACTGGATTTTGCTAATCATTAGAGTTGACCAAGGAGTCGTTCAAGTCATGGACTCGTTAAGGAAAGATATGGAAGAGTGGGACGACCTGAGACAAATGCTTGACAGGTAATTTCAGTCATTATTGCTCTATATCGACCTCTTTCGTTCATTTTGTGATATCAAGTAATTAATAACTTCTTTCAATATTTTCTTTTGCCGGGCAGGGTTTGGGAACGGTTTAAGGTGAAGTGTCCAGGGAAGTGGAAAAAGCAACTGTATTTTTATGAAACCAAGGTAAGTAGTAGTACATATATATGTCTGCGCAACTCTTTAATTATAGTTTCAATACCATTATCGTGCTTGATTGTTATTTTGATGATATTCTTTTTTTGTAAAGTGGTGTCTGAGGCAGCAAGTCGGGACTAATTTATGCGCATATTACGTTTTCGAGTACATTCGATATTTTGTCAATGAGCGGGATAGAAAAATCAGAACAGAAAACGTACGTATACACTATTCGCATATTGTGTTGAGTTCCATTCATAATTTATTTTAGGATGATTTCAAACAGCTCACACATATATATTCTTATATTGATCTAGATGGAACGAGAGCGGGACCGACTCATACCATCGAAGCGCCTAAAAGCAATTCAAGAGGAATTGGCGGGATTTTTTAACAAGGAGGTCCTGAGGAAAGACGGAGAATTTTATCACCATGATACTTATTTGCCCGCCGTGTGAGAAACGTGATGTCGGTGTAGTCAAAACTTGTGGGCTATGTATGTATGAATCAAACGTGACCTCGGTGTATTGTATATATGCTTTATTATGTGTATGACTTTATGTGTATGACTACTTGTTGTCTGCGCAACGTGATCTTCGTAAAAAATAATTAATTGGAAAACAAAAAATGAAACCCCAAACCCTAAAAAATAAATTAAAAGGAAAACAAAAAGCAGGAACTCTTTGGTCCCGGTTGGTATTACCAACCGGGACCAAAGGGGTGCCCGCCATGCGCGCCCAGCGCAGCCCACGTGGAGGCCCTTCCATCCCGGGTCGTGGACACCCGGGACGAAAGACCACCCCCCTCTAGTCCCGACCCTTTAGTCGCGGGTGCAGAACCGGGACGAAAGCCCCTCTGGACCCGCGACTAAAGGCCTTTTTTCTACTAGTGTATATTCATTTCTCCGTTATCTACTACTACTACTACTACTACTACTACTACTACTATACTACTACTACATGTGAGAAGAGATATTGTTTGGTGAATCGTTTCTTCATGATTCCAAGCAACGATGCCAAGCTTAGGTGGGCGCATCTACCATCATGTGTACTAGCAAATTATTTTCGTTGCTTCATGCATGATACATCGAAAAGATGCATTCGGGAAAAAAAATCATACAAACAACGTTGCCCGTTTGTGTGAACGGGGTTTTCGAACATAGGCATGATTTTTGGTCATTGACAGGTGTGGGTCCCGTGTGCCAGTGACTCAAATTCAGCAGAAAGTTGAGGGGCCAAGTTAGAGAATCCATGCTGGTTTCTGTGTTAGATTGTTTTTGTTCTTGCGAGAGAAAAGGCAACGTCACATCAACTCCTAATTATAATAGTAGATGAGAGAGTTTTAGCCGACCGGCTACCGTTTGTGTACCACATATATCACGAGCTGTTGCCAAGAAGGTCGTTCCAGCTTTTGTTTGGCTTGCTTACGAACGCCTAACCAAATCCCAGCTAGTTCCTTCTATGTACGTAAGCTGCTTGCTCCACAGTGCGCCATTCATCCAACGATACTAATACGGACGTCGGACGGGCTAATACAAACGTGTATTTTGGATTTGGACTGGCGATATTTCGTCGAGATTCGGATTTGGGAGCGGCCACGTCAGTGCGCATGCATGTGCCCATTTTCTTTGCATGATTCCGTCGTGGTGCTATGTCTAAAAAGAAACCAAAGGTGATTCCCTTTTGCCACGATGTTCTTTCTAAGTTTTCACAAGGTTATGAACAATGCTCGTGGCTAGATTTTTCGGCTTCGTTTCGATTATTGGCCTTCACGGAATCATTTTCTTTCATCAAGGATAAAGCTGCATTTTATGGAATATGCTTGCACCCTCTTTTTAAGGTGATGTAGGCTATTTTTTTGTTTTTGTTTTGGGCTGAACATCTGCAGACCGAGTTTTATTTTTGAAACAAGGGCAGGGGCACATAGACAATTATTAGTTTAAAAAGTTGTAATATGTACTTATAGGCTCGGTTAGTGATGGAAACTTGAAAAGGAGGTCATGCTCCAAAGAGGCCTTTATTTTCCAAAATTCAAAATCTTCTATACATTCTAAAATATCTTGAAAAGCAAGTTTCGATATAGTCAATGATATATACTGCAAGTGTCCAAAATAGCAATGTGAAATACGTTATATTATAGACTACCGAAAAGTGACGAAAGACTACACATAATTCCGCATTACAATTTTACATGCTTGTACAGTACATCGTTGACCATATCCAGACTTTTTTTTTGCAATTCTTTTTGAACTTGTGCATATGATTTTCTAATTTTCGAAAAATAAAGGGCTCACTCCGTTTGTACACACTGCTTTCAAGTTTTAATCAGTATCGGGATCTCAGATGAATCCGACAGGGAAACGTGGCACCAATCATCATTTCTGTACTAACTTAGCATATATATTCCCATCCTGAGTTGTTGCCCATGGCCAAACAAGAAGATCGCTCCAGGTTTGGCTTGCTGCGTGCCGAAGCGATGCCGGAAACTTCTTATTTTCCTTTTACCTGGGCAGGAGAGGCGACTGATCACCCGATTCCAGTTTGTTACCGTACGTATGTCTTGTCTGCAATTGTGGATAGAAATTGAGACGTAGCACTGTCGCTAGCAAACTTGCCCCATTGAAGAAGAGGTGGCGCCAGCCCTTGCAGGCCATGGCGCCGCGGAAAGAAGGTCACCATGCTCCTTGCCATGTAAGAATATCTCGAGGATGACGTTGTCCGTTTCGATAATTGGAATAAGATACACACCATTGTTGCCGCCGCTATATGAACAATTAGCGAGGCGGACCATATATGGTTCCGCTTAGATATGCTCACCACCATGTTGTTCCTGGTATGTTGTTTGTGTGGATCTGAACCTTACATGCATCTATATAAATGTTCCGTTTAGTCCTCAAATCCATCATATAAGGACATTTTTTTGTATCTTCTTTCAATGTCCATGTCTTCTCTGGAGTTTAGATGTACATGAACCATACAACAACTATTATACAATTTCATTCAGTTCATTATTGGAGCGATGACTCAAAGATTGGAACAAATTTGTATCTCCGTAAGAAATAACTTTACGGAAAATCCATTTTGCCTCGTAGGATTAGATGCTCCTATTATGAAAATTATATTTTGAAATGTCATAAATTCCAAAAAGAAATAAAAGATATACATCAAAACATTTAATGTAGGCGTAATTGTTTTGTCAAAAAAGATATTTTGTGTGCCCTGTGTAAAGAAGACAAATAAAATGTCTAGCAAAAAGCTATTTTTAAGCACTGAATTTGTCTTTTTATACAAAAGACAACAAATTTTTTTTTTGTGAAGCTTTGTGTGCCAATATTAAATGTTAAAATGTATACCGGAATTTAAATTTCAGATTTTTTTTTACTTTTAATATAGTTTTTAAAACGCACTTTCATAATAAGACTAGATGCTCCTACGAGGCAAAACAACATGTCCATAATGTTTAGTTTTAGTTCCGGTGTATTTTCGTGGTAAAAAATATGAATTTTTAGTAGTTTTGAGAAATTTTGGTATAGCTAGTGACTCAGAACAGTTGCAATTACTTTGGCATATATACAAACTAGAATAGGTAATGATATATTGTACAACCCCTCCAATTTCTATAAAAGGGTATTTCCATCCACTGATATAAGTATTAGTAGGCTTATAAATTCTCGGACATATAAGTAATTCTTATATATACGTAGAAGAAACACATGTGAAACTTAAGAGTTACAAACCACTATAACTACAATTAGGAAGCTGAAACTATATGTAACTAATGTGTTCCCGTGGAAGTGGAACGTGGGCGTCGTCGTCCGTACCCTTGCTGCCAATTCTTTACAAACCTAACATCAAGGTTGTATCCATCCATAGACAGGTCGTTGAGCTCATCTAGAGCATCTTCATGATTTGCATGACATGTAGACATGGTTACGATGGCAATACCCTGCGAGCGTTTTGTGTTCTTATAGTAGAGTACCTCGGCCCTAGACACTTTGCCGTGTTCGCTCAAGAAGAGTTGTAGCTGAGAGCTCTTCACACTGAGAGGAAGATTACGCACAACCACATTGAAACAAGGCTCGTAATGTCTCCTGATGTGAATGCTGAGTGTTGGACTCAATACTAGAGTCGTTTGTTGTAGCCTCCTCTGTTCATTCACTTCTTGAGCCTTCATTAGTTCCTGATACATCAAATTAATAACTTTTATATGCTTATGTAGAGTCCGATGGTTAAATTCTTATCCTTCTGTTTTGCCTTAATGCAATATATCAAAATCAATAGATATCATGTTATCGAAAGTATTTAAAATTAAAAAACAAAAATAAATAAATTACTGTGAATGTTGTTTACCTGAATTGGAGCAATAGCGGGCTGAATGACATGCCACGTGCACCTCCCATCCTTCCATCCTCTAGGTAGCCGTTCGAAGAAGTTGACCTTCTTGGAGACGAGGTTATAGCTGAATACACCAAACATTTCAAGCGGCCAGGCTTTATTGTCGTGGTAGATGAAGAAGGCACACCAACCATGTCGATCGCTAAACCTTGAAGCCTCCACGGCGAAACTATTGGGTGTTCCAAGGAACAACACGCGGTCGGCCAGGATAGAAGTATCTCTCTTGATCCAACGCGTCTTTTTTTTCCCGCTTCGTTGTTGCCTCAGTTCGTGCACCGTCATCCAGATCTTGTGTTCTGCTTTCACATCCCGAGTATACTAAGGATTGATCTTGACGGACACCCACAGCAATTTGCCGCGAGACTCGAGGACGTAGCTGTACTCTTGGGGGTAGTGTCCTCGCTCCCACCATGGCAAAGGCTGCCTCTGGACAAGCACGTCGCTCGCGCGATCGCCACCACCGTCCGGGGTGACCATGCGCCATATGGTACTGCGCACGGTGAGCATGATCTTGCCGACGTGGTAGGCGGCGCAGAACTCGCCGTACTTGGGTGCCCGAAGTGTCCTCTCAACAACTGTCCACACGTCGCTGCCCGAACGCAAGAGGGCCGCCCGGAACCTGGCATCGTCGCCTACAATCCAGATGATGTACAGGAAGGTTGTGCCGTCGCCGTAGATGACACCACGCGGTTCTCCTCCTCCCACCGGGCGCTGTCTTCCGGAAAAACAGGCAGGCGAATGAATTCTCCAGTGAGAGGGTCATGGAGGGTAGGGCGGTGGTTTTCAAGGGTAAGGTATCGGAGGGCTGTGCCATCGGCGCCCGGCACCCAATTCCGAGCTGCAACCTCCGGTGGCGGCGGCATCACATGGTAACTGGACTTGGAGAAGATGCATCTGAACCTGGGGTGGGTGGACTCTTTGTCGGCCGGCGGCGCGAAGAGCCATGGCAGGAACGTCCGGGACAGCGGGTCATGGGAGGCGCGCCAGTGCTTGCATACGACATGGAAGTAGACGAATTGGGCGGGCGCACAGACGCGGCTGGAGATCTCGCGGAGGATGTCCGCCGGGACGTCGGACCACGGCCTCCAGTCCATGGCAGATCGAGATGGGGAATAGGAGGATAGATAGATAGATCGTCGAGGAAACGTACGTTTGCTGCGGATCATCGAGGATACGTACGTTTGCCGGGAGCGCCTTTGCGCCGCGCGTTAGCGCCGCTTAGTTCCTAAATTTTTTTTTCACGTGAGTTTAGTACAGAAGTATTTGAAATTTATAATTTTAACAATTTTCGAATAGGAACGAATTTTAATTTTCAGTAATGTTTGGTTTCAATTTTAAATTTGGAACCATTTTTAATTTCGGAACCATTTTCAATTTTGAAATCACTTTTAAAATGTAACCATTTTCAAAATTGGAACCATTTTTAATTTTGGTACCATTTTAAAAATTAGAACTATATTCAAAAATGAATAATTTTAAAATTTGGAACCATTTTAAACTTGGAACCACAATTTTGGAACCATTTTAAAAGTTGGGACCATTTTAAAATTTGAAACCATTTTTTAAAAATGAACAATTTTCAAATTTGGAACCATTATTAAATATGGAACCATTTTTCAGTTCGGAACCATTTTTTTCATTAGGAACCATTTTTTTGGTTCGGAACCATTTTCAAAAATCCAAACCATTTTCAAAATCGGAACATTTTTTCAGTTCGGAACCATTTTCAATAATCAGAACCATTTTCCCGGTTCGGAACCATTTTCAAAATCGGAACATTTTTTCTGTTTGGAACCATTTTCAAAAAATCGGAACCATTTTTTCTGTTCGAAACCATTTTCGAAAAATCGGAACCATTTTTCGGTTCGGAACATTTTTTTGGGTTTGGAGTCATTTTCAAAAATCAAAACCATTTTTTCGGTTCGGAACCATTTTAAATAATCAGAACCATTTTTTTGGTTCGGAAACATTTTGACAAAGGAACCATTTTCGAAAAATCGAAACCATTTAAAAAAAATCGAAACCATTTTCTAATCATTTTTCGAAAAATCGAAACCATTTTAAAAAATTGGAACCATTTTTTCATTCAGAACCATTTTCGGTTCAGAACCATTTTTAAAAAGAAACCATTTTCTAAAAATCAGAACCATTTTTTTAAAAAAATATTTTCCAAAATATGAACCATTTTCAAAATAAGCAAAAATTAAAACATAAAATGAAAAAAAAAGTGAAACAGAAAAACGAAAAAAAAAATAAAACCGAACAGAAAAGAAATAGAAAACGAAAACGGAAAAATAAAAACGAAACGCAGAAAGAAATCAGAAAAAGAAAGAATAAAACGTAAAACTAAAAAGATAGAGAAAAAGAAACCCGAAAACCCAAAATTGGTAACAAATAAAAGGAAGGATAATGTTATGTTAACGCGAGCATGGTTGTAGCCCACTGGTTTCCTTCCCTGTACGCGAACGTGGACGTCCTGGGTTCGAATTCTGCCGTAGCGCTATTATCCTCATTTTTCGCAGTTGAGGAGTGCTAATGGGCCGGCCCAGTAACGCTGCGCGACCGAAAGCTTCAGGCGGCGCTGAAGACGCTAACGGGCGGCATATATGTTCCGCGCGTTTGCCCTAGTTGGACCGTGATACACCTAGAGGTTGAGTATTGGGCCGCCTATCAGAGTGGGATTAATGAACAAACTGAGCCTGCAAGCACTTCGGGCCCATCTATAAGCAAATCTGTACACGTGCAGGAAACCAAGTATTCCCAATTACTTCCGGCCCATCTATAACCAAATCTGTACACATGCAGTAAACCATTCGCTCAAAAAAAAAAATGCAGTAAACCAAAGTGTTCTTTTTTTTTTTTTGCGAAACACAGTACAACGCAGACGCTCATATACACGCGTATACACTCACCCCTATGAACACACACACGCACACCCTACCCTATGAGCACCTCCGAGAGACTGAGCCGGCGGATCAGGTCTTGAGATTGACGAAGTCACCACAGGCGCCTCGCTGTCGACGGGAACGTCGCCTCCCACTGAAGAATATTCCGCCTAAATGAGAAACACCAGCGTCAAACCTGGGGTTTGAACTCTGGTGGGCTGGGGGTACAACCACCCTCCTAACCATCTTGCCACGGGCAAGTTCTCAAGTGTTCCCAAATACTTGTCCAGGCAATTACCAGAAACGATATTGAGTACTATGCATATCGTATGAAAATCGGGACAGCTCGTCACGGGAGGCACGCGCTTGCATACAACGTGGAAGTAGAAGAATTCGGCGGGCGCGCAGGTTGGAGATCTCGCGGATCGAGTTGTTTGTGCTTGATCGAGTCTTGTGCAGGAGAGTACTAGCCAGCCTTCCCCATGGCATCGGAGGAAGGAGGGATCGAGTGGGGAGTGCCACCCTACAATGTCATTTATCTCTTACACTACTTTCCCATAACAACGAATGCAAACCGCACCAGGTAAAGTAGTACAGTACTACGCATTTAACAGCAAGGTACATCAAAGTACTTTGGTAGATGCCAAGAGGATGGCATCGTATATAACAGTGTAATGTACGGATTCAACACCAAATTAAGTACATAATAGTAAAGCAATTACAGTTCGCCACACAGGTAATTATCCATCAGGCATCCTTCAAACTGCAAACTCATGGTCATACAATTGATGTTCTATGTTTCTCTGATTTTTTTCGTGTCTGCTAGCTGGATCTTTGAAGTAGAATTAACTAATTTCCATTATGGCGATTCCCTCATCACTCGCGATGACAAGGCTGCAAACATACGATTATATAGTAAGAGTTTTGAACTGTCAAAACAGCTCTCTGATATATAACATATAATAGAGCGAAGACTTAAACAAAACATGTCAACTCTTTGTTTTTTCCCTTATTTGCACTGCTGGATGTTTATAATGCCCATCAGGTATATACATTCTTCAACTTCATTTTACAGTTTTGGATGATGCACTACGCTAACTTAGGTGCAGAAAAATATCTACCGCAGACGCCGACGGCATTTTGGGTACGCCAACAGCCAGAGACGCCGACAGCGAGACGCCGACGGCATTCGTTGATACGCCGACGGCTTCCGGCCGTCGGCGTCTTGCGCGTTTCCTGTAGTGTGGTGGCTATGGCTGCCGCCGCGGTGGCCGTGGTGGTCGCCGCGGGAGCCGCCGCTACGGGGTCGGGAGGACGCATGCTGCGTACGCAGGTCAAAGCCCGTAAACTTAAGAGTTACAAACCACTATAACTAGAATTAGGAAGCCGAAACAATATGTAACTAATGTGTTCCCGTGGAAGTTGAACGCGGGCTTCGTCGTCCGTACCCTTGCTGCCAATTCTTTACAAACCTAACATCAAGGTTGTATCCATCCAAAGACAGGTCATTGAGCTCATCTAGAGCATCTTCATGATTTGCATGACATGTAGACATGGTTACGATGGCAATACCATGCGAGCGTTTTGTGTTCTTGTAGTAGAGTACCTAGCTCGGCCCTAGACACTTTGCCGTGTTTGCTCAAGAAGAGTTGTATCTGAGCGCTCTTCACCGTGAGAGGAAGATTACGCACAACCACATTTAAACAAGGCTCGTAATGTCTCTTTTGATGTGAATGCCAAGTGTTGAACCGATCACCCGGTGTCCTCTCATTCATTTCTCGAGCCTTCATTAGTTCCTGATACAACAAATTAATATTAGCTTATTAGCACTAACTCAACTGTAGATGCCTACGTAGAGTCTTATGGTTAAATTCTTATCCCGCTGTTTTAGCTTAATAATGCAATATAATAAAATCAGTAAATATCATGTTATCAAGAGTATTTAAAAAAGAACTGATGTTAGATATTTTATTGCTGTGTACCTGAATTGGAGCAATAGGGGGGCTGAATGACCTTCTTGGAGACGAGGTTATAGCTGAATACACCAAACATTTCAAGCGGCCAGGCTTTATTATCGTGGTAGATGAAGAAGGCACACCCACCATGTCGACCGCTAAACCTTGAAGCGTCCACGGCGAAACTATTGGGTGTTCCAAGGAACAATACGCGGTCAGCCAGGATAGAAGTATCTCTCTTGATCCAACGCGTCTTTTTTTTCCCGCTTCGTTGTTGCCGCAGTTCGTGCACCGTCATCCAGATCTTGTGTTCTGCTTTCACATCCCGAGTATACTGAGGATTGATCTTGAAAGACACCCACAACAACTTGCCGCGAGACTCGAGGACGTAGCTGTACTCTTGGGGGTAGTGTCCTCGCTCCCACCACGGCAAAGGCTGCCTCTGGACAAGCACGTCGCTCGCACGATCGCCACCGTCCGGGGTGACCATGCGCCATATGGTACCGCCCACGGTGAGCATGATCTTGCCGGCGTGGTAGGCGGCGCAGAAGTCGCCATACTTGGGTGCCCGAAGTGTCCTCTCAACGACTGTCCACACGTTGCTGCCCGGACGCAAGAGGGCCGCCTGGAACCTGGCATCGTCGCCTACAATCCAGATGCTGTACAGGAAGGTTGTACCGTCGCCGTAGATGACACCACGGGGACTCTCCTCCTCCCACCGGGCGATGACATCGCTCGGAAAAACAGGCAGGCGGGTGAGTTCTCCCGTGAGAGGGTTGTGGAGGGTTGGGCGGTGGTGCTCCAGGGTAAGGTATCGGAGGGCTGTGCCATCGGCGCCCAACACCCAATTCCGAGCTGCCACCTCCAGTGGCGGTGGCATCACATGGTAACTGGACTTGGAGAAGATGCATCTGAATCTGGGGTGGGTGGACCCATTGTCGGCCGGCGGCGCGAGGAGCCATGGCAGGAACGTCCGGGACAGCAGGTCGTGGGAGGTGCGCCAGTGCTTGCATACGACATGGAAGTAGACGAATTGGGCGGGCGCGCAGACGCGGCTGGAGATCTCGCGGAGGATGTCCGCTGAGACGTCGGACCACGGCCTCCTGCCCATGGCAGATCGTCGAGGACATGTACGTTTGCTGCGGATCGTCGAGGACACGTACGTTTGCTCTAGTTCGACTGTGATACACTTAGGTTGAATATTGGGCCGCCCATCTGAGTGGGATTAACCAACAAACTCAGCCTGCATACACTTCAGGCCCATCTATAACCAAATCTGTACACATGCAGTAAACCATTCGCTCAAGAAAAAAAATGCAGTAAACCAAAGTGTTCCTAAATACTTGTCCAGGCAATTACCAGCAACGATATTGAGTACTATGCATTTCTTATGAAAATCGGGACAGCTCGTCACGGGAGGCACGCGCTTGCATACAACGTGGAAGTAGAAGAATTCGGCGGGCGCGCAGGTTGGAGATCTCGTGGATCGAGTTGTTTGTGCTTGATCGAGTCTTGTGCAGGAGAGTACTAGCCAGCCTTCCCCATGGCACCGGAGGAAGGAGGGATCGAGTGGGGAGTGCCACCCTATAATGTCATTTATCTCTTACACTACTTTCCCATAACAACCAATGCAAACCGCACCAGGTAAAGTAGTACAGTACTACGCATTTAACAGCAAGGTACATCCAAGTACTTTGGTAGATGCCAAGAGGATGGCATCGTATATAACAGTGTAATGTACGGATTCAACACCAAAGTACATAATAGTAAAGCAATTACAGTTCGCCATACAGGTAATTATCCATCAGGCATCCTTCAAACTGCAAACTCATGGTCATACAATTGATGTTCTATGTTTCTCTGTTTTTTTCGTGTCTGCTAGCTGGATCTTTGAAATAGAATTACCTAATTTCCATTATTGCGATTCCATCATAACCCACGACGACGAGGCTGCAAACAAACGATGATATAATAAGAAGTTTTGAACTGTCAAAAATAGCTCTCTGATATATAACATATAAAAGAGCGAAGACCAAACAAAACATGTCAACTCTTAGTTTCTTTCCCTCAATTGCACAGCTAGATGTTTATAATGCCCGCCAAGTATATATAATCTGCCACTTCACTTTACATTTTTGGATGATGCACTACGCTAACTTCAAGCTCTATCTTTTTGGGTATAATTGGAATTTCGGTGTTGTCACAGTCAGCCAATTTTTCCATGACTTCTGTAGTTTTTGTCTATAAAGTATATTTTATTATTTTGTAAAGTTGTAAACTGGGTTTCTCTAATACATGTGTTTTCCTTCTTATGTCCGAAATAATGTGAAAAATGTAAAAGGCTCTAGGCTAGAAGATTTGTTTCAACACACATTCATATATTATTTGTACTGAAAAAGTACAAGCATTAACACCAAAAATATGTTCTACAAAATAGAACAGAAAAATATGATCCAGAAAGGGCAAGCGTCGTGGCAACATCTCCAAAAAATCTAGCTCAAATATTATGACTTTGAACCTACACTAGTGGAGCGACATGTGAGGTGACAATTTTGTAACGCACAAAGTCTTCAAAAATGAATAGCCACTCGCGTGCACCTTCAAAAGGTAACAATCACCGGAAAGATAACAATCGGCAGAAAGTTCTCACCCAAAGAGATTACAAACCAAAATATCTACCGCCATATGTTGTCCTGCTCACATAGAAATGGTCGAGAGCGTCAAAAGGGAGGAAATCGATAGCTGGTGCACCGTTGTGGCTTCATCTAGAAGCCGCCCCTAGAGGCGCCGCCCATTGACATTGCCTGCGAGGAGCCAAATCGGACCCACGGCCAAACACAAAGTTTGTCCATGGACCATGAACAAGGAGGAAACCACATATTGTCATTCTCCTGACATCCCACCAATTATACTACTCCCTCCTTACACAAAAGGATTTTTCAACCTAAATCAAATTTAAAGGTATCGAGACACAATTTAGTATCTACATACAAATTTTAGATAGATTGAGACATATTTTTTTGGACGGAGGGAGTACTCTCGAAACCTGCTGCTCATGACCCCTCTCTGATTACCGCGGTGTTGCCACCAGCCCACACACAAGCTGACCCCGATCCGCCACACGAAAGGCCCATGCTTGAGGGAAATAAGGTTTACATTGTGGAACAGATGTAGTAAGATTTTTAATCTCCTGGTGTAAATGAAAATAAGATTACTTTTAGCGAAACGGCCATATTTCTGAGATTTTTAATGATTTTCTACCATTTTGCAGTGTTCTTCCAAAGAAAGTCCATTTTTGTTTTGCTGCTCCGCCATTTCTTAGAGGTTTGTGCAAAAAAAAAATACCGAACATATGTGTTTCAATTTTCTCCCATTTAGTGGTGTTCCACAAATTAAGATTCCATTTTTGTCTTGTGTCCCGGCCATACTAAGTATAGCTCGGAAAAAAGTATAGGATACATGTTTTAATATTTTCTTCTATGCTGCAGTGTTCCTCAAAATAAGATTATTTTTTGTTTTGCTGCTCAAACATACTTTTCAAGTGTTTGGATGAAACAAATAGTACCGGATATTTGTTTTAAGATTTCCTTCCATCTTGAAGTGTTCCTAGAAATAAGATTCAATTTTTTTTGCTTGTTAAAATTAAACTACACTTTTCATGATGTCATTGGTCGTAATCCACAATTTACATCAGGGGATGATTAATATTGGCTTCAGGTCCTAGCTAAGTCCACAATACACACTGCCTGCTAGTAAGAGAAATATTCCATCTTATTGTATTACGCATTTTTTTTTTGCCTCGTTCAAATAAAACTCCAATCTGATTCCATTTGGAAACTTGCATTTTTTTGCCTACTCGAGGGCATTTACTAGGTAACCGCCATGCATGCTTGTGACTTTTTACTATGTGCATGCACTGGTTTTTACCATGAAAAAAGTAACCGCATGCACTGGACATCACCAACTAATAAATGCACTCCTAAATTTAGACCTGGACCGCATGGCACTAGCTAGTCTGCTCCTTGTCAGAATAGGGCCGTATTTTCCGGAAATTCGTATCGGCACCCGGGAGCATATGCTCCCGGTATTTTAAAAAAAAATTCCAGAAATGAAAACTTATCAAAAAAATCCGAAAAAAATCATGCACCTACCTGATCATGGTACGCACCGTCGTGTTAAATTTCGCACCGAAATGTCATGGTATGCGGCCTGGGAAAAAATGACAAATTTCTGACAAGAAATTCAAATTTTCGGATCTCATTTCCTGTCAGAAATTTGTCATTTTTGCCCAGGGCGCATATGATGACATTTCGGTGCGAAATTTAACACGACGGTGCGTACCATGCTCGGGTACGTGCATGATTGTTTTCGGATTTTTTTGATAAGTTTTCAATTTTTGAATTTTTTTTGAAAATACCGGGAGCATATGCTCCCGGGAGCCAAAACGCCATCCTCCGTATTTTCCTTGTATCGACTAGTTCTGAAAAAAGTAACCGCATGCATTGGACATCACCAACTAATATGGCATCCCCACAAACTATTCAATGGCTCAATAGCACGGATCAGCTAGCGCTTAGTTCGGATCGTCCTCTCTCTCTCTCCAGCAGCTGCTATTGAGTTCTGTACGGAGCATCTCCACCGGAGGCCTCCAAAGACCCTCAAAGGACCATTGAAGGTTCGGACGTCAAAAACCGTCACCAGTGGCACCCTCCAAAGGGTCGTCCCGAGCAAAAACATGGTTCTCTCGGTGGTGTCGGACATGGGACGGACATGCCCTCCGACAGGTCTGGCCCGCCCATCATACACACAGCGTCGGCGCTTGTGTTAATTAGGGTTGTGCAGTAGGCCGTTGCGCCCGATTTTAATGGCGAGGCGACGTGCCCGTTCCCCTGGCGGCCGCAGAGCGAAGCGATGCGTCGAGCCGCGCCGTCCACGTGTTGATGTCGCTGCGGCTTCCAGCGGTGGCGCCCTGCGCACACTTCGTCGGCGTCAATGCGTGGACAGGCGAACCGGTGCTTGGCGTTAATGCGCTCCACCCAACCGCGCTCTCCAGCCTCCTTTAAACCGCATCTCAGCGGACAGGAGCGCCTGGACTACATCAGCCTGTGCCGGTCAACCATGTCGTGGGAGGAGCGAGTCGACCCCAAGTACGCCGTCTTGGTGCAGTACTGGGACGCCGCGGTGGACGCGGAGTATGAGGCGCGACGCGGCAGCTTCTTCCTCCTGGCCGGCATGCGGGAGCCGCCTCCGGACTGGTTCGCTTCAGAAGACGAGTGTGCCCGCTCTCACGACGACGGCGAGGCGCAGATACCCGATCTCCCGCTACCACCTGTGCCGGCAAGTGCAGGCGAATCTTCCACAGCAGCGTCGCGGTCACCGAAGACTTTCATTGTCATCGGCCGCACCCTCCGCCGTGGTGGCCGACATGGGTAGATCAGAGCGCACCACGCGCCGGCTCGGGATCATTGAGGCATGCAAGTTTCTTGATGATTCAGCCGGCACTGGGATGGTCATCTTGCTCACCGACGGTGTGTAGTGGTTGGCGAGGCGCCGGAATAGGCCTCCTCTCACGCCGCCGGTGTAGGTTTAGTTTGTTAAATTTCGTTTAGATTTTAAAATGCAAGTTTGTTAAATTTCGTTTAGGTTTAATCCCAAATTTTGTTCAAATTTGATGTAACATATGCAATGAATATGAATGAAATTTGTAACGCTTTTAAATTTCTTTGTATTCAATAAGTTTTTTTTTGTTAGGGGGGCGCCGCTATGGGCTGCACCCCAATTGACCGGACACAGGTCAGGCACCCCCAATTGGGCCTCAATTGGAGGGTGCCGGACACTCTGTTGGAGGCCCGGTGGAGATGCTCTAAGTATGGGTGGTGGGTGGATCTAGCAACCAATATGCAGATCTTTATCCAAGCCAGGCATGATGCTTGGTGGACAACCGGAGGACCTGACAAAAGGCTGATTAGCATGCCTGGTTCCTACCGTGTTGGTCCCCTGTCCACAAAATAGGGGTAGGGTATGTGGACTGCACTAATGATCAGTTTTGGTGGGCTTCCGGTGAAAACGTAGCGTAGACCTCGCTCAATGTCAGAAATCAGGTTGCCCTCGGACATTGTTGGTGACTTGGGGTGCAACCTTGCTACTGGTGTGGAAGGTAGAGCGGCGGCTAGGAATATTGAGTGCGTGTTGCAGAATGCCGACTCTTATTGTGTGGGATGCAAAGCTGCACAGCCTAGCTAGAAATCAACAAGTGTGCGCTCTTCGAAACACAACGGTGGATTCGGAAATCTTGACTGGTGTGTGTATATGTCGCAGACCTATCGATTGTTCGGTTAAGTTTCCTTATTGATTTATCAGTTATCTCTCGACTTAATCAAAACTAGAGCTCCTCCGACATGAAAAGGCAAAACCGAACACCCTATCATCGGATAATGTAAGCATCGTTGAAGGATATTGAGTGTGTCTGAAACACTATGATGTACTTCTTGTGTGCTCGTCGTGTGGTCGACATCCGAGATCGAAATTAATCAAGGAAATAGTTCAAACATAAACATATTTATATTATGGCATCTAGTGCCAGTGGTGATGTCGTAAACTGTTTTCTTTTGTTTTTTTGTGTTCATGTAGGATACAGCATCCAGATGCAGACCTCTAAAAGATCGTGAACTTCACAATAAAATAAAATATAGATTATCATAATTACGAAAAACATCACACATTTTCGTTTAAAAACATGACTGCTTAGGATTAAATGGAATGCCGAAGAAGCAAGTATCTTTCTCGAGAAAATGTGTAACTACATGGCATATTAGCCATATGTAGATTGCTGATTCTCTTAAATATTTATGCTAAACACGCTATTCGATTTTTCCCAAAACTGAGACTGCTGAAGAGCACAAAATTTTGTCCAGGAAAACCTCACATATTAACAAACAAGCTTGAAAAGAAAACAGATAGAGGGTAAGCTACAACAGTGCCAAGAATTTTATTTTTGTTACCTTCTTGGGTCCTTGATGTAGGCTAAATCGACAATAGGTCCCACTTTAAAGTCAACCATGTTCTGGTATCTGCAAAATTGTAAAGCATGTGTTATTTGCAAGAAATTTTCTAAGTTAGCCCTAAATGCCCAGGCTCAGGAGGGCCGGTACTGCTGCCCGGAAATCGAGCCGCCGCCGCAGACGCGTCAGCATCTCTGATTCCCGAGCGTGCTGCTGCTCCTCCTCCCCGCAAAACAAAGCTTTCAGGCGTCAGCATGGCTCCATGGTCTTGCTCCTAGCTCCGGTTCCTCTCTCGCCAGATCTTGCGTCTCCAGCCAGCTCTGGCGCCCGCTCAACACATACCCCCGCTGCCTTGGACCAGTGGCCCGGGAGGGGAAAAGAAAAGTCTTGGAATTCAGGATTACGTATGAAGGGTTGGATCTCCAGATTGCGGTGCTTTTCAGAGTACAAGATGCATTCAAGATCGCGCTGGAAGGGGAAATATGAGGCGGCCGGGATCATGTGAAGGATATCTTTTTTTCAAGATCGTACATTACCTGTGTGTAGTGGAGTTGCAGAAAGAAACAGTCTGGTCATGCGAAACTGTAACCAAAATTGGATGTCCCGGAAGGTAGTCGAAGACAGCAACACAACATCCGAAGTATTTTTGGAGTCCCTCGATGTGTTGAATACATGTCTTGGTCTCTAAATTCCAGATCTGTTGAACAATAAGGATGGAGGTATTAATTTGAGCAGTATATATTACTCGATGTGCATGTCATATATATTTTTTTTTTAACCTAGAGACTGTGAGGCAACAGCCCCACAGTAATTTTATTGAAAAAAAAGCAACTGTACAGAAAAAGTAAACAACAGCAACAAACTATACAGGCGATATATTAACAAATCTACAAGGGGACCTAATGGAGATCCAGCAATCCAGGACATCAAGCTGTGCATGTCATATTGTAGAATAGCAAAGATGGCTTACGTCTGCAGTCCCATCATCGCTAGATCCTGTAACAATGTACTCATGATTACCATGAACAACGAAATAATCAACCGAATCTAGGTCAATATCTGTCCCGCATTCCAACGTGGCGATAGGAGTGTCCGAAAGCATGCTCCAGATCTGTAGATACCAAGCATTGGTTACCAAACGTACGTGGAAACAAAAAACCTTTCTGACGGTACCAAATGTGCTAGGTTCTACGGAGTACTAGTCAACCTTTACTGTGCCGTCCCAGGATGCACTAGCAAATGTGTTGCTCGCAGTCTGCGGGCTAAACTTCACTGAGCTCACCACTGAGGAGTGTGATTGGAATGTCCTGATGCACTCCCAACCATTCTCCCAGTTCCAAAGCTTGATCAGGTGGTCGCGCGACGATGACAGGACCAACGGATCAGTTGGGTGAACTGCGAGTGACCTGACGTAATCCGCATGGGCTTGGAACTCCTTCAGCTTGCTCTTTGTAGTAGTATATGTATACACGTGGATTTGGCCCTTGTCATCACCGGCAATAATCCACTCCTTCCGTGCAATGAATCTAACGGCATATAGATCCTTCTGCTCCTTAAATGCCATCAGTCTTGCCTGCTCACAGTTGAGAAATCCCTAATCAATTCCATCGAAATGGAAAACACGAAATGATCAACACAAGTAGTATGACACGGGACAACTGGGCGCCCGCCTTTTTTGCTTTACTGCTTTCTACCCCTGTACGTGTGACTGATGGTTTAGTTTCTAATTGAACCACTGTGAATTTAAAAAATATTGAAAAAACAACTGGGCGCCCGCTTTTCTCAACACAAGTACTCCCTCCGTTTTTATTTAGTTCGCGTTCTAGGTTTTTTTAAAGTCAAACTTTTCAAAATTTGACCAAGTATATGCGAAAAATATCAATATCTATACTATGTATTATATATAATATAAAAATATATCTTATGAAGATTCTAATAATGTTAAATTTTATTGTAAATATTTATATTTTTTCTTATATATTTAGTCAAACTTTGCAAAGTTTGACTTTGACTAAACCCAGAACGCAAACTAATTATAAACAGAGAGAGTACAGTTTTTTAATAATAGAACAAACACAAGTACATAAAGGTGGTTTTGAATTACGTTGCCGGCCGCGCGTCTGGATGTTAATTTGGCTGGGAGCATGATTAATGTACCTTTTCTGATTCCTCTAGTCAATATGCTAAATCGAGTGAGTTGCTGATTGGAGTTTAATCAACTGGACCCATTCCTAGGTGTATAAGCAATGAATAGATCGATTCTGGTTGCTGCATGATTTCCGATATTTGGGATAATTTTGCTCATTTTTTTGGTTTAAGAATACAAATTTTGGACTGACTTTTCTTATGGAATTTAAAAAATATATATCAAAAGTACGAAGTCCACCCAGGAGAGTCACATCCTCATGCGGTCGTGCCGGTTTGGACTCTTGGCTCGGTGTCTTACTTGCAATGAGTGGTGGACGGAGCACGGCGCGCGGTGGGTGATGGACCATCGTGTTGTCGCTGGAACTTGGTTCTCCAATCACCTCCCCTGGAGTCCAGCTCCTTGCGCCACGTTCCGGCTCGGACAGCGGCTACGCATTGGCTTTGGGGCAGCCTCGTTTGCCAGTAGAGTCAGATCTGTCGCTCGGCCATGCGGCTATGGTGAGGCCTTGTCGGGTCTAGGTCGAGTGAGCATCATTAAGCTCCCTCAGAAAAGGGCTGATCCAACAACGACTACGTATTGTTCCTCTCCACGGAGGCGTTGGTCGTGGAACACAAATCTACCCGGTTGGCGAAAGCTTCTACCCGATAGTTGTAGTGTCTGGACAGAGATGCTCCGACCTCGTGTTTGAGAGACCATGTCGCCACCCATTTTTTCGAAACGAGGTGCAAAGCCTGGCCTTTGCGCGCCGGTGTTGACGAGTCCATCCAAGGGTCTAGCTCGAAATCATCATCTGCAAAGATCATCTTCGATCAAGACAACACCTTTAAGAACGATACATCCAAGCACACATTAATAGTGCCATAAATGTTCCCACCTAAGTGCGTCAACTCAATGTATGCACTTGTACTAGTCCGACACTGACCAGATGCATCCGGAGGAGAAACGGGAAGCCAATGACGTCAAATACCGCCACGCCTCCAACCACGGTGTCATCACTTCCATCAAGCAGCACATGCATGACTTATCACCGCATATGAGACGTCGTGTGTAGCACCTGCTCAGAATCAGGCTTAACATGATGCCTCCACATGAGATGCCACATCAGCACCGCCAGGCAAGCAAGTCTCAACATCTAGTCCGTATTCGTCATGCATAGCACCTCCTTCTCGAATCGAACCCGATCTCGAAATGGAGGGGGCGTCCAATACCAACGTCGTCCTCGAAACTTCTCGGCCACAGAAGAGGACTTACCGTACCGCCATCGACTGCAAAAATAGAGCTGAAGACCATCACCATAACCAAGAGTCGACCATCCCTTCATCCACATGACAATGGAGGCCACCACTGTCGAATAAGACAGGCTGCCGCCCCATCTCCAAACTTATGTGGCATCACCAAATGACGTCACAGCGTGCAAATTGCAGCCAGAACGCCTCCGCTAAGCCGGGTGCTGGCTGCCGTGCTGTGGTGAAACAGCAGCTGCCGGCAGCCACCACCTCTCCTCGGAAAGCCGCTCAAGATCCCGCTCCTTATGCCCGACGTCAGGAAGAAACGAGGCCACCGCGACTTTGACACCACTGCAGCTAGTCCCATTCAACCGGTTAAAACTCTATAAAGGATGCCCTTAAGAGGGATTAGGACGCATAGGCACCTCCATCGCTCGATCCTGAGGGGATCTGAGGTTTCTCCCGGAGTTGCATCGGTCCGCGTACGAGGGCATCAGATATGGCGTATGAGTCGTCGTCTGTAAACGCGAACAACAACGCTAACCAGAGAACCACCATCACATTACACCACCGCAAGCCTTGCCCCTCTGCCACACCCCAGGGCGGCACCGCCCCTGTGCGTACCGCGCACAGCCGCTCGCCGCCAAGATCAACCGCCCATGGATCTCGTGACGCCGCGAGAGTTTCCCACACCGCCACCTTAGGCGCATCGTGGCTTCGCCTAGCTGCATGTTTCACCGGTGGTGTGAAGGAAGGGGGGAGGGGGGGGGGGGGGGGGGGCTAGGAGGCGTCGGCGGCGTCCCTCGAGTCGTCTGGGTGAGGGCGACGCGGGGTCCCTAACCTTCTTTATCCTACTGTTCTAGTGGTGCTTCTAATTTTATCAAAGCAGACCAAGCTTCAGACAATGTAATGTTGTTATTTTAATAGTATTTGCATCTTAGTCTTCACGTTGTTATTTAGAAGTATTTGCATCTTAGTATTCACAGCTTAAGACGTAGAAAAGACATTCGTCCCTACAATCGGGCTAGACTCTCTTTAGTTAGCTTTAAAATTCTAGCACTCGTTTGTTTTGTACGGTAGATCCTCCCAACCATTATTCCATTTTTTCTTGGGATATATATCGGAATTATTATGTAGCCTTTATAAATCCAAATTTTACCTTGGGGGCCTCCCCTAGGTTTCCTTGGTCGAAAAAAATAAACATAAGAGCAAACCCTTATAATGGCCAAAACATTCTACATGCACTGTGTCATGTTGGATACAGGCTCTACACCTCAGAACCGTGTAGGAGTCATGCCATGGTTCCAAACGGAGACATACCTTGGTCTGATGGTTCCAAACAGAGACATACCCACCCTGATGACCAACCAAAATCCTGTATGATGCAAGAAGATGCTTAGTTAAATGTTGATAATACTACAAAGTTTTTGTAAAAAGATCATTTAATCCTAGTACTATGAGTTCCTACTACAACTAAGTTTAAGTTGGTACATTATGATTCTAAGAATATCCCGAGCCATTCAGAGAGATCACGTCCATACACCACTATAAAAGTACAACTCCGCGCCTTGCCTATTCATTAACTAGAAAATGGAGAATTACCATAAAATGTTCATCTAAGACTCTTAATAAAAGACGAAAGGTAAAAGATATTTTTTTAACTTGATGAAGGCTATTGCTTAGAAATCTTAGGAGTCTTTTGAGGAGAACATCTATGAAATAGAAATATTTCACTAATGTCTTTCAAAATAGTTGTCCTGATATTAATATGAAACATCAGTCCAAGACTGGAAAAGCAGAACACTTTCGATAAAAAGTCACTTTACAAAAATTGTTGCCACCAAAATTTACCACTGTATTATTATTTTTAAGTTGTTTTGGGACATGAAAAGATAATCCATGTGGCATTTATGATAGATGACTTCTTTGATTGGGCTAACACACTTATCCCATTATCATTTACCCTTTAGACCCAACCTAACCATAGACTGTTGACCCGCCCAAAGTTCACCTCTCCTAGACATGTTCTTTGGTCACGTCCTTCTCCATCATCCTCCCTCCTAACCAGGTTCTACCGCTATAGATATAACACACCATTTCTTATTCGTTTCACATGTGTCAACCGATATAGACAGAGATATCGATTGACATGGCCGTATTTGCATATATTTTATATGTTCAAGCTACCATCATCATACTAAAATACATTTTATAAAAAAGAGTAATAAATAAAATGCACATATCTTTTCTCTAACATAACTACATATCATCGGATATATCGTCTATTGTCATCGGATATATAGACAGAGATAGTCGCTGTAGTGGCCTGGACGCAAAGTAAATATATATACTAGAAGCATGAGACATACCAAGGCTCCGTTGGGTGAACATCTATTGTCCACGCTTCTCCCAAATCTTCCGTGCAGTCTATGATCTGTATTGATAGGGTTGTAAAATAGTTCAAGAGAAATAAGCAAAATGAAAACCAGGTAAATTGAAAAGAGTATACGTTACCTCAATTTTCGGCCGGATAGGTTCCTGGATATTAAGCGTGCAACAGAAGATAAATATCAAACAATATCCTCGCATGGACTCCGTAAGTGAGAATGAGTCAAGTCCAAAAAGGCCAACTGACCTCAAAGGTTGATGCATCATCTTCTGGGCGGCAAACAGTGGAAATTACTGTCTGGTGCAATTTTCCTCTGTTGTCAGTTACATCTAGTGTGTAGGAGAACAACTTGTTTAGCGGGGTCTCCATCAATTCTGTTTGGCTTGAAATGCAATGGCAGATCTACAAGTAAGAAATAACCAACCGCACAGTTAAAGTACGCACACTTAAATGAAAATATCTAGGTACCACGAAAATATCTAGGTTTCTCTTGACTAAGAATTTAAGGCCGCGAGCAGCCTCAGGGTGCGTTTGATTGTGCTTTCTAAACCTGCTTCTGCGGTTAGAAAGTCGAAAGCTAACCAAAGGCAGTTTTGTGGGTAGCAGATTATTGGAAGCAATCAGCTTTTGTTAGTGTAATTTTCACCGTAGGTCCAACCCTGCTTTTGCTGCGGTGGATTCCAAGTTCTCACGAAAATTGCCCACCACTAGCTATCCCTGGTACCAGTGAATACCGGTTCAATTCTTTTTTCACCAGCCGCACATCGCACCAACTCCTCCCTTCTCCTTGGTTCTTTCTTGGCTCGTGCTTCAGGAGAAAGCGGCCGGCTAGGTTCCGGCGCCGCCCAACTACGACCAACCACCGGCGGCGTGCCGTCAAAATCCGGTCGAGCACCGAAAGAGATCCACCCATCTCCGTCCCCCCGAGGCTGAATCGTTCTCCTTACTTTTTTTGACCGATATCGACATTTTTCAAGGGGAAATGAAATATCCCGTTACCGGAAATCTCGAGCAAGAAAAAGAAAACCATGGTCATCATAGACATGTGGGTATGTCTAAATCTTTTTATTTAGTAAGAATAAAAACAACCTAGGCCAATAATTAAAATGTGGAATTACTGATCAAACCTTGTATATCGATGACCCTATGTCTTTATGAGGAGACTGTATCAAAGTCTCCGTCTCATTCAGCTTATTGATGATTAACCCTATACTCGGCCTTTTGTATCGATCACCTTGCAAACAGCTTAAAGCTATTTCGATGCATATCTTCACTTGTTCAGAAGATGAATCTAACATGTTCACTGATGCTGCATGTAGCCTGCTCATCCACTTCGCATGGACCTATAATTATTTTGACACCAAACATGGTCGTATATTTAAGAAGATTGCAGTTTTATGGGTGAAACCTATAGTATTCATGCCGACGACATGCGGCGTTGCTGCCAATGGCGGGCCGCTTTGCTGCCGACGGTAGCAGGCGATGCTACCGGCGCCGGTCGGCGGTGCTGTCAACGGCAGGTGGTGGTCCTCCGCCATCAACGGCATGTGGTGGTGCTGTCAACGGCGGACGTCGCTGCTGACGACACCATGCAGCGGTGCTTCCAACGGCGGGCGGCTTTGCTGCCGACGGTAGCCGGAGATGCTACCACGCCAGCCGGCGGTGTTGTCAACGGAGGGGCGGCGTTGCTGCCGGCGGTGGTGTCAGCGGTGGGCAACTTTGCTGCAACGATGGAAGAGCGATGCTACTGATGGTGGCCGGTGATGTTACGAGCGGCCAACCGCGAAGCTCCGGCGACATCTTTCTCCGGCGACGGCTTCTCCGGTGGCGAGCGGGGCTCATGGAGGAGCGGGGGTGCGATGCTACCAAACTGCAAGGAGAAATGGTGAGCCATGATAAAGGAGAAATTGTGGCTTGCCTTTTCCGAAGCGTTTTCTTTTTGGCCCAGGTGGACATGTGTCGTGTGCTGGAGGCGGAGGATCGGAAGACTCGATCCTCCGGAGGACGCTCAGCACGCCCCCACGAAAATTGCCCACCACTAGCTATCCCTGGTAAGTGAATACCGGTTCAATTCTTTTTTCACCAGCCGCACATCGTACCAACTCCTCCCTTCTCCTTGGTTCTTTCTTGGCTCGTGCTTCAGGAGAAAGCGGCCGGCGCCGCCCAACTACGACCAACCACCGGCGGCGTGCCGTCAAAATCCGGTCAAGCACCGAAAGAGATCCACCCGAGGCTGAATCGTTCTCCACAGCTCTCCAAGATCGCCGCTTGATGCCCTGTTTCGCTGCTGTTGCTGTGGCTCTGCACGGCTCCGGCGTGCGCGTGGCCGGCGAGGATGTGCGGGACACGAGCTCCTCTGCCCAGCCGCCGCCCGGAATTAGAATGCTCGTGCAGAGGTGGTGGCAGCGTAGCGCTGGGATGGAGTGGTCGCCGGAGTACCGAGTACGTTCGTGCTACGCACGGGCATGGAGTGGATGACATGGCGTACGTTCCATGGCGTACATGCTCTGGGCTGGAATACTAATTTTCAGTAGTGTAATTCTCCATGGCCTAAAACTATTCAATAAAAATCTACGCGTAGCAACGCATGGGCACATTTGCTTGTTCAAACAAAAGATGAATTTAATTTTTGTACTCGAGGAACCGAAACATCTCGCGACTGGCCGCCCCCCACGTGGGGACCAGCCGCGCCGCTGGCTGGCTCGCCAAAGGGTCCCCCCCCTCCTCTCCTCCTTCGCTGTCGTCGGCATGCGGCGCCGGGCTTGTCCCGGGTGGCGCTGGCGAAGGCGGACCTCAGCTTTTCCCCTCTCGGTATCTCCTTCGCGCGGGGCGGCGCGGCACCGGGAGGTGCACTCAGACGGCGGCAGCCCGGATCTATGGCGGCGGGTTCTTCGGTGCTGCGGGTGGTGAGTGTGGCGGTGGCGTCGCCGTTGGTGGCGTGGTGGCCAGGGGCGCGTCGGCCAGGGCCCTGCAGGCCCAGATCTGGGCCCGTCGGTTCGATCTGGGTCAGGGCGGGCCAGGCTCGACCCTGCCACCCGGTTTGCCTGAATTCTGAAGTCGGTGACAGCAGTGGCGGTGACAACGCCGCGCCTGCTGCAGCGTGACGACGGGAGTTTCGCGGACCCGCCTGGGTCCGTCGGGCCTTTTGGAGCTGAACTAGAGGATGGCGGCGACAGTGGGCTACGTGCAGCAGTGTGGCGGCGGAGACTTCACGTGCTCATCCAGGGCCCAGCTGGGCCTACCCGGCCTGGTGTGTCTCTACTGCCGTGTCCGGTCGGCACCCGCTGATGGCGATGGAGGACGTCCTCCAGATGGCTGTGTTTCTGCCGCCCTCTGGCTCCAATGGTGGCCTGGTGTACTCTTGCCTGATGCGTCCGGTCGGCTACCGTCTATGGCGGTGGAGGCTGGTCCCTCCCGTGCGGATGTGGTATTGCCGCTCCCTGTCTACGGTGGATTCTTCTCAGTTCGGTCGGCCACACAGCTTCAATTCCGTGGTGGCGTATGTTGGTGGGCGGCAAGATGTGTGGAGCGCTTCGGGTCGTCCAGAGATCCCTGTCATTTTGACACCGATGCGTGACGCTTGTGAGTGTCGCTGATTGTTCTTGAAGAGCGCCGGGTGTATCCTTCCCACTACATGTCGCGTACCGGTGAAACCCTAGGGCTAGTCCGGGCAGCAGCGCGTCGTCGTATACCGTTTGGAGGTGTTGCTTGGTACGCAGCGATTCAGAGTGCTAGGATCGTGGTGGGAATCCACTTGAGAGGACGCACCGGTTGCGAGTCACTTTCGTTTTCGTTGATCCGCCAATGTCGGCTTTGTTTTCTCTTTTTTTCGCTTTCTTTTATTTTGGGCTTGATTGTGCTTTTTGCCCAACAGTGATCTCAGAGTTGTATCGGGTAGTTGCTATATTAATATAGCGGAGTCGTAAGCCTATTTCGTCAAATTTTTGTACGCCAAATAAAAAATATTTCTACCAGTAAGGATCGCACGCCGTCGCAATGATCGGAGCCTTGTGACTCACGAACTGATGGCAGCTGGATCTCCCCACCCTGCTACAGCTACCCTTGTGCCGGCTTGAAGACACTGACGCAGCCTAAAACATTAAGGCCTCGTTTGGCAGCAGTGTATTGAGGGGTGTTGTGGTGTATTATACCCCAGGGTTTCGGTGAAAACACGCCTTTCACCCAATCCACTTACCTCCTCTCAATCCCCTTCCTAATTACCCAATTCCGAGAATAAATGCTGTTTGGCGTCGTGTGCGTCGGGCCAGTCGAGAGCGTTCTGTGCAGCCACGATTAAAACGCGAGGTGGGGGTCGCGTTTCCAAAACACCTCAGCCCGACGTGATTCGCAGTGTTTTCTGGGTTTATCCCGGCCAAAACAAGCCTCCCGAACGGCCTGTTAGTGGTTTCATGAGTATTCATGTGGGCCGGGAAAATACACCAAAACTCTTCAAGACGCTTACGCCGAACGAGGCCTAAGGTGTTAAACCCACGACCGCACGTGAACCTCGTATCAGTTAGTTAGTTAGTTACTTATGACAAACGATGGCACATGTGGTCAGCAATCCAAATTGAACCCGTAAAAAAAAAACGATGTCTATTTGTTAATTATTGGATGTTACGATCCAAATTTCTCCGTACTTTTTTATACCGATATCAACATTTTTCGAAGGAAAAGGAAAATCTGGTTACCCGAAATCTGGAGCTAGAAAAAGAAAACCATGGTCACCATAGACATGTGGGTATGTCTAACTTTGTTAAGTTAGTATGGATAAGAAAAACTTTAGCCGATAATTAAAATGTGAAATTAGTGATCAAACCTTGTACGCCGATGTCCCTATATCTTTATATGGAGACTTCATTAGAGTCTCTGTCTCAGTCAGCATATTGACGATTAGCCCTATACTTGGCCTTTTATGTCGATCGCCTTCCAAACAGCTTAAAGCTATTTCGATGCATCTCTTAACTTGTCCAGAGTATGAATCCTGCAGGTGCACTGACGTTGTATTTAGCCTTTTCTCCAGTTCGCATGTACCTACATTTTCACACAAAACATGGTAGTATATCTGAAAAGATTGCTGTTATTGGGTGAATATATAGTGTTGATCTCAATAAAGGAATTTCTCTTACGCGCTCTATGAATTCTTGGGAAGACATTTCTACGCTTCTATAGTATCCTGCATGTCCGGTCATTATCCTTACGATTACAACTCCCAAGCTGAATACATCATATTTATTTGAGATAATTCCCCATTTATGTATTCCGGCGGGATGTACCCACTGCATGATACATCAATTATATATGTCACACATAACATGAATCTAGTGCAAGAAAAATCTTATTATAGAAAAATTATTTCCATGAAATAAGCTTACAGTGTTCCTATAGAGCTTGTTGACATTTGTGTTTTTGTCCTCCGAATAGTCTAGACAATCCAAAATCCGCTATTTTTGGATCCATGTTCTCATCCAGTAATACATTTTCCGGCTTTAAATCCAAATGGTACATAGGGGGATGCAGTTCCTCATGAAGGTATTTCAAACCTTGGCAAATCCCCTTAATTATTCCATATCGTCGGGGCCAATCATGTCCACAAAATTCATCTGTGCTTAGAATAGGGCATACCTTTTGTGTTAAGAATTAATTACATATAAACTTTATACTTGCCAACATAGATACTGAACCATGTATCATACCTGAAAGATACTTGTCAAGGCCTCCATTATGCATATACTGGAAGCAAAGGGCCCTCTTGGTCACCTCAGCAAACACATTTTTCCCATTGAACCGTACGACTTCTCGTCGAGTTTCATCACAATATCCAACTAACCTCACGACATTTTTGTGTTGCAGGCTTGCAATGTTGTGATACTCATTCTCAAATTTCTCAGCATCAAGTCCGGGAATTTCATGAAGCAACTTCACAGCAATTGTCTCTCCATTTTTCTGCTCTCCCTATTAAGTATCGGGTATCCACAGTTTATTTTTCTCATTCGTAACACCAATATTCTCTGTTCTAACATGCATTGAAAAGATAAAGGTAATAGTCATGTATGAAGTGGTGCACATCCTTTGTTGTTGTACATTGATGTCTGTTTGTAATGGGAAGGGAAGAGCACAATAGGGCATGAGTATGCAAGGTAGTAACTAACTATCAAGCTCACTAGAGACCAAATCCCTAGTGGAGAGTGAACGTCAGCGTCCAGGGTAATGGCACATTGTGTGATCTGTCTGAATCTTTGGTGTGGTCCTGAATTTGTAGTTAATAATGAGTGTCTATAAGCGTCTGTTCTAAGTAGTAAATTCTGCGTTAATGAACCTCCGGGTAACCGATAAATTTGTAGAGCAATGGAATACAAAGTGTTCATTTCTTCATCCTAAGATGGATGGTTTGCGTGTCAGTCCACGAAGCGTGACCCTCACCCCAGCATATAAAACTATTTGATACTACTTGCTAGGAACCCTACATAGGTTCTAAAGCATACCTTGTAAACAGTTCCATATGAACCCGCTCCAACTTTGTGATCCTTAGAGAAACCATTTGTAATTTCCATTAAGAAATGCAGGGGCATAGGCCTTGGATCGACAAATGCGTTGTTGTCCATTGTATTCCTTCTTCTGCTTGGGAAATTAATAGGAAACAGTTAGAAGACTGAATTTACACAATAGTTTTTACAGATTTGAATAGTGATTTTAGCCCATGTAACTGACTTTGTCCTAGTTGACAGAAATTCAATCGCTGAGCTGAAAGTAAACACCAAATACAGTGTAAGGACCCCTAAAAGAATAGCAATACAAATCCTTTCTTGAGATTTCCCACTGTTTCTTCATATAATTTAGCAATGTCGAGCGGAGGTACCTGATGTCGATGCGCAGTAGCGAAGAAAAGAGGAGGATTCGCAACGGTAGCCTTAGCTCGTCAGAGATCTGAAGCAAACAGAGTAGAAGGCCTGCAAACTTAGGAGGATCGCTATAGATTTCCAAGCATGTTTCGTGAAGAAAGCAAGCAAGCAAGCAGTGAACTTTATTGAAAGGAAGGAGGAGAATCGCAAGATATCTAGATCTAGATAATCACGGTTCGCATTAATAATGGTAGCTGGACTCCTGTCGGTTTGCTCTAGTTCGAGCGTGATACACTACACCTAGATGTTGAATATTGGGCCGCCTATCAGAGTGGGACTCACCCTGCAAGCACTTCGGGCCCATCTATAACCAAATCGGTACATATGCAGAAAACGCAAATACTTGTCCAGGAATATTGATTAGTATTGTCGTCAGCGAAATCTTAACAAATTTGTTCAATCTGCCTTCACCGCCGCCATGCGCCAGAAAGGGTGATCTGACCTCCCGCCGGATCTGCTCCGCGAGATCGCCGGCCACCTGCATGTCGCCGCCGACTTCGTCATCTTCCACGCCGTCTGCAGTCCATGGCGCAGCTCCCGCGACCTGTCGTCGGGGACGACGAAGACGACCCAGCTCCTCCCTGGTTCCTCACACGGACGGAGAAACAAGGACCACTTAAACTCAGGTGTATCTTCTCCAAGTCCAGCTACCGCGTGCTACCACCGCCCTACCGGCGCCGGAGGAGCTGCGTGTACAGCGCCGAGGGCGGCACCGTCCGGTACCTGACCTTCAAACAACTCCGCCCTACCCTGCATGACCCTTTCACCGGGGCCGGCACCGACCTGCCCCGTTTCCCGTACCACTTTCACTATCCTTGGGAGGAGAATCCTTGCTGCATCGTCTACAGCGACGGCACCACCTTTCTCTATGGCATTGGTATCTCCGGTGGCCGCGGCAATGACCGCACGGCCAGGTTCCAGGCGGCACTCCTGCGTCCCGGCGACGCAGAGTGGACGCTCGTCGACAGGACCTTTGGAACCAATGGCACTTATGGCAGGCACAGAGTCTACCCTGTGGCGCGTAGTCTCGCCGGACGATGACAGCGTCGACGTGCTTGTCCCAAGGCCATGGATACCCTCTGTTCTAAGATATCAAATGCTGAAATCTAAAAGCTAGCACCGATATGGTGATTTACATATAGCCTAATTTGCAAAATTTTGCAGACGTCTATAGGGGCTTCCTCGGTCAATTCAGACTGTTGATTGCTTGTTATTAAGTTAATTTGAAACAAAAACCAAAAAGAGATAAAATAGAACAGCCTGCCTAGACTGCTTTTGTTGTTGTCTTGTGACTTCCTCACTGTTTCCTATAATTTAGCGATGTCGAGCTGCAGATACCTTATGTCGATGCTGAGCCGCGAAGACAAGAGGAGTTACTTCTGGCTGTCACCTTAGCTCTGTAGAGATCTGAAGCAAAATAGTAAGTTTCGTGAAGGAAGTATTGAAGCAAGCAGCGGTGGATGGAACTATGGAACAAGGAGAACCGGAAGAGCACGAACCTGGATCGTATATCTGAAGCGAGGAGCCGATTTTCTGAATCTGAAGCAGAATGAGCAGCAGGTTTCCTGAAGCTGAATCTGAAGAAGAATATGAAGCACAATGAGCAGTTGGCTAGCTAAGACGAGGAGATCTGAAGCGAGAAGCCTAGTTGCTGAATCTGAGCCTGGTTATATCGACGACTCAATCATTGTTATGCACTTGACCTGCTACTGGACATCTTCTTCTTACTCCCTCCGTTCGTATTAATGGTGGGCAATTATTTCATTTTTGCGTTGCTATCCACTTGGTTCGCATTGATGGCGGTCGCTGCTAGCGATGGGGGAACCAAATCAACCAATCGACCACTTGGGAGCGCCTAGCGGACGCCAGTTCGCTCCGCTTACCCCCACCCAATCCGTGCGTGGAGTTACTAGGCTAGGCCCATTTGTGTCACGTACGCTTCACGTTGGATTCTTATTTGGTTTTCAACAGTGCTATGCGTACGATACTTCTCATCCGAACCTTGTCCGACACAGCAGATCCATCCGTCCGCCGATGGCATCAAAGTTCAGCACACCACAAGATCTTGCATCGTACAACAATCGGACGAGGAACTGTCGTACATGAAGTAGTTCCGTTTGGTTTTTCACGTACGGAATGCGGGAATGCATGACTATTTTTTTCCTGATTCTGATCGCTGTTTCTGGACACACGTTTAGAAATTTAAATTTGGAATAATTTTTAAAAGTGAATTTTTTAAAATTCGAAACAATTTTTTAAATTCGGAACCATTTTTAGAATCAAACCATTTTTAATTTTTGAACTATTTTTAAAATGGAACCATTTTTAAATTTGGAACCATTTTAAAAAATGCACATTTTTAAAATTTGAAACCATTTTAAATTTGGAACCATTTAAAAAATGGAACAATTTTTGAAGTTCAAACCATTTTGAAAATGCAACCATTTTTAAATGGAACAATTTGTTAGATTGAAACCATTTTTCAAAAAGGAACCATTTTTAAATTTGGAACCATTTTTAAAATGCAACCATTTTTAAATGGATCCATTTTGGAGTTGGTTCCATGTTCATAATGGAACAATTTGTTAAATTGGAACCATTTTCAAAAAGGAACCATTTTTCAAGAAGGAACCATTTTAAAAAATGGAACCATTTTCAAAAAGGAACCATTTTTAAATTTTGATTCAAACCATTTTAGAAAATGGAACCATTTTGATGTTGGAACCATTTCCAAAATGGTACAAATTTTATATTACAAACCATTTTTAAATTTGGAACCATTTTCAAAATGGAAACATTTTTAAAATATGAACCATTTTAATTTGGAACCGTTTTCAAAATGGAACCATTTTAATTTTGGAACCATTTTACAAAATGGTACCAGCTTTTAATTTGGAACCATTTTCGAAATGGAACCATTTTAAAATATGAACCATTTTTAATTTGGAACCATTTTCAAAATGGAACCATTTTTAATTTTGGAACCATTTTTTAATTTGGACCATTTTCGAAGATGGAATCATTTTTCGAATTGGAATCATTTTCAAAATGAAACCATTTTAGAAAATGGAACCATTTTTTTATTTGGAATATTTTCAAAAATGGAATCATTTTTCGATATGCCTAAACAGTAAACAACTCGGCAGTTCGGAATATTAGCTCATTTGTACGCTAGCTTCTGATGGTATAATCGGTTGTCTGTAAGCAGTACGCTACTCGCTTAATCGTTTCCCTCGCTCGACTCAGAATCGCGAAGCAGTAAAACAGTTATTGGGCCAAGCCCACGAAGGATCGCTTCCACCAGCGGAGTACGCGGAGGTTTGCAACCATCGACGGTACACGATGTATAGGTTTTACCCACACCTTTGACAACGAGCAGGTAACCTAACAGACAGAATGGGCCGGTTCTGGTCTCATTTCCTACCCCTGATGTCTTGGGCCGGACAGAAATCTGATTTGCTAAAAAAACCGAGCTTTTCGAGCCGGACCTAGCTGAGCCTTACTCGGTGCGAGCCTAGTAAAGCTCGGGCCGAGCACAGAAACTTGGTCTGAGCGTCTAGCCATAGTTGTGCCGTCGCCGTAGATGACACCACGGGGATTCTCCTCCTCCCACCGGGCGACGTCGTCCCGCAAAACTGTACCCTATGAGGCCAGTCCACCACATCCTCCATCCTACCGGTTTCGAGCTCAGCAGCACACGTGTTGGTGATTGTCCTTGATAAGTAATAATCCACAATTCTCTCCCAAGTTAGGCAACCTTGTTTCCTCGGTATCCTTGTTTCCTCGGTATCCTTGTTTCCTTGTTGTTTTAGCTCGGTCATACTGTCGGCGCTCGGGAACCCGGTGTACCCCGAACGCCGGGCGAGTGGGAGGGCCTCACGCATAAAGAAGGGGCAGGGGCTCCGGGAACAAGGATTCAACCAGGGGAAGGTTTCCCCGGGAGCGCAGGAGAAAAGGAGTTGTGGTCCACTGACTCAGGACTGCGGAGGAAGCTTGTCGAGCACGGCACGGCAGACGGGATCTCGACAAGATAGGGCAGGCCGTCCCTTCAGCATCGGTGGACGGATCAGCATGCACTACAGCGTGGCACCGCTCTTCCACGGAGGCAGCTGGCGAGCGCCACCTCGACTTGGGCGCGACACGTGCCACTAAATCATGGCGCACGCACAACTTGACCACCTGTGGTAACCCCTTAAGATATAAAAGGAGGTCCTTGGTCATTTTGGAGGGGGGGGGGGGGGAATAGAGAAGGTGCAGAAACCTTAGCACATTGTCATCCTCTTGGCTACCCACCTAGACTCGGGGGCTTGGAGAACGAGCACCCGGAACCTCCCAACCTTGTTCTTCCATCACCAACGAGAGTAGAGTAGGCAACCAAGATCCACCTTGTAATCCACCACCACCATCACAATACATCCAGACAAGCGGGACGTAGGGTATTACGCGGCGACGCGGCTTGAATCTGGGTAAACCTTAGCATCAACGAAGGTGGGTCTCTGCAGCATGGCACATTGGGGTATCGACGATGGACGTAGGATGATAGAGATGCATATGACGGTTTTATTGTATGCCGTCGTTGCAACGTCGACGACAGGACTGACAACGTCATTGCGTTAATTCCTCCTGAATATTTGTTGGCGGAAGACAATCGTGGCTTCCGAGGGTGCATACGTGGTGCACGTTGAGTGTCTTTTGGACAGATTTGTGCGCTCAGCTCGCCATTGGGGCGTTTGTTTGAGGTCCCCCGGTTTGACGTGATGTGCATAGGTGTGTGTGGTCACTGCATATGGCTCCGATCAGGCGCACCTCCTTCGTGTAGCATCTTGGGGTTGCGATATTTTTCGTTAGGAAGGCGGCTTTTGGTTGATCAATGTATTTATTAGTAAGACTTCTTAGTTTTTATAATAACAATAAGAAAACTGAATGCATCATTTTGGTGCAGAGACCGGGGGTTTCAATCTCCATTTCGAAAAAAGATGCAGCCCACAAGGGCTTGTGTTTGGTTGTTTTCCTTTGCGAAATTAAGAGTCCGTATGTCCATAACTTAACTGGTTAAATATTTGCTTGAGGCAAAAGTGTCCCCATCCTTTACCTTTGAATAAGGCAAAGAGACATGGCAGGGCCTGTACCATGGAATCCTATTCGATCGGCTGGACCAAAGTAAAGAAGAAAGACGCATGCATGGCACTGGCAGTAAAGAAAAATTGAAAGAGCAATTGTTGGGATCATAAACCTAGACATTCTAGGATAAAATTTGAGATTCAAAGCGTCGCACTGCATTGTTGTACAAGAATCATGAACACGTTATAAACTGCACTTACTTCCCAAGAACCTGCTCAAGGACTAATATGGCCAATATGGCCGCAGGACTGCTAGAGCCGCTAGTGGCGTTCTGGAAAGAGTGGGGGATCTTAGTGCTGGTGCTGATGAGCTTCACGCTGCAAGTAATCTCCTCATCACGGCGGAGATCCGCCGGCTCAAGGACTCCGGCGTGCTAAAGGTGGTTGTGTGGTCGGCGTACCTGCTGGCTGACACGACGGCGATGTACGCCCTGGGCCACAAGTCTGTGATCAGCACGGAGCACCAGCTGATGTCTTTGTGGGCACCGTTCCTGCTGCTGCACCTTGGCGGGCAGGACAACATCACCGCCTACTCGATCGAGGACAACCGGCTGTGGCTTCGCCACCTGCAGAGCTTCGTCGTCCAGGTCATGCTCGCCGGCTACGTCCTCTACCAGTCTACCATCATGGCTCGCCGGACCGCGCTCCGTCCGGCCGCCATCCTCATGTTTGTGGTTGGTGTTGTCAAGTACGGGGAGCGGGTGTGTGCGCTCAAGCTTGGCTCGGCGGCAGTGATAACCAGTCCGGCAAGAACTACGACGAGAGACCTGTTGCCATGGGGCCTAAGTATTTTGACACATATCGAGCTCACATGTTGCTGGGTACTCCCAATAACCTGCTCAAGGGGCCGTGCCCTATTGTAGTTGACCGCTTGGTACATTCCCGTTGGGAGGGGCTGTATGGGGTGGCCCAGATGCAGCTCTCCATGATGCACGACCTCTTCTACACCAAGGTTGGGCTGATCCACACTTGCCATGGCTACTGCATCCGTGTCATGTCCCTGGCAGCCACCGTCGCCGCACTCCTCCTCTTCCATCGATTCGATGAGAAAGATGGTTACAGAGAAGCAGACGTGGCTGCCACGTATCTTCTGCTAGCTGGAGCCCTTGTCCTGGAGATCATATCAGTGCTGAGGGTCATGTTCTCCACCTGGACGTACGGCAAGCTCGTCGTCGGACCACAGGCCGGTGTATGCCGTGCACTAACTGTTCTTGCTGTGATTCTACTCTTGTTTCGATCTCATGTGATCGCAATGTATGGGATGTGCAGAGCGAGAATAGGTACTAGTAGTACTAGGAGGACATGGTACTGGTCGGGCTCCATGGGGCAGCACAACTTAATCTACATGTGCAGCCGCTGCAAGGACAGTCGACGCAGCCGAATCGCGAGAAGGATGGGACGGGAGGACTGGTGGAACACGCGGTTTTACGCCTCCGCCGTCCCCGTCTCCTCGGACCTCAGTGAGCTTTTCAAGAAACGAATTGAGCAAAGTGATCAAGACCAGCATGAGAATAGCCGACATCATATCCACAACTCACGGGGCCGGGCGGCGCTCAAGAGGGGCGGCGCTGAAGAGGAGCTCGGCTGGAGCGTGGACACCGAGTTGGATGAGAGCATCCTCGTGTGGCACGTCGCCACACATGTGTACCTCAGCTGGTACGAGGCGAAACACAACGCAAGTCGGCCGCGTCTTGCCCAAGTCACTCGGGAGCTCTCCAACTACATGATGTTTCTGCTGGTCGCACGCCCCTACATGTTGCCTGACAATGCAGGTCGCCAAAGGTACGTCGAACTGTGCCACACGATGATCTATCGTCTCAAATATAGCTCGGAGGAGGATTTGCTCAGGTTAATACGTGTCCACGGAGATCAGATCAATGTGAGTCCTGATGTCGCAACTGTGCGTAGTATTGGGAATGCTACATTTGAGAGAGCATCTAAGCTTGTCGCAATCCTCATCAGCAAGCAGCTCGAAAGACCCGATGCTAGCCTCCTGGTCCAGGAGCTGATCAGCCAAGTGTGGGTGGAGGTCACGATGGGGGCTCTTCCCATCTACTCCCTCCGTTCCTGTGAATAGGGCGTATAAATTTTTTCAAATTTTCGTCACAATGTACGGCGCAGGGTGCGATTTACTTTGTCTTTTCCAAAACTAACCCTCACAGCTGTACACATAGATTAGACAAATCTGGAAAGTAGCGGTTATTCTGGCCCTCCCATTGGCCATGCATGGCGCATGGAGAGAGCAACAGAAAAATTACTAGAGGAGCGGTTATTGCGGCCCTGGCTATTGGTCTTGCATGTTGCATGCAGGAATGAAATCGAGAACAGATCTCGCGACTTAATAGGGGTAGGATTGGGAGGATCTTACGAAGCTGGACACCTCTTAATCCACGAGCCCAAGTTTATACGCCTCATAGGAGCCCCCCCTAACACGAGTGATTTGCTTCTAAATTTCTATGAACAGTGCAAATTTTTATTTCATTTGCTCTAACCGGCCCCCCTCAACAAGCAAAATTAGGCAATCCTGGCTCCGCCATATAATATGTATAGTGAGCCCCTGACTAGCTAGGGTATAGCTTTGCCTTTCGTTGACATGGTTATCAAGAGTCATCATGTTCCCTTGCTAGCTGTCGGGATCTGATCTACAACCAAAAATCACCATCACATAAAACCTCCCTCCCATGGCGTCCTCATCCTTGCTCCTATGATGCTGGTCGCGGTCCTCGGTACCCCGCCTTCCGACAAACTAACCAGAGACACGAGTACAAACTAGACTTTAAAAAACGCGAACTAGAACTGGCCGGACCGAAAATAAAATACGATGTCTGAGGGAGCTCCCTCAAAAGGCCGTTATTTTGTGCCTGTATTTGATAATATTGGAATCGGCTTCTATTTTACCCGTCTCCCATTCAGAGACACGAACACGCAGAGGCAGAGCACAAGGACAGAGCTTTTCTTGACTGAATGAATCTAACGCAGCACAGATTCTCGTTACCGGTCGCCGTGGTGGTACTAGTGGTAGGACGAAACAGCGTGGCCATGTCCGCCGCCGTAGCCGTTGTACACGGCGTGGCCACTGTGCTGCTGCTGGTGGTAGTAACCACCGTGGCCGCCCATGGTCATGGGCGCCGGGTGGTGGTAGACGGCAGGCGGCATGGGGGCCGCCTGTGGCCGGCTGTGCGGCGGCACGGGGGTGGATGCGAAGATGTTGTCGTCGGACGGCGATGCGCTGTTGGAGGATCGGCCGACGTACTGTCGGTACTTCTGCAGGTGGCTGGCGACGTTCTCGCGGGTGAGGCCGTCCACGTTCATGAGCTGCATGATGGTCTTGGGCACCGCCGCCTTGATCCCCAGGTGCGCCACCACGTCCACGAACCGCTTGTGCAGCTGCGGCGTCCACACCAGCCGCGCCCGCTTGGCCGCCCCGGACTTGTCGCCGGCGGACTCCGCCGTGCCGTTGGTGTCCTGGTTGGACGCCGCCGACCCGGGGAAGGACGGGAAGGAGCCGCCGCCGGCGCCGTTGGGGCCGGAGGGCGAGGAGGATTTGGAGGAGCGGAGGCGGGACACGGTGGCGGAGGACGCGCGGTGCACGTCGAGGAGCGTCCGCCCCGGCTCCGGCGGGATGCGGAACGCCGCCGCGAGCCCCGGCGGGACCAGCGGCTGCGAGAGCGGGGTCAGCTCGTCGCACCCCGGCAGCCCGGCCTCCCACTCCGCCACCCTCCCCTCGTACTCGTCACCATCCCCGCCGAGGAAGTCAAAGTCGTACCCGCCGCCCGCCTCCTCCCCCATGGACGGACCGATGGATCGATGGATCCCCAATCAATCAGTGAGAAAAAGGAGAAAAAGATCCAACTTTTACCCCGCCGATCCGATCGTCCGATCAGCAGGCCGTGCCGCGCCACCTCAGCACCATCTAGAGTAGCTAGCTCCGGCAGCTCGGCCGGCGGCGGTGGGTGGGTGAGGATCGGTGGGTTGGAGAAGAAAGAAAAGATATTTCGGTAGAGAGAAGGTGAGGTGGGGAGTGGCGATAATTTAATGGGCGGAAAGGGAATAAAGCGCAGATCGGGACGGCCACGTGGACCGCTCACCAAGATATTTTTGATACGCTTTTCCACATCCGGCCGTCCGTGCCCACCGCTTTCCCGTGGCACGATCGTGATTCCGGCGGCCTTTCCGGGGCCTTCTCGTTGGTGATGTGGACACGAGATATTTCATCGAGATTCGGAATGATCTGATTGCAAGGCCACGTCGACGTAGAAGAAGAACGACGCTTTTTCTATGTGGGCGCGATTCTGCGGTGGTGCGGCGTCAAACTCAGGCATCTCCATGACCAATGAAAAGCGATTCCCTTTTGCTACCGCTGTTTTTTTTTCGTAGAATCAATATCTCTGTATATGTGCGAGGTTGATTTTTTCCCATAATACTATACTAGTAGGTTTTACAAACGGCTACGGGGAATTCCCTTGATTAGCTAGATTCCGCTGTCTCTCTTTCGGATATCTTTGCCATGGAATCAATCTCTTTTATGTAGGACAAGTTGCCTTCGATGAAGTATACTCTTTCCCCTTCTTTTGGTGGTCATGTAGGATTTTTTTGTGTGTGTAAATATACAATGCTTGAAACCGGAATACAACTTAGCGAAACAACGTCCTGCAAGATTTGAACTTCACACCATGAGTAAGGCCCCCTGGAAGGTCAATTTGAATTTTGGGAAGTGTTATCAGTAGTTCTTTTCTTAAAAGGCTTCATTTGTTGTGTTTTTTGTTCAATTCAAAATATTTTTGAACTTTCATGTAGTTTCGACCATTTTGTTGTTATTTGCTTTTCTCTATTTTTAGTTTATGTATTTTTATTCTAACATTTATTAATGTGTTAGCTTTGTATTTTCCACTAATTTCTTCTATCTTTTCTTATTATTCAATTGTGTTTTACTGGAAAAGACACATCAAAGTCATAGAAACTTCGGAACTTGTAGTCATAAGCGCCTTTCACAAATACATTATTAATTATATTGGTCCTTAAACTTGTGGTCATATTCTTGTGTGCGGCAACCTTTGGTCTGATAGTGTTTATCAAAAGCCATATGCAAAGTTACGAGTCTTTTTGGTATACCACGTTAGTGTCACCACAATGATAGGTTGGCCTTCACCTGTTGCACAGCACCTAGGCAATACTATCTCCATTCCAATGAATCAGGTGCGCACGTTTTTCAGATTTTGTCTAGAGCCAAAAATTAATCCATTTACATAAGGAGTTTTTGATATAGAATTGGTATAGTTAGAAAACGTTTTCAGCACGACTATAACAAAATATCAATTATGTACTATATAATCGAGATGTTTTTGCTCAAATCATTCGGTCAAAGCTAGTTTGCCGGCGAGCTAAATAAAAAATTGATGACAGGTTTATGAACTAACCATGGAATTTACTCCAGCAAAGTACTTGTATTCTTGTTTTTTTACTGGAGTAGACAAGGGTACGAACTCCACTCACTCCTAGATCGGAGAAGAGAGTGGACTGTGTTTGGTGACTTTTCGTGGTCTGTACGTACCCGTGCTGTCCAGATTCCAGCCGTCCGGTGGCATGATCGTGGTTCCTTCCCATTTTCCGGGGCCTTCTCGTGGGGGGAGATATTTCCTCGAGATTCCCATCGGTCTGCTCGCGCGGCCACGTCGGCGGAAAAGGTGCGCTTTTTTACGTGCGATTCTGTGGTGGCCATGGCGTCGCTCTCGGGCGGCAGGAAGCTTTTTTTTTTCTTGGCCCGGTCAAACTTTTTTTTTTTTGAACAAAGGAGAGGCCCCGAAGGGCCTGGATGCCATTAATTTCCAGCGGTGGGGCTACAGTTTACATCAAGGACCCAGAAAGAAGGAAAAATTACAACATAGTCCTTACACTTTATAGAACAGACCCTACATATAAAATGGGAAAAGCAATTGGGTCCTCCACCACCAACGATAAACAGCAGGCTCCAGCCATGGCCTTCCGCTCCAGATCGGGGACTAGACCACTTGGAACTGCAGGGAAGCAAGGCGCCATCACGAGCTTGCAAGAGGGCCTCCGCATGGAGGTTGTAAAGACGCTGGCCGAGAAGGCCAGCCGAAGCGACCACCCGATGGTCTCCAGGGTCGGCAGCCAACAAGGGTGCCGAGAGTGAACTCCAGAGCACGGCATCACAACTCCAGCGCAGTTGAGGGACAGCCTGCAGAGGCCAAATCTCCAGCCCCCACCATCGCCACCATGGCGCTTTGGAAAAAGGGAATGGCACAACACCTTCTGGAACCCCAACTACAGCACCAAGCTCCACCCCACCGCCTCAATAGAAACAAGCCGCCGTCGGACTCCAGATCCTTGCCACGATCCGGAGGAGATAGCCAAAGATTGCAGAAGGGGAAGCTCACCTGGATCTTATTCAGAGGGCGAGCGGTGTCCTCCTGTGGCGCCAGCTCCCACCATGGAAGCATCCTCGCCAGAGAGAGAGGAACCGCATCGAATCGGAGGAGATCCAACGCCTCCGCTTCAAAGCACCCAAGGCTGACCTTATTAGGAGGGATGCCGGTTCCCCTCCACGCTGCCAGCATCACCGATTGCCACCATCGGAGAGCTCCAGAGCAGAGGAAGAACACGGATCGGAAGATCTGGTCGCCGGAGATCTTCTTGCTACCCTCAGACGCCACCGGGGGCAAACGCCATAAAGGCAAAACTACTCTAGACCTACAGCTAATATATACACACCGAGCTGCGCATCCACACCCACACCGAGCGGCGTAGCCGTCGGAGAGGAGCGGGGAGCGAGCCGGCGGAGAGGACGGAGAGCTCGAGACGACTCTCGAAGCAGGAGCGGTGGAAAAAAAAAACCGTCAAACTCACCACGCACCTCAAAGAGCAACCAAAGGTGATTATCCCCCTTTGCTACCTTATTTTTTCTTGGAATCAAAACCCTTGTACATGTCTAAGATTGATTTTTCACCTAATGACCTAATAATGTATATTGATTCATGATGTTGGTATTAAGCTTTTTTACGAGGTTATATTTGTGTTTTCAGACTGGTACGAAAAATCCCCGCTGTACTCGAAATAGGATTTCATTCCGTTTTATAAACAACGTCACACAGCAAATCGATACACAGTAAAGATGATGCAACCTTCTTATTGAGCAGATCGAAGATATTAAAAAAGAAAAGATAATAGGCACAACCCTGAGATTACTAACTAGAATAGACACCAAGCCTTGCCTTCTGAGTAAACCAAGAGACATCATAGCAACGAGCACACCAACTGTCGCTAGAGAGGACCGACGAGATCCCCCCACACCAGAGCCAAAAGAGCTACCATACATGATCTAATCTTGCCCGCCAGTGACGATAAAACACGACCATTAATATCTAAGCTCCACGACGACGTCCCCCAAGTGTGACGATGCAACCATAATACGACTGAAATGCTCAAAAGTTTTCACCTGAAACCATACCGCGAGAGGTCACCACATCCACACCCTCAAGAGGTCACGACACACGCAGACACCATCGTCGGTGGCGCCAAAGAGTTTGGCTTTCGCCCTAAAATCACCCCACGTCACAACAAGGTACCATGGCACTCCCACTACAACCATGATAGACCTCCAAAACTTGACCGGGAGCCGCCATTGCTGAAACACCACCTTTCCCCGCCATCCGCTACTCGTTATCCACACGACTAAATATAGAGCTATCACCTTTTTGGATATTTTTCCCTTGGAATCCATTTTACTTTTATTGGGGATAAGTTGCGTTCTATGGGATATATCAGCGTCAGCTAGGATGGCTTTGATTTGCCACACATCTCCTAGACCACACATCAGCTAGGTAAGGCAAGATAATGGACAGGAATTGCTGGTGGTTTCTAAGCTGATGTACCAAACAAAACTTCGGTCGCAAGTTTACGTGCTAAGAGAGCAAATTACTTAAAAGCTATTTGTGTTCAAATTTATTAATTCAAACTGAAAAGTGCCCTTTGACTTGTGCTGAAGAAAGCGGAAGAGCATAGGAAACACCCCTCGTTTTCTTAGTCGAAGGTTATACTCTTCTTGGGCAAATACAGTTCCGTACTAATGTACTCCTTTCGTTCCAAAATAGATGACTTCAATTTGTACAAAAGTGGATGTATCTATACACGTAACATGTCTAGATACATCAACTTTTGGACAAATGAAAGTCATCTATTTTGGAACGGAGGAAGTACATACCAAGAAAAGCTCGGTGCAAAGTGCTGGATGCACGAAACACACGGCGGCGGATTAAACCAGCGTGTGCTCAACTAAGAAGTCGTCGCTCCTTGCTGGACTAGAGAAAGATCCTGGAGCAGCTGATCTTGCATCGTTGCTGGGGTCTCGAATTCGAGACGAAGATTGGAGAAAATTGGTGAGACCGAGTGGGAGGGAACTAGAGGAGGAGACAAGGACACAATGTAGACAAAAATCAAAAAAATATTTAAGAGTTTCAGAAAAATATGAAAAAAAATCACGCATGTTCTAAATGATACTAATATTCTACAAACGTGCAAAATATCAATGAAAAAATAATTTACCTTTTGTGCTACATGAAAATAACAAATGTACAGATCTTAATATAGTAAACAGTATGCAGATTCGGATTGGGCTGTTCGCGTCGCCACATCAGCACGTGTAAATATGCGCCTTTTCTTTGCATGGTTCCATGGTGGTGCGTTGTCTAACTCAGACCCCTCAAAAAGAAACCAAAGGTGATTCCCTTTTGCTGGGATGTTCTTTCTTGGAAATAAAATCCTTATGTGTATATATATGAAGTAAAGTTTGATGGTGTTTGTCAGCCTTTTTATGGGGTTTCACACATACATTGTGTGTTTCCGAAAGGTTATGAATAATGCTCGTGGCTAGATATTTCGGTTTGTTTTCGAATGTTGCCCCCCACGGAATCATTTTCTTTTATCGAGGATAAAGATGCATTCTATGGAATATACATGCACCCCTTGAAAGGTGCCCTAGGATATTTTTGTGTTTTGGGATGAACATTGCCGTGCCTGAAAGCCGAAAATGTCTTGGCAAAACATAATGATGAAAGTATATCAATTTGAACCTCACATACCCCGTGGAGGATCAAGCAAGTATTGTTATAACGGCGACTGGTCAGATTTGTTTGGACAATGGATATACTTTGCACCACCATGGCAGCATGTGTGTTTATTGTTTAAAATGGGGAAGCTCCAGACTCTGCATTGATACGGAATTTTGTTACTTTATTAAAATTCATTAATTACAAGAAGAATACATAAACGGCGGCATGTGTGTGTAACCAATAAATAACCAGTTCATCAGTGGTCTAGATATGTGAAAATTATACATATAATATACAGAAAAAGATGGACAACTAATCTTGCTTAATATAATTAGCATCACATGATTTTCATTTACTATTGGTCAATGGCTGTCAACGTTAGATTAATCAGAAGGGATGATTGTGGACAGAGGGAGTAATAGATTTGTCAAAAGAAAAACACTTGAGAATCGTTTTGTGCAACTTGTGACTCGGGAGCAAGCACAAGGAGAAAATATTTCGACGTTTGACTTCCTGCATGTCCATGTTGAAGCGGCGCAATTTTATCCTCAGAGGCGATGGATATGTGGTGGCTACACAGCCGTTGGTTGGCAGAGAAATAAGTGGGAGGAAACGAGAGGAGGAGATAGGTGCACGTATTCCTCAACTCCTAAGATCGGGAATAGATTGGGCAGTATTTGGTGAGTTCCTCAGGACCTGTATCCGTGCTATTTCTTCATGATACACAAAATGGTCTGTTTCTGAGTTTTTTTTTTTTGGAAGAAGGGCGGGGCTCTTGACGTACAGCCAGCTCGTTTTTTAAAAAGTTCGAAAACGATATTTTAAGTTTCAAAAAACTGTTAAAAACATCCTAGGTGCAGATAATGTCAAGGCATACCCCTGTGCAAAATCTCAACTAAAAACTCGTCGTATTTGAGTCTAAAAAAGACAAATTTGTATATCTGAATCGTGAAGAGTGGCCAGATTCAAATTTTTGCAAATTTTGCCAAATTTGACAATTTTATATAGTTCAAACTATACCTGATTGCCTGGCCATACCTCGGGCCGGCCCGAGAAAAGCCCAATGAAGAAAACTCAGCCTGGCCGGGCAAAAAGCCCAAAAGCCCACCGGGCCGCCAGGACAGGCTTCTTTCTGAAACAGTCAAAATGCAAAGCCCAGTCCAGCCCAGCGCAACCGTCGGGCCTAGATTTCAGGCCCAAACTCGAGATTTTTGGGCCAGGATTCGGGCTGGGCTTCACATGGCTAGGTATAGCTAAACTAGTTTGAATTTTGCACTGAAAATTTGCACGATGGTATATCTCGATATTATCTATGCCTAGAGTTTTCTTTGAATTTTTTAAACATCAAAATGTCAATTTCAGTTTTTAATACGGATCTCCATGAAGCTCTGCGTCCAAATGTAGTTTCCTAGGGGCACACATCGACTATATTAGTTGAAAGTGTTTTAACATGTATAGAGTTCGAGCTCCAAAGATGCCTTTATGTTCTAAAACTAAATAAATCCTATTTAAAGTCTGAAAATCTTCAAATGTAAGTTTGGATCTAGTTAATGATATATATACTACAAGAGTCTAAATTATCAATGTGAAATACGTTATATTATAGACTACAAAAAATGACAAAGACTAGACAGAATTTCGCATCAGAATTTTGCATGCTTGTACAATACATCGGTGACCATACCCAAACTTTTTGTAATTTTTTTGGAACTTGTAGATATGGGTTTCCATTTTTTTTGAAAAATAAAGGGCTCCCTTGGTTTGTACGCACTGCTGTTAGTATCGCACTTCTGCTTCAGTGCGCCGCCCCTAGTTTAAGATTGAGCGGAGCTCCTGCAAACTCCCGGAGTCAGTCTGCACTCTGGAGCTGAGCCGACCTGGACCTTTTGTCTAAGATTGAGAGGACCTCCTCGAGACTCCCGGAGTCAGTCTGGACTCTGGAGCCGAGCCGGGCTGGATACGCGTAAAAAAGGAGGATAATTGAGGATGTTAGGATTCGAACACAGGTCTCGCCAGTGCAAGACAAGGAGCAAAGCCACTCCGATACACTTGTTTCTGTGTTATATTACGCATCTTGTTAAATAATACCAAACTCTCGCGTCCTTCATAGTTAAGGGAAAATAGATGGCGGAACTTGTTTTCGCACATGGGCACGGGTGATGCCGTTTTCTAAACAATATTGAAAATCCCATTTGTATGTTTCAAAAATATCTGGAAAAGGTATATGTCGTACATATACATATTATCTATATACGCACCAAATTTCGTTCCGAAACACGTTTTATGTTAGACTACACAAAAAAGACAAATTTGTGCTATTTTTACAACTTTATAAATAGAAAAATTTGTTATTTTTCTGTCGCTAGAAATAAAAAGTCTTTTTAACCGAAACTTTGCACAAATAAATATACCATATATGCGTGTTCACGTTAAAAAATTAGATTTTTTATGAAACTCAAAAATATTATTTAAAAAAAATCAAAACCGGGATCAGTCGTGCCCATGTGCACCAAATCCTAGCTATATGGTGGAGATTTCTATCGTTTTTTACTCATTAATCATAGAAATTAAGTACCAATCATTCAAAATAAATTCTTAGAAATTAACAACATGAAATTAAAATATTGATAAACCCATTTTCATAAAAAACTTGATGATTATAGCACATTGATAAACATAGAAAATTCAAGACATTATGTGCATCTTGTATTCTCTACTTGCGGGGGCATGGGGCGAGGCGTGGCCGGCGGCGAGAGCATCGTGGCGTCGCCTTCTTTTCTTGCTATGCTCGCTGATTATCCGTTCTATGGATGGCATCTTGTAGGGCTTTGTCAGCGTGAATGGCTGTCCGTCGGTGATCTTTGATGGGAGCTGGAGTTGGGTCCCATCAGAGAGAATGGCATTTGTTAGTGGAAGTGTGGTAGTTATCCGGCGCCCTCGTCGAGAATGAGAGAGGCGGTGTTCTTCGTAGGCGACGATTGGGACATTAGGACCCTACATGCAACATTCCTAGTCATCTTCTTGTATATATACCACAATAGGACATTAGGACCCACATAATAGTTCTGGGTCAAGTTGTCTAGTGTCGATGCATGTTGTTCCAAATGACTAGTAGGTCATATAGATATGTATTTACCACCTTTGTAACATGTGGACCCACATGCAATATCCCTAGCCATCTTGACACCAGCACATTTAGGACATGTGGACCCACATGAAACAATCTCATAGCAATATCTTACCACCTTTGGTACATGTGGACCCACATGCATCACTTCTAGCTATGTTATATGTTGTACGACCCCCACATGATAGTTCTGAATCAAGTTGTCTAGTGTCGGTGCATGTGATTCCAAATTTCTAGTAGTTCATATAGGTATATATCTAGCTCCTTTCGGACATGTGGACCCACTTGCAACACATCTTGCCACCTTAAGGCCTCGTTTGATTCAAAGGAATATGGTATGATTCATTCCTATAGGATATTTTCCTATTGAAGTTGTTTGATTTATAGGATCCAATCCTATAGAAATTATTCTCATAGGAATCTTGTAGTGCAAATCCAGGAAAAAAAGCATGAGGTCCAACCTCTTGGAAAAATTCCTTCGCACAATCAAACACAATCTCTATTCTTATAGGATTCAACTAGACATGCCACTCCAATCCTTTAAGTTTCCTATTGCTACACTTTCCCTATACTTTGAATCAAACGAGCCCTAACCCGTCACATATAGGTCATGCGGATCCGGCCACATGCAACAATGATACCCATATCTTACCACCTTTGGGATATGTGGACCCACATGCAACACTCCTAACTATGTTGTATATTGTAGAACTCATATGATAATTCTGGGTCAAGCTGCCTAGTGCCGGTGCATGTGATTTCAAATGTCTAGTAGGTCATATAGGTATATATCTACCTTCTTTGGGACATGTGGACCCACATGAAACACCCCTAACCATCTTGACCCCAACACATCTAAGACATGTGTGGACCCAAATGCAACATTCATAGGCATATCTTACCACATTTGGAACATGTGGACCAACATGGAACACTCCTATCTATGTTGTAAGTGGTAGGACCCACACGATAGTTTTAGGTCACCCTGTCTAGTGCTGTTGCATGTGGTTCAAAATGTCTAGTAGGTCAAATAGGTATGTATCTATCTCCTTTCGGACATGTGGACCCACATGCAAAACCTATAGCCACCTTAACCCATCACATGGGTTTACATGGCCTAAAGGTGATATATAGATGGTCTGAATTACTGCTGCATGTAGTCCACATGTTACAAAGGTGGTAGGGACAGACATAGCTCGTAAAGGGTCCATATGCAACCAAGGTAGACAGAGGTAAACCTTGCTGTCTATAATAGTTGAATGCAACACTTCTAGCTATGTTTTATGTTGTAGTATCCATATGATAGTTCTAGCTCAAGTTGTCAAGTGTCAGTGCATGTGATTCCAAATATCTAGTAGGTCATATAGATATGTATATACCATTTTTGGTACATTTGGACCCACATGCAACACCCCTAACCATTTTGACCCCATCACACCTAAGACATGTGGACCCATATGAAACATTCTCATAGCCATATATTACCACCTTTGGGACATTTGGACCCACATGCAACACTCCTAGCTAGGTTGTATGTTGTATTACCCACATGATAGTTCTAGGTTAAGTTGTCTAGTGCCGGTGCATATGATTCCAAATATCTTGTAGGTCATATAGGTATGCATCTACCTCCTTCTGGACATGTGGACCCACATGAACACTCTCATAGCTATTTCTTACAACCTTTGGGATATGTTGACCCACATACAACACTCCTAAATATGTTGTATGTAGTAGGACCCACATGATAGTTCTAGGTCAAGCTGTCTAGTGCCCGTGCATGTGGTTACAAATGTTTAGTTGGTCATATATGTATCTACAACCTTTAGGACATGTGGACTCAAATGCAACACCTCTAGCCACCTTAACCCATCACATATAGGTCATGTGGATTCACATGCAACACTCATATTCATGTCTTACCACCTTTGGGACATGTGGACCCACATGCAACACTTCTAACTATGTTGTAAGTTGTAATAAGACCCACATGATAGTTTTAGGTCAAATTGTCTAGTGCCGGTGCATTTGATTCCAAATGTCTAGTAGGTCATAATGGTATGTATCCACCTCCTTTGACCCCAACACATATAGGACATGTGGACCCATATACAACACTCTTCACACGAGCGAGGCAAGACATTATGTTCTTTTCGATAAGAACAGAGAGTCAGCGAGCATAGCAAGGAAAGAAGGCGACGCCGTGATGATCTCACTACCGGGCACACCTCGCCCCATGCCCCCGCGAGGAGAGTTTTAGGTCAACCTGTCTAGTGCCAGTGCATGTGGTTACAAATGTTCAGTAGGTCATATTTATCTACAACCTTTAGCTCATGTGGACCCACATGCAACACTCTTATAGCCAAATCTTAAACAATTTGGGATATGTGGACCCACAAACAACACTCCTAGCTATGTTGTAGGACCCACATGATAGTTATAGATCAACTTGTCTAGTGTCGGTACTTGTGATTCCAACTCTCCAGTAGGTCATATAGGTGTACCTAGCACCTTTGGGACATGTGGACCCACATGCAACTCTCTCAGCCGTTTCAACCCTAGCACATCTAGGACATGTAGGCCCACATGCAACACTCTCGTAGTTAAATCATACCATCTTTGCGACATATGGACCCATATGCAACACACGTAGCCACATCTAACCATTTCTAGGCCATGTGGACCCACATGTAACACTTCTAGCTATGTTTTATGTTGTAGTATCCATATGATAGTTCTAGCTCAAATTGTCGAGTGTCGGTGCATGTGGTTCCAAATATCTAGTAGGTCATATAGATATGTATATACCATTTTTGGTACATTTGGACCCACAAGCAACACCCCTAACCATTTTGACCCCATCACACCTAAGATATGTGGACCCATATGAAACACTCTCATAGCCATATATTACCACCTTTGAGACATTTGGACCCACATGCAACACTCCTAGCTAGGTTGTATGTTGTATTACCCACATGATAGTTCTAGGTCAGGTTGTCTAGTGCCGGTGCATGTGATTCCAAATGTCTTGTAGGTCATATAGGTATGTATCTACCTCCTTCTGGACATGTGGACCCACATGCAACACTCTCATAGCTATATCTTACAACCTTTGGGATATGTTGAACCACATACAGCACTCCTAGATATGTTGTATGTAGTAGGACCCACATGATAGTTCTAGGTCAAACTGTCTAGTGCCCGTGCATGTGGTTACAAATGTTTAGTTGGTCATATATGTATCTACAACCTTTAGGACATGTGGACCCACATGCAACACCTCTAGCCACCTTAACCCATCACATATAGGTCATGTGGATTCACATGCAACACTCATATTCATATCTTACCACCTTTGGGACATGTGGACCCACATGCAACACTCCTTACTATGTTGTAAGTTGTAAGACCCACATGATAGTTTTAGGTCAAGCTGTCTAGTGCCGGTGCATTTGATTCCAAATGTCTAGTAGGTCATATTGGTATGTATCCACCTCCTTTGACCCCAGCACATATAGGACATGTGGACCCACATACAACACTCTTCACACGAGCGAGGCAAAGACAATATGTTCTTTTCGATAAGAACAGAGAGTCAGTGAGCATAGCAAGGAAAGAAGGCGACGCCGTGATGATCTCACTACCGGGCACACCTCGCCCCATGCCCCGCCGAGGAGAGCAAACAAGATGCACATAATGTTTGTATTTTTTATGTTTATTAATGTGCTATAACCATTAATGTTTTTATGAAAATGGGTTTATCAATATTTAATTTCATGTTGTTAATTTATAAGAATTTATTTGATGATTTGGTACTCAATTTCTATGATTAATGAGTCAAAGAACGATGGAAATCTTGTCCATATAGCTAGGACATGTGTTTCGTGCATTATATACGGTGTGATCTATCCATCGAGAGGGGATTTGGTGCACATGGGCACCAGCGATCCCGGTTTTGAATTTGTTTTAAAAATGGTACTTTCGAGTTTTAAAAAATCTAATTTTTGAACATGAATACCTATATATGCTATATATATGTATTTGTGCAAAGTTTGGGTTGAAAAACTTTTTATTCCTGGCTACAGCAAAAATAACAAATTTGTGTATCTATAAAGGTGTAAAAACAGCCCATATTATGTCACAAAATTGTCTTTATTTTGTGTAGTCTAAAATAAAACGTATTTCGGAGCAAAATTTGGTGGATATCTAGATAATATGTATATGTACATGTATACTTTTTTCCAGAAGTTTTTGAAACATACAAATGTGATTTTCAAATTTATTTAGAAAAACGGATCACGAGTGCCCACGTGCAAAAACAAATTTCCGCATCCCTTTCCTCAACTATGAATGACTCGAAAGTTCTAATATTAGGAAACAAGATGGTTATTATATCACCAAAGCATTTGTATCACAACGGCTTTGCTCCTTGTCTTTCTCTCGACAGACCTGGGATCGAATCATAGCAGCCCCAGTTTTACTTCCTTTTTCTGCGGATATTCATAACGGCTCATGGGTCTAGATGATCCCATTACGTAATTTTTTTTTGTGTTTTTTTCAGAATGTCAAAATATTCCGAAAAAAAATCCAGATGTACATTACACCGTGATGTGTTAGCAAAAAAATTGGCATGGTGAAAAAACTTGTTTAGCAACCTGTACAAAAAAGACAAAATTCTGACACTTCCTTTTTCTGCGGATATTCATAACGTCTCATGGGTCTAGATGATCCCATTACGTAATTTTTTTTGTGTTTTTTTCAGAATGTCAAAATATTCCGAAAAAAATCCGGATGTACATTACACCGTGATGTGTTAGCAAAAAAATTGGCATGGTGAAAAAACTTTTTTAGCAACCTGTACAAAAAAGACAAAATTCTGACACGTACATATACAATTCGGTATGTCCGAATTTGTCTTTTTTGTACAGGTTGCAAAAAAAGTTTTTTCACCATGCCAATTTTTGTGCTAACTTGAAATATGTTGTACTACATGCAAACATTTTTTTCCGAATTTTTTGACATTTGGAATTTTTTTTTTTTAGGTAGTGGGTGCAGCTGCACCCACTACCCAAATCGCCGTGTCCCTTTTTCTGCTCCTTGTTTACAAGGCTGGCTCCGGAAGTCTCGAACTCTGCTCGGCTCCAGCGAGCGATCGGCTCCAGCTAATAGGATTTGGGGCGGCGCACTGAAGCAAGCCTCTTAGTATCGGGTTCCGAGATGATTCCGACAGGGAAACGTTGCACCAATCGTCATTTCTGTACTAATAACTTAGCATATATATTCCCATCCTGAGTTGCTGCGCATGGCCAAACAAGAAGATAGCTCCAGGTATGGCTTGCTGCGAGCTGAAGCGATGCCGGAAATTTCTTCTTTTCCTTTTACCAGGAGAGGCGACTGCTGGTCCCGAATTATTCATACCAGGATAAACGTATGCAGGTAGCAGCTGCTCCGGTCTTGTCTGGAATTGTGGATAGAAATTCAGACATAGAAATTCAGTGGAGACACGTCTTGCGAGACCAATCCAATCCAACATGCGACTGACCGAAGAAATATTATTTTCAACACATCCACATTCCAGTTACAAACCACTATAGGTACAACTATATGTAACTAACTGGCTAACTGGCCCTTCAACTTATAAGAGTTAGAAACCACTATAGCTACAACTATATGTAAGGGCATCTCCAGCCGTTGTGCCCCCCAGGCCGAAAAACGACGCTATTTTGGCCCGCCTGGGGGGCAACGGCGCTATTCTGATTTTTGGGGTGACCCGATTCCCAGCCGTGCCCACACCCAAGGCTTCGGCCCAAATATTCAAAAAGACGAAAATATGGCAAACTAGGCGAATTTCATTCATATAATGCGAAAATTCGCCGATTACATATTACAAACTTAAAATAAAAACATAATAATAGATAACTTGGCGATCTACGCCGTTCTACATGCCCAACTGGCTGTAGAACATGGGTGTAG